>OX101785.1:32940653-33038153 GCA_944452715.1 Ophion slaviceki | reverse complement strand
TTTTACCGCCGATTCCTTTATTTTCGGTCACACACTCACTCACTCGACGTCCCATTCATCTTTGCACATGACCTACCTATTCATTTTTTCACAGAAGCTACCTATAAACGCCCATAACTCTCAATTTTGAACGGATCTACTCGAAATTTTCATGGGATATTTGTGGACTGTTATATTTTGAGATTCCGTCAAAAACCAAACATCGATACTTTCAGAAATGTCAACTAGGCGTAAGCCCTTCATGCGTTAATCAATCGATGTAACGTTTGATTTTTAAATGATACCGGCATAAATTTTGCTGTCGCCATCGCCGATACTTGCTTCGCTATGTCGGGCTCCGGTTGATTCGCAGAACATATCTATAAACGCCCATAACTCGTTCAATTTTCAACCGATCTGCTTCAAATATCCAGAGAATATTTTTAAAATGTTATATTTTGAGATTCCGCCAAAAACCAAACATCGACATTTTAAAGGATGTCAGCAAGGTGTAAGCCGTTAATGCCTTCATCAATCGATGTGACGTTTTACTTTGAAATAACTCAAAGCATTGCAAACTTCGGATAAAGATTTAATGAGATTCAATTCACTCCATGAAAATCGTTCGATTTCTTTGATTATTTAATTGACAATAGAAGCTTTTGAAGTGCCCGGTATTAACGGGGTATTCCTCTCAGAAAGTCCAACTTGAAGGGTCAGAATGATGCATTTATTTCTAGTAACATATTAGTTGGAATAAATTAATTTTTTTCCCAGCATGTTGTACACATGTTTGTGGTTACAATGTAATTGTTTCGGAAGAACATCTTCCAAAGTGTTCGTGGTGCTGCAATTGCCGGTGCAGTCCTCCAGTGGCGAGGCCCGAAACGGCGGGATCTCTTCCAGGCTCAAATGTAATCTGAAACGAAAACAAAATTCTTATAATATATCCAACTGGATATGGTTTCACGACCCACTTTTCGAAATGTCGAACAATACGAAAAATAACAGCTTCTCCAAAGAAAACCTCATTTTTTCTTGAAAAACAGCATGCTGAAGTCATTGTTGTTAAGAAATGGTTCATCCAATTAAAAAATGCGGTCGTGAACCGAAAATGACTATTTGAACGCTAACTGTGCAAATTCAAGTTAAAAGTGTGAAAGTTACTCAAGATATCAATCCCGCCGTGTCAAGATTTGTGGTTTCGAGATAATCGCGTTCAAAGTTTTGATACATATTTTACACGATCTTGTGAAATAGCGGGTGGTTCGGGCCTCTTTTGAGTGTTCTTGTGCTTTGATGGCTTTCGTTACACCCGAATCATCCTTAACCCAACGCCGACAGTTCCACTAAAATAGGTGTTCATTTTTCAATTTTTAGAATTCCAGGGTCCGGTTGTTTTAAAAATATTCTTGAAAGCTTACACTATAACAATATGCAAAAAAAAACTATTTCTTTAAGTTTCCAGAGACCGATACTCCTTTAAATGCGGTAAGTTATAAATGCAGATTAGATGTCCTTTGAGTTGCTTAAGTTTTGCAAAGCCAGGGCCCAGCTAAATTCGGACATTCTTTTCGAGCCCTGATTTTTCGATGATCAGCATCATCGCAAGCACCGTGGTATCGAAACGTCGATTTTGTCGAAGTTGCGTCTGGGAGGAATCAAAAAGAGGAAAAGACAGAGAGAGAAGAGAGAGAGAGAGAGAGAGAGAGAGAGAGAGAGAGAGAGAGAGTGCGTTCGGTCGAATTAAATTCTCCGTCGAACATATCGACATCCTGCATGTTGGAGGGGTTGTGAAAACCCGGGGGATTAGACAGAGAGGGAAAGAGAGAGAGAGAGAGGAGGGGCGATTGACAGAGAGAAAGAGAAAGAGTGGCTCGTCGAGAGGGAATGCGGATTTGCCTAGCGATAAAGACAGAGTAAAAGAGGACAAGAGAAAGCAAAAAAACGCAACCGTTCCAATATATATATATATAAGTGTATATAAACTACGAGGAAAGAGAAAGGGCGTTGGTCGTGGGCAACCCCAGATAAATCTTCCTGTCGATAGCTCGTGCACCGCCGCGTTCGGATTAGAGTTTACATTCGCACCTCCAGCACGCTCCAGCCTCCCTCATTCAGACTTCTGTGGGGACTCCCTCATAAATTTCCATCCCTGCGGCCCACTCCCGTTATACATTCAACTGCTGCTGTTGGTTCTTTTATACGGTTGGCGGAGAATCGCCAACCAACGGATCGAGTCTCAGCCGTCCACTCGGCAAACGGCAAACGTGAATATTCACGGGGATTTTGGCAAAATCTTCTCTCCCCGTTATAAATAAAAACCTTTCTTCTACGGGGTGAAAACCGACAGTATAGAGGCGCAATCTGTGTGCAGCTGTGGTGATACTTGATGTCAAGCAGCGTTGACCTGGACCAATACTTGGATGGATCCACCGCTCAATTTTGCGGTTGCGACGCTTGCTCGGAGCGACCTAGGAGGGCTGACACAGAGATAAGTTGAAACAGTGTCAATGTCTCAGTAGATGTGATTGTTAGCGAGCTGGCAATGCCATTCTTTCATTGCTACGACGCGCGCCACTTGTCAGTTCGCGCCGGTGCTCTCGCGAGTTCAGATGCGTCACATCGACACGCGCGCCAAAAAATATGGCAAAAGTAAGTATTTGTCGTATTCTTCATCAAGCTTTAGTTACCTTGTTTATATATTTGATTGTATGTGATATGCATTGTTTGAAAGCTTACTAACTTAGCATTCGATTTGCCATATTGAATTTGTTGTTTTGCAATACTCTTTATCAATAGTGAGTTCCGAATCAAGTGGCATCGCTTTTTTGACACCTAGGAGGGTTGAAACAAGGTGTTTCCACCTACCTCGGTTGCAGTAATGTTTTCATACGTTTATATTTTGTGGTGTGGTTTGCGAGGCTTGCTGTTGTTTTATTTCAGATACCGAACAAATATATTAGGAACACGGATAGAGGCATGGCGAGCTGAGAAATATATGAGCTCGTCGCTGAAGAGATTATTCTACGGGACGAAAGATCAAACACAAGGAGAACGTGGAAAGTGAAGACGATGATGAGTATTTATGCGTGTGATGTATGGAATCGTATTCAAACAGCAGGCCAAATAAAAAGTGGGTGCAATGCCTGGGGTGCAAAGCACGGTCACACGAAGCCTGCACCGGTGGAGAACTTTCATATGTATGTCACAATTGTTTGTCAGAATAGGGATTGATTTGCTTTCTTGCCATAAAGTTTCTCCTTCGATTTGTTTTCTGGCTTGCTATATTTTACTATTTAATTCCGTGAGATTCGTGAGTTTATAATCGTTTCAGTTGAAATTTATAAAAAATTGTCACAGTTAATACAAAAGTGAGACTTAGATTAATGTCGAGGTTATGTTTTTTAAATTTTCAATAAAGTTTTTTAATAATAATGTGTTTTGACATAATTTATATCCATATTTCGTTCCAAACCTCAGTCGTTACAACTCACCTCGATAGCTGTTTCAACTTACCGCGAGTTGAAAAAAAGCGACTTATTGTACTTAAATGGTTTTTTACAGGTTACACAATTCCTGGAGTCATTTCTAGTCGCAAATCGATTAGTCGATTAAAAAAGCTACTAAACAACTTTATATTTACCCGAATCTGTCCTTTCGATTGCGGTATATAGGGTGAAATCTAAAAATTGTTTCAACCCTCCTAGGCTTCTCCTATTGATCGGGAGACAGTTATTACTCAGCTTCTAATGACAAGCACATCTGAAATTCAATGAGATATAAACGTATATTTGACCACTGGTTATCCACTTTCCCCGTGCCCTCGTGCAAATGTGTCACGGTAATTCTCGACTAGGGAAGACCACCTGCAGGCAACTCGATGCAGGGTATACGAAAGAAATATTGGCGAATAAAAGATCCTCCAAGATAAAGAATTTGTAATATTTATATGCAAGAGATAATGGAAAGGTGCTCAGTATGCGTACAATCAGATGAGTCGGAGCGGTAGAGAATCGCGTGACAGAAAATGCATATTGTTGCGCAATCCGAAAACGGAAGTTAGCCAAAATGGAGAAGTCAAGTATTTCCCTTCAGGAAAGACCACCGGGAGCACGGGATAATGTCTCTGTAGGAGCCAACTACATGTGCGTGTATATATGAGAATATGTAGGGATACATGAAGGACATGAGACTTGTGTGGAATACACTCTCTCCGTGGTTATGCACCGTACTGATTCGGGAAAATGCCATGCGAGCACTTTTGCTCGCTGCTTGTATATGGCTCGAGTCCGATGGGAAATGTCAGCGCAACGTCCGTATATATCAGATATGTATGTGTGTTGCATGTTTGCGTGTATATATGACGCATTCTCTTCCGGTTGCGGCGGGCGTTACAAAATCCGAATATATTCTCATTAATTTCTGGCTCCATCTGTACGTGTGTGTGGGTATATACATATACATATGCAGGAGGTCTTGAGACTGTCACACTTTCCGTCGGTAATAACCGAATACTTTGGCGACACGAATTATCATAATATTGAATGTGGGCTTGAAATGTTGAGCTAATGTCCTCTTTTTTTATAAGGTGAACAAATCCGTTCCGTTGTCGTTCAGATCGACGAATCACAAGTCAACAATTTGAGGGGTCATGTAATTTAGGCCAATGTGTAGAACAAATTCTGAATTCTAAGGGGTTTTTTCGACCAACATGCTACACATTTTTCGACGTCGAATCCTCGTGTAGCGTAAACGCGAAGATATAGTAGAAAAAACGTAAAAGAAACTTTTTTAAAACAAGCTTTTATTTTAAAGGTACTGTACTGAAAAGTAAAAACTAATGTTCAGTAAAATTGAAAATCAATACAGTATAACGACAAAAAAGTCCCTTCCTCGGTCACTCATCATAGGTGCAAGTACTTGAAATGTACATAAATGTAGATATTTTTTAAAATATGAAATATATATTTTAAAAGCTTGAGGCTATTTTTTCAGCAATTTAAAGTAGTATTAGTGCTTATGACGTTGGACGCTTTGAAATGTATATGTACACGATAAGTAACCAAGGAAGAGACTTTTTTTGTAGATATGCTGTTTTGATTTTCAATTTTACTGAACATTATTTTGTATTTTTTAGCACAGTAACATTTAAATGAAAGCGTGTTCGAAAAAAAATTGTTTACTTTTATTTTATTTTATACTTTTTAGTATTAGAATTTGTTTATTTATTCACCATGCCAGACCTCCTGCCATTCAGACATCAGAGTAATAAAAAACCTTGCCTTAGATTATAAAGGTTGCGCGAGAAACTTCGTAATAGTGTAATTATATATAGTGCTCAAGTCAACAAAGTTAGTAAGCCCATGCTCGATTGTCCTACCATTTGCCATTGGGAAATTTCACTTTCCACGTCCCACCACGATTATCAGACTCTCGTTATCATGTGTAATGTAAAGTGCTCATGATCACAAAACAAATGAGCACAAACTCGACTGTCCTAGTATATGCTATTAAGGAGTTGCATTGGCCATCTTCCACCTCCTTCATCAGACCAGCTCCATGGTATCATATTATTGGATTATCACCGACCTTACATAGGTATGCTACATTTCAGCTCAATCAGATGCCAGCAAGTGCTTGAAAAATGGATTACAATGTTTTCAAGCAAACAACAGTGTTCCCCCAACACTGATAATTATCGGTCAAACATTGATAATAACACATTCATAAATAAACATTGATAATCACCTGTCAATATTTGACAGGTGATTTTTGGTTTAAATAGTGGAAAAAAATAGCGGTTAAAACCTTGTTAAATTAAAAATTGTTTTCTTCTTTTTCTCTTCAAATTAATTACTTTGCAGTATCCGCAATAATTATAATGGAAAGCGCGCAGAAATGCTACCTGAATTATTGTAAACTTTCAAACCCAAGAGGTCACAAAAACACGGAATCCTAAAAATATGTATACTTAGCCTTCATTCGGAAAATCGTCGATTTATCGATCTTCTTTCGTGTGCATCATAGTAAATTTCATTTTCTACTTATACCGTGCTCCGAAGGTATCAGCTGTTTCGGAAGTCTACAGGGTAAAAGTTGGAAAAAGTTTCTGGCGCGTACTCACGCCCGGGACTCACGTAACTTCATCGGACGAGAAGAAGTGGGATAGGTAAGGTGAAAAGGGGATGGAAGTTGGCAAAATATCGAGTTTTCACGTCCGTCGATCGAAAGCACACGCGAAGGCGAAAGGTTGCACGTTGATTCGGGTATGGGGGAGTGAAAGGTACGAGGTCACAGATGAGACCCCACTCTCTCGTACACTTGAAAAGAAAATCTGATATAGCAAAGAGGGCTCGCTAACCTGCGATGCCTGAGAGGATCACCTCTAATCTCCCGGACTTGACCTCATCCTAACGTGATCAAAGAGCGACGTCTTCACTCGCTTCCCTTTTTTCCTTGACTTTTCTTGTCTCTGTAACAATGTTGTGTAACGCGATTTTTACTCCCAGCTTTCAGCCTTGGCGGCAATTGTCTCCTGTCTTCGAACATACCTTTCATGTTAGGGGGCGAACACAAATTCCCCAATTTTCGACCCCCCCCCTCCTTCCTCCCACCTACCAGGACAGTAACGCATGGCCTCACCCCCCCCCCCCCTCCTCAAGTCCGTTACGCAACGGGTGCATTGTCGTCAATAATTGCGATTTTTTCATAAACATCACTAATTATGAAAGCATCGGGTTTATACTTTTTTTATTACGTATATATTCGTCTAGTTTAAGACCAATTTTTTTGAAAAAATCTTCAAAATTAACCGTGATATATGCTTTGATTTGACGACGAAAAAAAATGTTTTTTCATTGTCCCATCGATATCTTTATGGAAGGTTATCTGTAAATAAAAAGTCAAAGATGTATCAATATCTATACAAATGTAGCTATCGCTATGCTATGGTTTGGACATTTTTTTATTTATTTTCAAGGTTTTTTTGTATTTGAGCAGTCTTTCAAAATAGTTATAATCAAAATTTAAAAAATCTGCCCCGTACAACCTTAGTAACTGCGATTACAAAAATGTCACCAAAAAAAAATTGAAAATTGGTTGATAAGTTTTTGTGTATTCGCTGGGACAAGGTCGAAAAAAATAGTTTCGTGAAAAACGCGTTCAAAGTTTTCGTTCCATTTTTCTTCATGTAAAGTTATGTTTTTTCTAGAATATTGATACTTACCATAAAGTATCTAGTCACGGGTGATATGATGGTTCTCCATCTTCATTATATTTTACAAAATAATAAGAGCCTGCACTTCATCTATTGTGAACGATACCACACCTGTAGGGACTGAGGGTACTGACCGATCGCGCTACCTGTTCTCACCAAAGTGACTTTAACTAAGTTAATTTCCGGACTTGTGACTAAAAATGTTGACAACATATTTTTGAATATATCTACTTTCAAGAGTTCTAAAACACAAAACAAATTTTTTCCAAATTTTGCTTGGCGAAAGTGGCAAAGGAAGAAAGTTCTTGGGCAAGTTCTTGCACAGTAATTTCCGCCCCTAACTGACACTTCGTATGGAAAGCTGTCAGCATTCCGCGGTAAAATTGCGCGCGAGTTTAAAATAAAAAACTTGAACATGCAGAAATTTTGCTATTTTTAGCAGTTCTAAAACCGTGATGTAACATTACGTCATTTTGCTTCCCCCTCTTCGCACGTACGTAGGACCGCAACGCCTAGGCCGTAGGACCCCCTCCTCCGCCCAAATTGTGTGACGTAATTTGCATACGCCCCCTAACTGACCTTTCGTACGAAAAGCTGTCAACTTTCCGCGGTAAAATTGCGCGCGAGTTTTAAATTCAAAACTTGAAAATGCAGAAATTTTGCTATTTCTGGCAGTTCTAAAATCGTGACGTAACGCAAACCTTGATCCACGTACGTAGGCTGTAATGCCTGGCCGGAACCCCCTCCCCCCCCCCCCCCACCCAAATTGCGTTACGTAATTTGCTTACGCCCCCTTATTTCTACGTTGTTTTTTTTATTTTGTCTCGTTATTTTCGCAAACGAGGCTTGTTGCAAATACGACGGATTTTTATGGATATATGAAAGTCTTATGATTCATAGTTAAACAATTTCGATGCATTATTATTATTCCGATTGTTCTAAGCCCGTGTGCAGAATTTGGGATCGGTGCAGGTACTCACTGAAGCATTGCCACACATTTAATTTGCAGTATCTTTACGTGCGTTCTAGTGAGAGGTTGTTTCACTCTAACAAGGAACATCCCTCAGGTGTCCGCCTCCGATTTTGTTGAAACTCATATATGTGATAGAGCATCGAAAACTTTGAGACACGTATTTTTTTTTATCGGCGGAAAAACGGATTCAAGGGGGGAAACCGCCCCTCAAAGAAAGGCGTGTCGAGGGGTGATTTTGCAGTTTCACCCAGAAGCAATCCACCGATCTCAATGAAACAAAAATGAAAATTCTTCTAATGAAAAGCGATGAAAAATCCACTATGAAAATGTTAAGAAAAAATTAAATTAGGGGTAAACCCTATCATTATCATTATTGCAGGAATTATGAGCCATGATTGTTGATGGTTGATAGTTGATAGACTAGAAAAAAAAGCATACATCACAAGAAAATGATTTGACGGCATATGACTGCGATACTTTTGACAAGTACTATTAATTAAATCAGCTGACATGGTTCCCAAATGGAATATGTCAAAATATATTAAAAACATGTTCGTTAACCTACTGTAAAACCCTCAGTTTCATTAATATGTTTAATTAAATTAATGGTAAAATAATAAAAATATACATTCCTCCACAAAACTACGTCGCGGGCTAAATTATCGCTTGATCCAGACGCATCATCGTTCCGAAATATACGAAGTGAGCCTTATAACTCATTCTGGAAATTATTATAATTAATGATATAGTAGAAGTGTATGTGTATTCCTATGGAGATGCTTAATGGACGTGCATATTAAAATCGGAAGCGTTTCGACACGAAAATATGAGTCTTATGAGTAAGGGGTAGCCCCACATCCCCACTCCCAAAGTACCGCTCCTAAAGCTCCAAACGAATATGCCTGCACACACAAACATAAAATTGATATTACCGATGAAATAAAAACAGGTTTAACGGAATTCGTGAAACCTTTCGCGAAACTTCAAACGAAAAGCAATTAGAGGGGGTAGTTTACCCTTAAAATGTAAAAATTTAAAAACGTAATAATTTAAAAACGCGGGAGAATATTTTGAATTCGCGGATACATGTTAAACACAGAAAACACGACGGTGATGAACAAATTTATGTTAGGGGTGGTTTACCCCCTTAAATTTGCTGTCCGGCTGAAACGCAAAAACGCGTCAACTTGAATTTTGATTCCCCTTCAAAATGATACCTGTTTTATTAATTTTTATACAACCCTCTTAAGCGTGGGTGAAAAACGGCAAATGGAGGGGTGGTTTACCCCTTAATTATGTTTCTAACCAACACTCTTATAGTGGATTTTTCATCGCTTAATATTAGAGGAATTTTCGATTTTGGTCCATTGAGATCGGTGGACTGCTTGTGGAAGAAAATTTGAGGGGTGGTTTCTTCCCCTAACACCGTTTTTCTGCCGATACAAAAAAAAACATGTTTAATAGTTTGCAATGCTTTACCACATATATGAGTTTCAACGAAATCAAAAGCGGATACTTCAATGATGTTTCTCGTCAGAGGGGTAGTTACCCCTTAAGACGAATGTAATAAGTTTGAAATATGATAAAATATTAAATTGTAGCTTATAAAAATAATTAAAACCAGCGGATATACTTGAAACACAGAAAAAACGACCATGATAAATAAATTTATGTTAGGGGTTTACCCCCTTAAATTTGCTATGCCGCCAAAACGCAAAAACCCGTCAACTTTAATTTTAATTGCCCTTCAAAATGATACCTGTTTTATTAATTTGCATACAACCCTCTTAAGTGTGGGGTGAAAAAAAGGCAAATTGAGGGGTGGTTTACCCTCTAATTTAATTTTTTCTTAACATTTTCATAGTGGATTTTTCATCGCTTTTCATTAGAAGAATTTTCGTTTTTGTTTCGTTCATATCGGTGGATTGCTTCTGGGTGAAACTGCAAAATCACCCCTCGACACGCCTTTCTTTGAGGGGCGGTTTCCCCCCTTAAATCCGTTTTTCCGCCGATAAAAAAATACGTGTCTCAAAGTTTTCGATGCTCTATCACATATATGAGTTTCAACAAAATCGGAGGCGGACACCTGAGGGATGTTCCTTGTAAGATTTAATGAGAAAATAACACCAAATGTTTTAGATTTTTCGTGCTGCTAACTAATATGTAAGTTTTAGAATAATCCACTTCAATTAATTGCCGTGTAATTAATTCTAACGTACTGCATTCCGCTTATGTTCCCGTTCAGCTATCCTATGTGTCCTCACCAAACTGTATGGCAATGCTGTCAACAGTTGAGCGTGTCGGAAGCTACGGGGGCCTTGAGGCACTCTCAAAAGTTTTGCTGTCATAAAATCCAATGAAATCCAACAAACGCAGATACAGCAATCACTGAACAAAACACTTTAAGCTGAGAATCTCATTCTTCGTCCAGATATTGTGCCAATCACGACTGATTGGAATTGAAATACATTTAGGAATTTCAAACTTCAGCTGTTTTTCCTTCGGATTGTTTCTCCTATGCATTCAAAAAAAGCACATTTTATACAATCACAAAATTTGCTCAGTATTACGAGCGAAAAATAATGAGCAAAAAAATGTATTCGTGAAATTTGACGATCGATTTTCTCGGAAGATTGAAAAATAAAAATAAACAAAGGAGGAGTTTTCAGGGCGTACTGCTTTGTTCAAATGATGAACAAATTCGTAGTATGAAGGGAAAACTACGTAAGCATTTCCAACGAGGAGTTTCTACATGAACGCACTATCGCTCTCAATGTTATGTGTGCGATATAATAGGGCATTGTTTGCCCGGCCGCCTGTGGAGGATGGGATTATTCGTCGGGTGAGATTCATTATAGCGCCTGCAGGTTATTTGAGACGGCAAAACGGATGCCCGACTACGTATTGTGCGAGCTAATGCACCGTAAAAAAATTCTAAAAAACTTTCCGCATGCGGCTTGTTGTCCATCGACCAATTATTCGGGGTTATCAAATATAAAAGTAAGATAAATAGAACAAATGATGCAGCAACTTGATTTTTTTAAGTGCATACGGTCTCGTTTACTTCATATAAATTGCGCGATCGTCAAGGGAAAGGGGAAGATATTTCGTGTAAGTAATATAAGCATGAATAAAAAATTAACCATTTTGGGAGAAGGAATATTCAGAATTTTCAGAACCGTTTACTTTGCACTTCGAGAGGAAAGAAATTCTTGAACCAACAGGTAGATCGGAAGGATAAAAAAAACGTGTTAAATTTTTTATTGCCCACTGGTTTGTCTTTATTCTGATTTCGGGAAACCTTCTACTTGGGAAGTGAGTTTTTCAATTACAACTATCCTGTTGTAATGAACATTGCTCTTTTTGAACAAAAAATAAATAAAAATTTCAAAACCTGGTACGAAATCTTTCATTTGATCCGAGGTATTGGAACTTGTATTTTTTTATCACGGTTCAGTTGCTTACGGAGTTCGACGGAAAAACTTTTCAAAAATGCCATAGTTGAGTCATTCTTTCCAAGAATTTATTGAAGCGATAATCTTAAAAAGCATTTTGAAAAAAAAGTTCAATCGTTATTTATTAATTCTGAATCCGTTAATTGGGACGAGCTTTGTAACCAGAAAATACATATTTCTGCTGCAGGTCGATGGGTCAAATAAAATAGTACAATATTAATCGATCACTAGATAATTTTGTTCTCACAAGGAACATCATTTGAGTGCCCGCCATCGATTTTGTTGAAACTCATATGTGTGATGAAGCATTGGAAACTATTAGACACGTATTTTTTTTATCTGCGGTAAAACGGTTTTGAGGGTGGAAACCACCCCTCTAAGAAAGGCGTGTCGGAGGGTGGTTTTGCGGTTTCACCCACAAGCAGTCCACCGATCTGAAGGAAAAAAACCAAAGTTCTTCACTGAGAAAAAGAAATCGTTGAATGTGCAATATGTATTTTGTGATCTCGAAATTTTGTTGTTTTAACAGTTGCTCAGACATGCTAAATAAGCTACAGTTCACACCACTAAAACTATCAGTTACATTAACAAAACGTTTGTTATGCCAATGAAAAATCAAGTTGAACGTATTTAAAGATACATTTTGTTAAACCAACTGAATTGTGGTTGGATGAACGAATTTTTTTTCAGTGTTCGGATAAGGTTTCACCCCCCCCCCCCCCCTCCCGTCCGCCCTCTCCGATCGAGCTCAATTTTGCACAAACCTTCCTTTTAATATTTTGAAACAACCCCTAAAAGGATTTTCGGTGACTCGCAATAATTTTCGAGATATAGAATTTTAAAGCTTTTTTTAAAGCCCCCTGACCGTGTCTATATCTTCGACGTCGCCGTTGATACCCGTTTTGTCCAAACAAACACAAACAAACCCAAACCCAAAAACTATTGTGCATGACCAAAAATCTATTTAGGGGTTGTCTTTAAATATTAAAAGGAAGGTTTATGCAAAATTTCAGCTCGATCGGGGGGGGAGTCAGAACCTAACCCAAATTCTTCTAATGTAAAGCGATGAAAACCCACTATAGAATAATTGAACAAAATCCAATTAAGGGGTGACACGCCATTCTTTGAGGGGTCGTTTCCCTCCTTAAAAGCGTTTTTCCGCAGGTAAAATAAAAAACGTGTCTAATAGTTTTCAATGCTTTATCACATATCCTATGAGCTTCAACAAAATCGAAGGTGGACACTTAAGTGATGTTCCTAATCAGAGGCTTTTTTATGGTGATAGATCATAAAAAATATTAATATAGAGTATGTCCGTTGCCCGAACCGGTAGAATTTCGAAGAAATAGATTTTCAGTAAGAAAACTTATTGTCCATGTAAATTAAAAAAAAACATCCAAGGATATCCCGGTGATACCTGAATTCTGAATATTATCATGTTCCTTTTTACAAAACCATTTTTACATGGTACAAGAACCCTACTTTCTGTCCAATATGTCATATACTGATACCTGACAACTTGTGTAATGATTTTTCGCAGTAAGGGTATGCAAAACAACAGCTTCAATTATAATGTGCAGTCTGTGATAAAGAGGGAGAATGTCCGAACGTTGCGTTCGGAACGCAACTGAACTAGTAGAAGTTTTCAAACCTTCTACCAATGTAGATATACCCCTTGTACCAAATAGTCCAAGCTCTCTTTTTTCTCGTAAGATTTTACTTTCGATTCCACCAATCCGGGAACGAATATCACGTGGAACTCAAACGCATGTGTAGGTACTCGAACAACGACGTTTTTGGTATGTGATTTTTTTCACTTTCCATCTATATTTGCGGTATTCGATACAAATTGTTCAAGTACGTTTCCGTCTTTTTCTAATGCAACACTGCCCACTTTAATTCCAGTAAGCGATTTCCCGGGTAGTAAATACTTTCGGTGTTCATTACCAAGCCGGCGATTGATTTAGGAATCTTTTGATAGGATACTCGTGGCAATTTTCTGACTTGAAAATACTTTCGGCGTTCATTAGTGGACTGAATATATATCCAGAAATCCGACTGAACTTAGCGAATTCAATTTTTAAGCTCGTGTATTTATTTATTGAATGAAAAAATTCCAAACTAGTCAACCAAAGTATTTATTGAAATATAGAAATTTAGATTTAATGCTAAAAGCAGGGTTTTCTCTGATTCTTTGAACAATTACCCAAATTCATCGTCCAATTTAATTTGAAAAATCACGAGCAAGAATCTCACTTTGCTAAAACTACATTACGCGGCCAGTCCACTTTAGAGCCACGAATAAAGGCTAGTTTCGCGATTTTTTTTTGAGGATCTTATAAAAGATATGAATATAAAAGTTGTTGGGCTTGATAAATAAAGTCTTGAAATACATTTTTAAAAAATTCTAATTCATTTTTATTCATTTTTAAGTACACAAACTATGGTTTAACGTAACGCCTCAAAAATAGATAGGCTAAGTAGCTCCATCACAACTCGGCAACGGCTTGTCTGAAACAAAAAAATTAAAGTCCACTAGATTCAGTATGACACCAGCTACACAATGACCCTCGAATATAAAGTTTTATCAAAAAATAAAAAAATAGTAGATGAAAAACGAAAAAAGTAAAAAAAGCGTTTTTTCGCAGTTTTTCACAACAAAAAAAGAGTAAAAATCAAAATTTTAAAACCATCGAGGGTCATCTTGTTGCGAATCATGTTAACAATATGTGGTTCAAATTTCAAGAGAATCGGTGCATTAGTTTTGGAGATACGATGGAGCTAGATTTTGAAAACGTTGTTTCGAGAAAAACGCGTTTGAAGTTTATACTATGAAAAACTAACCCAAACTCAATCGACAATTCCTGCACCGTACAAAGTCCCTTCTGATTGCTCATCATCGTCGATTTCTTCAAGTCTTGCTTTCGATTTTTTGAAATTTTCAAAATGGACTGACCCTTTAAGTTGGAAAATTAAGGCCCGCTGTATTAACCTGGTTAAAAAAATCCGCCAAATGGTTGTTTTGACCGTATCTAATATGCGTACACTCACCAAAGAACGCGTGAATTCTTGTTCCAGGGAAACAACGATTTTCTATCATGCAAGCGTGCAATATGGGGCGCGCGTTAGAATTCTCATTGAAAATTTATTCGAGTCCCAAGGGTGGGTAGTGGGCATTATCTCGCGTCGAACGTTGAATCGACAATGATTCGTGTTCACAGGTCACAACTATGTACACAAACATTCGGATTTAACTATATATATACATGTATTACGGGGAGTTTGCGCTATTGAAATATTAATTTGGAAAATGCTTTTGAATCCGTTAACCGCAGTTGGTACCTCACAGCTATTGACATATCACATGTGTATAGGATTTACATCGAGGTATTGTCGAATACGCCTTGCACATGTGCTCATTAATTTCAATGTGATATAAATACGTTCCCAGCTACTACGACTATACATATTTATATGTATTCTTTGATATAAATATGTAGACGATGTAATTAGAACAGTGCAACTCGAAACGTGCAATGTCTTTTTGTATTTTCCGCATATGGACAAAGTGTTATTTACCTGTCATAAAAGACAATTTAACTGTTTGTTTATACGGAAAACTATGGATACTCGATTTATTTGGTTTTTTTCTTCAAATCAAGCCTTATTTAAACCCGAAATTCTCACGCTTCTATATTTTTCTTTTACTACAGGGTGTCTCAAAATGACCTGACATTTGAATTTATTAGTAAAGCGTATTATTTATTTGGAAGGTACGAATATTTTTATTTGAATATAAATAAGACAATATCTGATAAATAGCATACACGGGATGGACTTGGGAGACATATTCTTTCAACAAGATGGCTCAACCTGCCACAGTGCGGGCGAAACAACGCAGTTATTGCGTTTTCAAATTAATAATACGTTTTATTAATAGATAAAAATGTCAGGTCACTTTGACACACCTTTTATTAATAATGCAACAGTATTCAATAGATATTCGATGAGACTGAATGTTCGGAGCCACGATAGTAGTTTAAAGGTCCAAACACAGGTTTCACGTCACGAACATCAATCCTTGCTCCTTATAGACATCTTTCAGGTATGTTGGGGCATATCCAAATTTCATGGAATACCTCACGTATGTATAAGAAAACTGGTCTTATGGGGCTACGGAACAGCGAGGTATACTATAGTGTCCACCCCCCCCCCCCCGGCTTCGTAACCCGTGACTATTCGTTCGAGCGAAAAGGATTTTCCTGCCGCACCAGCTTTCGCATAGAACCCCCCCCCCCCTCCCATTCCCTCTATCGCTCTCTCCATCCCTCCCTCTTTGCCGTTTTCCCTTTCTCTCTTTTTTATTTTATAATTTATCAGGGCTCGACTTTAACGATACGACCCGTTAATCTCCGAACGATTCGGTTGTAAATGCTTATACGCTCGTTAAACACACCCACACCTGGTCGCCATCACGCTCGCGCGAATGACAGAGAAAGCTAGATAGAGGATGGGATACTTTATATCGTCCAGTGGATTGGCTTTATTAACAGGCCTATTTCTCTCTACATGCATCATTAATCCGCTTTTAAATGTACTGTGGCAACATTCATACTATAGCCTTATTTTTCGTCGAACTGGTGAGAAATTTCGCGAATTTCCATGAATATACAGTAAAAAAAAATGTGCATATAATTTATATTTAATGCGACGCACCGAGAAAAATTATATTATATATATATATATATATTTGAGATCAGTGGCGTCAACAGGTTTCTGAGATGGAGGGCAGTCGTACATACTAGTTTACGTCTGCATATCTGTATATACCGACCTCACGATGTTTGATCTCTCGATTGAATCATACAGGCAATATAACTGGCCACGTTTACGCCCTCTGTTCGTAAGCCCCCTGGGAAATATCGAGCCTGCTTACTCAATGTGCTACGCGGAGCCTTCACGATGGAGCACCAAGCTGTCTTACGACTTCTCAACTTTGTGATATCTGTACCACTGTTAACAGCCATCTTTCCCGGATATATAAACGACCGTTCTCACTCCCTTATAATGCTGGTTTATATACTGTTACAGCGACCCCCCCCCCCCCCTTCCCCCACCCCCCTTGCGACCCTTCTTTCATTCACACATATTCCGCCACGAACGATTTTGGCGGCATTATCAGTTATGTATCTCGCTTATTGCTCTGCCTTGAGGAAGAACAAAAAAAAAAAAATTCGTCCCCCGTATCAAAGAATCGCGATTTATTGGGCTATTTTGTTTTTGGCTACGAATAATCACACGGCTGTTAGAGCTTTTAAGCGAAAGTGATTTATCAGCTGTTGAGTATTTTGCCTCGTTGGAAGGTGGTTTTTGATGAGGGTGTGATCTCTTCTACTACTCGTTTTGTTCTTCAACGTTTCTTTTAATTGCGTTATATTTAAAACGTCGATGCAGATTACTATACTGCCTTTTGCACTTCCGACTTGTGTCGCGTTAGCGTCGACGAAATACAAATACTTAACTTTGTAACTAGCTATACGCCAGACAAATGCATATGCGTTTTTCTGTCGTGGGTTGACTAAGGACAGTACGCCAAATTATGTTTTTAACAGTAGGAAGAATGATAAGATTTTCGAACGCAACAAATGAAAATGGCAAATCGAATAGTTATAGCCCTTTATATACTGTTTGCTACCGATAACATTTATTCACTTTTTTTACACAATTGATCTGTTCAAAAGAATTAACGATGATCTGTTGTTACTCTTGATTCCAGCACAGGTTCTCGTTCTTTGATCGTTTACATTGCATTGCTCCATCCGATAGTCCGATCCGCATTGTACTTTGGGCATTTCGTGCCAAGGATTTGGATCCGTGATTAATTTATTTGCATCAATGTTTGCCAATTGAACTTTACCGTTGACGTATTATTGATGTTGAAATGGTTTTACATATTCAATACAAAATGTTTATCGGCTATAAACAACAGCATTCGAACCGACAGAGGTGGGCGCGCGGTCGGTGTGCGGGCTCGGCGGTCACTGAAGTTAAGTAGCTTTGGAGGCTGCCAATACTTGGAGTGGTGACCGCTTGCCCGTGCACTGGTTTGCGCGTCAACCTCTGAGTGGGAGGCAGTTTGTCTGAGTTTCTGATGGTTATACAACTGAAACTTAGTCAAATATAGCCGGCTGTATCGGCTCAGGTTTTCCGCAGTTTCCCTGGGCCCTCGTGCAAATGCGATACAGTAGTGCATTAGGAAAGAGTGGCTGCGGTCAACACTATGGGGTTGGGGGGGGGGGGGATCTGGAAGGAATGTAGGGAACTCTGGAAGGATTGTGAATGTCGGAAGGAATGGAAGGAATAAAGGAGGGTATGGTAAAAGGGGAAGGACCTCGTACCTCTGAGGAATACATACAACAGCGTTCGAAGCAGGTTCCAATTGGTTCTGTGCCTATTTGCATCGTGAATCAGCAGGGGATAGAAGCTATGGCAATAGTCCTCAGCCTATATGAAAATTTAGAAAAAATTACACAAATGCATGAGAAAAGTGTACCTTATCGTTTAGAAATAATCGATATGCCCATTAGTTAGATAGAACAATTTACTCACTTTACAGTATTTCATTAGATCGGGTGATATGCAAGATCGCATTTTTGGCACACCGTCACTGCAATCACCCGAGTGGAAGACGTAACTCATCACCGTCTAGCCACAAGCTAGTAAAGTGATGTTTCGAATCGCCATTAGCTAGCCGTCTTAGCGATTGACTACCCAGCCTTTTAACGCTTTGGTCCTCTAGTAATTGAATACAAAAAATTAGATGGTGACTAGATAGAAAGAAATATCCCAAGGCTGGATTATATTTCTGACCTACCCATGACATAATTTTTTCAGCCAGCGACTGGGAACTAAGAGTTAGGTGGCAATTAGATAAAAAAAAATTTGCGGCTATATATTTATATTTTCGTGATTTTTTTCACATTATTTACATCATTGGACCCTTTTACGATATTCTTCGTTGTTCATCAATTAGGCTTATGATATTTGCGCTGTAAATATATTAATGGTTCAATTTTAAATTATCTCAGAAAACGTTTACGCCGTAACGTGGTTTCGATCCCGGGACCTTTGGGTGATAAGTTGTGACGTTGTCCACTGAGCCAATTCTACTTGTTTAATTTCTGAATTTTCTAATCGTGTACATATGTTACACTGCACAATGTCAGATTATTGAAAAATGGGTGGATTAACAAATGTAAATAACATTATATTTGTCCGATCATTTATTCCGGCCAGTGCGGCCGCAGTTGGAAAGTGTTGGCTAGGTCATCGCTAGATACCGACTTGAGGATTTTATTCATTCGCAACCTGATCTCGAGTTGCTTAACCAACCATGAGCCAGTCGCTCGATGGAACTACACGTATTCACATAACCACACTTTGTCATTTGTGACCAAGATCGGCTGGGCAGTGACTAGCCAAGGGGTGCACAGCAGCAATTAGCTGGATAGGTCATGGCGAGATACCTACTTGAGAATTTTTGCATTCGCAACGCCATCTGTAACTCAAGTTGCTCAGTCAGCCATGAGCCAATCGCTAGATAGAACTACACGTAGTCACATAACCACACTTTATCATTCGTGACCAAGCTCGGCTGGGCCGTGACTAGCCAAGGGGTGCACAGCCGCATAGCTGGCTAGGTCATGGCGAGATACCTACTTGCAAGTAGGTATCTCGCCACGAGAATGCTTGCACTCGCAACGCCATCTGTAACTCAAGTTGCTTAGCCAGCCATGAGCCAATCACTCGATGGAACTACATGTAGTCACATAACCCCACTTTGTAATTTGTGACCAAGATCGGCTGGGCCGTGACTAGCCAAGGGGCGCATAGCCGCCGTTAGCTAGTGTTGGCTAGGTCATGGCGTCATGCCCACTTGAGATTTTTTTTCTTTTGCAAAGCCATCTAAAACTCAAGTAAACTAGCCAGCCATGAGTCATTCGCTCGATGGAAATACACGTAGTCACATAACCTTATACTTTGTCATTTGTGACAGAGATCAGCTGGGCAGTCACTACACAAGGGCTAGATAACAAAACATTTACAATATTACTAGCTCATAGCGAGCCAACCATTGGTCAGTTCGTATGAGCTCAATTGGGCGAGCCAGTTACTAGGTCGTAACTCAGAGAGGCTAGAACAATTTCTACTCGAGCACTGGGCACCGAAGGGTTTGGATTCAGTTCGTACTGCGTTGCAAAAATATATTCGGTAATACTGCTTGCTGTGTATCATATTAATTTGAATTATCTTACCATCCATACAGGTGCATCAGCAGGATCGATATCGGATGTCGCTTTTTCGATAAATAACATTAATCGCGAGAAGCCGCAGATTACCGAAATTAAAAACGTTTAAAACATGTCAAGACGATCTAAAGTGAATGTGTATGTCGTATGTTGACGCCTCATAATTATCCATCGTAATATATTTCTTTGATGAATAAGGAAATGTTTTGCAGGACTCTGGCTTAGATCGGTCTGATATCAAGTTGCGAAGATGATTAACAAATTGGGTAGCGACATCCTATTTATAGAGCATTCAATTCGATAGACATTTACATAAAGATATTTTTCATATCTTATCGATTAGCCACCATGAATAATGAGATGAGATTGTGGCAATCTCTAATGTTAGCGATTCAGAGCTGCGAAAGAATCCGATATCCAAAAATTAAATATTCTTATATCCGTAAATCATACCATAATGTCATTAAAAAGTGAAAAAAATATTTGAGAAAACCGACTGCGTGTACGGCGATCGGAAAATTTACCATATAAAAGATGGATTTATTTTTGGGTATCAGCTTAGCGCGTATCCCCCTTATCGCAATCACTTGCCTGTGATATGTGTACATTTTCATGAAATGCCGAACACCTGTGACAACATCGACTAAAGTATTGGGCACGGCATTCAAACAACAAGTAACCATGAAATTCAGTTTTTTACGGATTTAGAGATATCAGCCGGATAATTCTACTAATTTACTACATTTGACTAATTATTTACTAATTAGACATTTACTAATAGACATTTAGACTAATAGACATTTACTAATAATTAAACGGACCAATGTCACACCATTGCTCTACATATGAACAATGCGATTGCATTACTACGTACAGCAGTGGAAAAAAGTACTCGGATACCGGGATAAGTAGAGTACAATATTGATAGCCAACTTTCTATGAGTTCTTTGGAATGCTTCAACCATGATTTCAATAACAATGCCAGCCTCTGTAAGTTCAATTTACATGTAGTGCCCCCCTCCCCCCTGGAAATAAGCAAATAATAATACTCCCCGCTCATTTTCGAATATTAAACAATTAAAGACAAATGCTGCATCGTAATTTGCATCGTCGCAATGCTCAGTTTTAAAAATAATTTACCGAACGTTGCATCACTTGTTATGGCTGTCAGTGACAGGATAATAATAATATTCCATTTGTACCAGAGTTTTACGCCTAGTTTGAAAAAAGACAATCAAATCAATTCCAGCGAAAAGACTCACGATGTATTTCACTAAAATCAGGAAGGCCTCGTGGTAGATACAATCATTACGCTTTAAATAGAACTGTGTCATTACTCACAACTGTATCAACAACCCGAGTAGAAATCTTGATCCGGCTACACGAAAGGCCCGATCAGGCATCCTGATCTTTTTCTGGCCTTGATTAGGATTTTTTATCAAACCCTAATCATTTTTGAAACGCAATCTCCGACTCCGGTCCAGTCAGGATAACAAATCGTGGCCTGATCAGGGTAAAAAATCAAGGCCTTATTAGGGCACAAAATCAAGGCCTGATCGGAATTGAAAATGAAGGCCAAATCGGGGTACAGAATCAATGCCTGATCAGCGTAGAATCCGGAGACGATCTCACTCGTAATAAACGTTTTGATGATCTGCCGGATCGATTCCAATGGCTTGCGAGATACATAGATTTTGTGCCAAATGAGAGTTTCCTGGAAATAAAGGTTTAAAAGATAAGTTTTAAAGGTTTACATTTTTTAAAGGTACGTAAGATAAACCGACATGAATTCTTAGAATACACTTACGATGTTTTCCGCTCTCTTTGTGTTATTTGCGATGGTTTGCTCGAACGCAGTGAATTCGCTGAGCTTTTTCATAAAAATCAATGTGATGCCATCGGTGCAGATCAGCCCGGACAGCGTAGGCTCACCGAACTATGACAAGTTGACAGCGTAGTTTAGTCCGGTGAATGTGATGCCATTGGTGCAGGTTAGCCTGGACAGCGTAGGCCAGCCAAATAGTGGTAAGTTGACTGCGTAGTACAGTTCAGTGAATATAATCTCCATTCGAAGTGCATTTCGGACTAACCTGCACCGATTGCATTACGTTCACTGAACTGAACTACACTGTCAATTTGCCATTATTTGGTTGGCCTACGCTATCCGGGCTAACCTGCACCGATGAATGACAGTGGTTGAACAATTTGGTGCGTTTTCCGGATCTGTCAAATGTGTCATGAAATAAATATTATACATTTGCATATCTAATTTGGCGTATGATTGATTTATAATCATGGATCTAATCTAATTTATACTTAAATATTTAAGAATTGTAAAAGTCTTTGAAAAAAATAATTTACTAAACTGCTGCTGTATTATTTCTTGGTTTTTTTCCCATTATTTAGTGCCCGCCATTCACGCGAACGCAGTCGTTGCGCAATTTTCTTCCGCTTTTGTTTTTCCATTCCATTCGCAACATACACCTTATATGTGAAAATGTGTAGAGTGATTAATATGGCTCGTGCTTCTCTCGTGTCTCTTTAGCATGTGGCAAGATGAGGTTTGGCACATTCTTAGCGCCAAACTGTACAAGTCTAGTTACATAATGATTGCTTAAAGCTAGCTGGATCAGGCGAATTGAAGAAGCCGTAAGTCCAGTTGCTTGACCATCGTTTGAAGCTAGCCGAACCAGGCAACTGGAGGTAACCGTACATCCAGTTGCCTGACTATCACCTCACACTAACCAGATCAGGCAAATGAAAACATACCTTGAATAAGGCCTCCATACTACAACGTGAGCAGGCCCGGATCAAATATCAGGGCAGCCTGACAATACCCGAGTAGAAATATTGTCCGGCTGGCCTGACATTTGATCCGGGCCTGATCACGCTGTAGTGCGGAGGCTATACTTTCGGTATGCCTTGATTTGCCCGATCCGACTGCTTTTAGGTGATAATCAGGCAACCGATTCAGGGTAACCTCCAGGTACCGGAGCCGGCAAATTTCAGGCGGTAGTCAGGCAAACGGATTTACATCTTGCATAAATTCGCCTGATCCGACTACCTTCTGGCGATGGTCAGGCAACTGGACTTACGGCTTACGTCAATTCGCCTGATCTCGCTAGCTTCACGCAATCATCAAGTAACTGGAACTATATACAGTTGCGCGCCTTCCACATGCCTAACCTCTTGTCAAACATCAGACGAACTATATATCGTCGTCAAAATGTTGAGACATATTGTCCACTGTATGCATACATTTTTTATTATTCCGAATAATGTATTTATTCCTCGTAAATCTGTGATTCGGTTTCATCTGTTCAAAAAAACAATTTAGTTCAATCCACTGAATGTATCTATTTAGTTTTTTAAAATGGAAATTAAATAAAATTTTCGTAGAGTCAAAAAATTTTCTATTCGCTTAAATGAATGGTCTGCCTTTATTGCAATACACACATCGACGGGGAGGGGGTAGAGAGGGCGAGAGAGAGGAATTTTATATATAGGTTATGTTTGAAAAATGTATTGCCTGACATTCAAGAAAACTCGCGAATTATCACAATGATATTAATTAATGAATATAGTTTATGTGATACAACAAATAATTATACGAATTCATGTGGTCTCTTGTGCCGTATCTGCGACTAACTCCCGAGTAGAAATATTGTCAGGCTGGCCTGATATTTGATCTGCGCCTGATCAGCTTGTAGTACGAAGGCCTTACTTAAGTTTGCCTTAATTTGCCTGATCAAGCTGGGGTCAGGCGGTGGTCGAGCAACCAGACTTACGGCTTACTTCAATTCGCCTGACCCGGCTAGCTTCAGGCGATGTCAAGCAACTGGACTTACGGCTTACTTCAATTCGCCTGATCCAGCTAACTTCAAGCAATCATCATGTAACTGGACTTCTACAGTTTGGCGCTAAAAACGTGCCTAACCTCATCTTGTCAAATGATACACAGACACGAGAGAAGCACGAGACATATTATTAATTAGTTTATACATTTTTACAAATAACGTGTACGTTGTGAATAAGATGGACAAACACAATCGGAAGAAGATTACGCAACGACTGTGTCTGCGTGAATAGCGGGCTCTAAATAAGGGAAAAAACGAAGAAATAATACAGCAGCAGGTTAGTATAACAATTAATTTTTTTCAAAGACTTACAATTCTTAAATCTATAAATATAAATTGGATTAAATCTGACTGTAAATTAATCATACGCCAAATTATATATGCATTGGTTGAAATATTTATTATGCTACATTTGACAGATCCGGAACAGATCCTCTCAGCGAGGAACAACTCGAAATTCCTGAGGATTGGCATGTGTTGGCGCTACCACAATGTAAGTAGATTTATATTACTTTTGTGTATCGCTTTTATTTTTCTTTACTTGGTCCGTCTCCTTTGCCAGAGGAGAAAAAGAGACAGCGTAGGCCAACCAAATAATGGTAAGCTGACAGCGTAGTTCAATCTGGTAAATGTTTTGCCATCGGTGCTGATTAGCCCGGACAGCGTAGGCTAACCGAATAATGATAAGTTAACTGCGCAGTTCAGTTAAGTGAAAGTAATTACATCGGTGCAAGTTAGCCCATAAGAAATGCACTTCGGATGGACATTACATTCACTGAACTGACTACGCTGTCAACTTACCATTATTTGGTTGGCCTTCGCTGTACGGGTCCGGACAGCGTAGGCTAACCGAATAATGACAAGTTGACTGCGTAGTTCAGTTAAGTGAAAGTAAGTCCATCGGTGCAAGTCAGCCCATTAGAAATGCACTTCGGATGGACATTACATTCACTGAACTGCACTACGCTGTCAACTTACCATTATTTGGTTAGCCTTCGCTACGGGCCCGGACAGCGTAGGCTAACCGAATAATGATAAGTTGACTGCGTAGTTCAGTTAAGTGAAAGTATTTCCATCGGTGCAAGTTAGCCCATAAGAAATGCACTTCGGATGGACATTACATTCACTGAACTGCACTGCGCTGTCAACTCACCATTATTTGGTTGGTCTTCGCTGTACAGGCTCTCCTGCTTCGATTCTAATTTTCGTTAAAAAATGACCGCTCGCAGCTTTTGCAACAATTTTTTTTCTTCTTTAAAGTAGATAATTGGATGGTGAGAAAAAGGGAAAAAATAGAGCTCGAATTTGTGCCACCCTAATAAAATAATGTGCATACCTTATATAGATATATATGTAGACATTGAATTCTAAGTGGGATACACATTTTCGTATTTTTCAGTGGCTGTCATTTCGAAATATAGGGAACACGGAATAGAAGTTCTTTCGAAGCAAATTGGACAAGATGTTGGAGCGGTATCAAGGCCTGATTAATTCAGCAAAAGACTGGGACAAGTTTCGAGCGTCGCGTAAAAAAACGAACAGAACGCCCAATGTAACGTTTCCTAGAAACGTCTGGTCATAAAAAGGTTGAGCTCTGTTTACTTTATTCACGAAGTTTCTTAAGTTTTTGTTTAGAAAATATATTAGTTTATTTCGGGATGATAAGTGGAATATAATACAGTGATATATCTTAGTTTATTTCGAGTTTTTGTTCTATTACAAATACAAGAAAAATGATGTTCGTTTTCCACATAGACATATGTGAAAAATATATGTGATAAATTTTATATTAAGATTAAAAAATAAACGATCAGAGTTATTTATAAAGTGGTACCTTTTTCTCTTTTGTGTATGCGTTGTATTTTTTATTTCAGGAAAAAATCGGTCATCCTGAGCCGTGAAAAATCATATGATTTTTCATTTTGATCAAGCCGTGAAAAATTAAGCTCTTATCAGGCCTTAATTTTTTACGCTGATCAGGCCTTGATCTTTTACACTGACCAGGCCTTGATTTTTTACCCTGATCAGGCGTTGATAGTTTACCCTGATCAGGCCTTGATTTTTTACCCTGATCAGACGGAAGTCAGGGATTGTGTTTCAAAAATGATCAGGGCTTGATAAAAAATTCTGATCAAGGCTGGAAAAAGAAGTCAGGATGCCTGATCAGGTGTTTATTGTAGCTGGAGCAAGATTTCTACTCGGGACTAAGATACTACAAACCCTCGGTAGCGTAGGAGCAGCGTGCATAGCTATAGGTAGGTAGGTTGTAGGTTCGATTCCATGTGGAGGGAACGAAATATTTTCTTCCAAAAATAACATTTCAGAAGACCAGGGAATGACGAATTATGATACAAAATTATTGTGGTAGAACTCTAAATTAAGTGTTTCATTTTGTTTTGGATTTATGAAATATTCTGCTCTATATCCTATATTGTAAACAATATATTTGAAACGAATAGGATCGTAGTAGGCCGTGAGACAAGAAAACAGACCATTTGATTCAAATAGATCATATTTAAATTTAAAAAATGTTTGGCAGTGCAATGAAGAATGTGAAGAGATGGTGGTTTCAGAAGCAAGAGCGAACTTCTCTCTTCGAACTGCATGTCAGGCCTTGATGCTGTACCCTGATCAGGCCTTGATTTTTCACCCTGATCAAGCCTTGCGTTTTCACCCTGGTCAGGGATTGCATTTTAAAGATGATTAGGGTTTGATAAAAAAAATCGCAATCAAGGCTGGAAAAAAATTAGGATGCCTAATCAGGTTTTTCTTGTAGGCGGACCAAAATTTCTTCTCGGGAATAACCTTCGAATGGAAAGAAAATGTTACACTTATATGTGGATATCCAGAAAACGGATATAAGCCAAATGATGATCAGACCGTAGATGTACACCCGAAATAGTTGAAATAAAATCAACCAATAACGTTCGTTTTAATAGAACCATCAAACTATATCCAAAAGAAACCAACAAGTACCCGAGTATAAATAGTGCTAGCCTGTCTGAGTTATGACCTAGTAACTGCTCGCTATGAGCTAGTAATATTCGGAATGTTTTGTTATCCAGCCCTTGTCTAGTGACTGCCTAGCTGATCTTGGTCACAAATGACAAAGTGCAGTTATGTGACTAGGTGTAGTTCCATCGAGCGATTGGCTCATGGCTGGCTAAGCAGCTTGAGTTACAGATGACGTTGCGTATAAAAAAAATCCTCAAGTCGGTATCTCACGATCTCAATGCGAACGCAATTGAGTCATTGATCCGACAATGTTATTTACATTTGTTAATCCAGCCATTTTCGAATGATCTAATATTGTACAATGTAACATACGTAGACCATACGAAAATTCAGAAATTGACCAAGTAGAACTGGTTCAGCGGCCAACGTCATAACTCATCATCCAGAGGTCCCAGGATCGAAACCACGCTACGGCGTAAGCGTTTGTCTGAGATAATTTAAAATTGAACCATTAATATATTTACAGCGCAAATATCATAACCCTAATTAATGAACAACGAAGAATACCGTAAAAGAATCCAATAATGTGAATAATGTGAAAAAAAATTACGAAAAAATATATAAATAGCCGCAAATTTTTTTCATCTAATCGCCACCTAACTTGTTGTTCCCAATCACTAGCTGAAAAGACTAGGTCATGGCTAGGTTAGAACTATGATACAGCCTTAAGATATTTCTTTCTATCTAGTCACCATCTATTTTTTTGAATTCAGTCACTAGAGAGCCAAAGCATTACAAGGCTGGGTAGTCAATAACTAAGACGCCTAGCTAATGGCGATTTGAAACATAACTTTACTAGCTTGTGGCTAGGCGATGATGAGTTACGTTTTTCACTCGGGTATGAGCTAGTTGATGGACATCAAAGTACCACTGTCGCAAGAAAGTTGTTCCGAAAGGAACCAAAATAGCGATCCAAATGTATACAGTCTTCTGTTTGTCGTAAACATACATTTATAAAAGCGTGTACGTCTTCATGCGTATGTGTTTGTGTTTCTGCATAGAGGAATCGCTTCCATGCTGGCGCAGGCTGGAGATGCTGCTGCTGCTGAAGCTGTGGTACCACTAGTCGCAAGTGGCACTAACCTGCTGGCTTGCGTCTCGTGGTCGACTCCCAGTGGGGGATCGAACGCCCTGCAGCCTCTTGAAATATTTAGTGCTCGGGGACGACCAGAAGCGACGCAAGCTTCAGGAGCACTGTGTGACGACGAAGTAACCCTTGCATGTACATATATATCGACGAAGAGCGGACAAAAAGGACACAGCTTGACTCATTTTACTGCTTGCATGGCGTGGATTTGCGCCCTTTCCTTCATCACTCGGTCGCTATGTGAGCGCATCGGTGTGAATATATAATAGCAGCAACATCGCCAGTTTCGCTTCACATCCCACAACGTTGCAACAACATGTTTCCTCCGCGGCTCAAAAATATGACTAACAACTTTTTATCATTTTTCGTAGTTGTTTGTACGATAAACATAGTTTCCCTCCGGGTAAATAAAAACCGGGAATCTCGCGTTGTCTAGTTTTCTCCTTTGTATTCTACGTTAAAAAAATATCCATGGCAATTTATTACTTTACGCAGTTATTTGAACGCAAAGATGCTTTGCTTTCAAAATAGAGAAAACAGATTTCAGACATCCCCGCGCCTTCATGTTTTCGTTTAGTCTCTCATTTTCACACGTTGATCGGGGCCCTTAACTTTTCAGTGATGAACACACCTTTTCTCTGCTCTCAACAGCGTACAGATAATTCTGTGCTTTCTTAGAATATTGATTTGAAAAATTTAATCAAGTCATGGCCTCGCAGAGGCAGAGAAGAACGACGAGAGTGAAAATTGCGGGCCATATAAGAGGTGTTTATCTTCAGTTCGGTGGAAGGAAAAGCTGAGAATCCGCTTGCAATTACGGGCCAACGGAAGATGAGCATGAGATATAGTTGATGTGCTCTTCACCGAGCGAGAAAAGTCACAACGAGATAGAAGTTTCGTATATACCTTCTCGCTTGATACGATGAATGAGTGAGTGGGAGAGTAAAAAATAGGAAGAGAGAAGGAGGGAGAGAAAGGGGTAATACGATGCCAGACCTGGTGGAAAACGAGTTAGTAACGACTTTGGTAATTCGAAAACGACCGCCTGGTGCGTTTACTTGCGTTTTCTCAACTCGTGAAAACGCAGCAAGGGGAAAAGAGAGCGAGAGTAAGAGTGCCGTAGAGAATTCTTGTTATTCAACCGTTCCACCCTTTCCGTGGCATCTCACCAGCCATCTTTTCGGACCTTTCATCTGTCCATTTGCCGCTCGGGTTTTTCGCAATACCAATCTGTATTTCATTTCATTAACGGGTCTGCATAAGCTTGGGGTACAAAAAACAGATCGATTTCCAATATTTTTTCTCATGAAAGTGTTGGGATCGAGGTCAGGATTTTACACCCAATTAACACAGTAACACAGAAACAGTACTCTGAATTTTTAAATAGATGCTATTCCATTACTTTGTAGGTTTTTTTTGAATATAACAGTTTAAAATATTTCAAAATCTTCCTACACAGCGGATTGGGCAGAAAAGTCGTCGTTACCTTTTATCCCTGTATTTTGACTATGAAAATCATTCTTCCGGATGGTATCTAGACTGAATATACGCAACCTGAACAGGTATTAGAAATTAAAAAACATCAGAAAAAAAATATTCCTTGAGCGATTGGACATTCATTTAATTCCTCCCTGAAAAAAAATAATAAGCACAGGTTTTTCAAAATTAATAACGTAATTTTCCTGCCGTTTTTCTCAATCATTCATCTCGAGAGCTGTAAATCAGTTCATATGTTGTGTGATGGGTGGCGCTAGCTGACCATGCTTGCCAGAGCAGTGTCTTCTACATCTACTTTTCCGAAGAGACTGATTGTGACGTATCATTTTTGTGGCTTTGAGGAAGACATTCCACTGGTCATACTTAACTGTATAACTTTTCAATTAAATAAGTTACACTTTACCTGTTGAAGTGGAACTTTTACATACCTACTCACCGTCAGATTTTGAGGTTAGAAAAATGTAGCATGCCACGCTGTGCATAAAAATTCATTTAAATCGTCATTCCTAGGGCATTATTCCTCTGAGTTCCTCCTGGCATGTCAGATCGAGAAGAATGATGAATGCGCCAGAGCAATTACACCATCTTAATTACGCATGTGTGGATATGCATGAGGTCACATAAAAATGATTCTTTTAGATTATTGCCATGCCGCTATTGAAAGAAGAAAGGCTCCGTAGAAAAAGAGAAGCTGAAAACGGAGACACAAAGGGCTTAAACGGGATCGTGTAGGAAAAGGAAGTTGAAACAAAAAAAGCAAAATTAATATTCAAAGAAGAAGGAGAAGATATCAATAAACCAATAAAAACTTTATAGGAAAAGGTTTGCATCATTCCATGCACTAAAAACTAAAAGATCAATGTAATCCATAGGGAATTATATTATACGGATTAGAACTGAAATCAATTGAAAAATTGAATTGAAAAAACTAAGTGTTTTTATTTATAAATTTCGTTATAATTCACACGCAAGGTGATCTTTTCGGGAGAATCACCCACATGATCGCGCCATGTTTAAGTTTTTGAATTGAAAAATATTTATATTTTTTTATAATTTAAACAAAGTGCCGCCGTTGCTACATAGCTAATCCGTGTAGGTTCTGGCAAGTAGGATGATCTAAAACATCAAATAATATACCTACGTTGAGTAAATTAATAAGATTTTCGTATGGTCAAATACGTTCTTGACATATAAGTAGAACATTATGAAAATGACCATTTTCTACGAAAAAAATCAACTTCAATGCCTTGTCAATCAAATGGCTAAACATATTAAGAAAATCATTCGCTCATCCGATAAAAAAGTTTATAAGCCATGTTTTGTCCAAATTTTCAAGTAAACAAGACGATCAGATTGAGATATTTATAGGGGAGACCGGGGCAAAATGGTATAGCGGGGCAAAACGGTACCGGGGCAAAACGGCACTGGGGCATAATGGGATCGGGGCATAATGGGATAGCAAAAAATGAAGTTTCTTGGTGCTTGATTTGGGGCAAAATGGGATAGGGGCAAAATGGGACACACAAAAATGAAGTGTCGCAGCCCGCTGAATTTGGGGCAAAATGGGATGACAGGAAAATTCATGCTTCGGCTCTATGAAAGAGCTGTTGAAACATAATCTAATCTAAATGGTGCTTGTGGTTCGTTTCAGTCCACATATACGCAGATAATACGGACTGACCGATATATTGGTCGACACATATCCGTCGATTTCATGGGGAGCGGCGGTCCTAGTTTCATAAAACAATTTACGTAAAAATTGACAAGAGTTAGATTTCCATCAATGGCTTGAAAATCAGTATCAGTAACGTGCAGTTGGCAGAAAATAAATTTAAAAAAAACAAAGAAAGATAAAAACAAAAAAAAACAAATTGCACGCGTCAGATTATAAAAATTACTTGATTATTTAAATAATTAATAACGACAAAGAAATTGTACCAATCGAATAAGAAGGCTCAAACAACAATTTACGTCAAGTTTGGTACAGTTCTGACCGCAGAATCAAAAGTAATTGTTTAACAAACTTTAATAACAAATGGGCCCACTATTCACGTGCCCATGCTGACGATAACTTAATCGAGTCCGTTTGCGGCAATTGTGCTGATAAAAATTAGCTTAGTTAAACAAGCAATAAAAATTAAACATTGCCACCGTTAAATTATAGTATCGTAAGTAGAGTGTGATCCAAATATCGTGTAACATTCAATTAAACCTGTTTTCACTCATTTATTACCCCTCGTTTTTTACCCCTGCATTTCTTTCGTTTCTGCATCGAATTATTCCACTGTCCCATTTTGCCCCGCTCCCGTTTTGCCCCAACCGCCTCTTTCTGAGGAGCCTAATTTTTTCCGGCCCATTTTGCCCCAGTCCCGTTTTGCCCCAATGACGTATTTTCCAGCAGTGTTGATTTTCACTATTCCATTTTGCCCCAAACCCGTTTTGCCCCGGTCCCATTTTGCCCCGGTCCCATTATGCCCCGCTATACCATTTTGCCCCGGTCTCCCCTACTGCTTCAAAAACATTTTCGAGAAAAACGCAAAAAAATCAAACGGTAAATGGCAAACGGCAATCTGATCCTTTACAATAATCGTCATAACTCGGGAAATTTTCGCAATTTGAATATAACCTTTATTGTTAATTAGAGTTAAGACCCTAGGCTATAATTTCAAGCGTAAGCAGAACCCTTGAGGTAGAACGAGCACCCGCTCTTGATTTCTATAGATTTCGTTGAAATTTCAACCAGACATTCTTCATATCATTATGCATGTTTGAGTGAAATTTCAGAACAGTCGACTAGTTATATTGGGAGATGATGGGTTTCAAAAATGCAACTTTTAACACTGCAGGGTCTGCATTGAAATTTAAACAGAATAATTTTCCATAAAAAATATGTGTTCCCTATAATAAAACAAATGGCAACACCGCATCGTACCACGTATCCAATGACGTAAGTTTGCGCGGCATATTAAAAATAAAACTGCACCACAATGTTAGGAATTAACCAACACTTTTATTTGTTAATGAAAATAGAATAACAATATAAAATATTAATATTTATAACGCAAATATCTTGTTTATGATAAAAGTTTTTAACTTTAGGAACACGATAATAATTTTTTTTCTCGTGTTTTTTTCTCGAGTAAATGGTGAACAATTCTGCGGTGTTGCCATATGTCTTCTTAATATAGGGGACAAATATTTTTGACGGAGAGTTATTCTGTCTTTGCTGAACGTCTTTAGTAAAACTGAATAGTAAAGGCAATCCAAACTTTTTTCACTTTTTCCCTAACTAGTTTGCTATCTAAGCATAATTTTTTTTTAAATGTATAAACACAATAGAATGGTACGACGAATTATGTGACCTGACGTTCGGTCAATGCAGAACCTGTAGTGTTAAAAGTTGCAATTTTAAAACCTATTATCTCCCAATTGAAATATTCGACTGTTCTGAAATTTCACTCAAACATGCATAATGATATGAACAATGCCTGGTTAAAATTCGAACAACATCTATAGAAATCGAGAGTGCGTGCTCATTCTACCGTAATTAAGAATTGATAATGTTGATTCGTTCAAGATTATCAAAATATATAGAAGTCATTACATTTAGAAGTCCACATATCTCGATTCTCTTCATCCAAAGTTATACAACGCACGACGGAATCATAAAGTCGCGTTAGAAATAGTTGCATCTGTTAAACTTGTAAAAAATCGTAATGGGTTCCTCCTGTGGTTACTTACGCAATGTAACCGAAAGAGGAATTGATCTTTGAATAAATACACGCCGTCACGTCGCGCGTGCACTTGTCCACTCCACTGCCCCTATTGAGTACGTGGCCTAAAATCCTTTCAGACAGTTTACTCATATAGTAATAAACAAAGTTTGAAACCGAACAAAATTTCAGCCCAACATGACGAGAACCAATTAGAACTTCACACTTGAGTTTCGCGGAACAAGTTTTAAGCACAAAAAATGCCGAAACTCTATGAAAAGATAGTTTGAAAGAACTTTATTTCTCAAACTCTTCGTTCCCCTACTTTAAATCATAATTATTAATGTTTTGAAAGAGAAATTTCCTTTACTCCAAAGTTTTGTCTGCATTTCAACTGTGGGGTAAGCTGGTATAGGAGTACGCACCTAAGCTTCAAAGCGGTGAAAAAAAAACAAACAAATACATTTTACGAATTAGTTTTTGTTTTAATTGAAACAATATCTAGTATTCTATTTAAATTATGAGCGACGATTGGGAATCCTAATTTTTCTTTAAATAACAAACTAAAAACTACGAAACGGGATTTGCGAACTCTTAGACATACGGGCGTTTAAGAGTACGCACGGGGGTCGATATGAGTACGCAAGCATCAACCGACACATAAATCGCAATTAAAGTTGTCCACATTTGTATGAGCGGTGCATTTCTCATGCCACCAAGCTTTTCTAGCCCACTACACTCGATCCATTTCTCACATATTGATTCTTCGTATATGTTTTTGTATACTTTGCATACTTGTAAAAAAATATATACTATATGTAGACAAAATACTATATATACTATATCTAGAAGATATTTTATATATGTATATGTATATATATATATACACACACTACATACTATATATATATGTATATATACATATATATAGGCCATTCCGCGTCATTTCACCTAGCCCGTGACCCTAACCATTTTTGGTTTTCCTAATTTTTTTTTTTTAAATTGTACCCCATGGAAGCAATATCCGAACCAATTTTTAGATTGTTATCTCTTCTCTTTTAGGAGTTATAATTTTCCAAAAAATCTTATTTTCGGAAGTTTGGGAAACGTTTAAACGCTGATAACTCATGAACTAATTAAGATATCGACAAATGTCACTATGTCATTTTTTTTATTCTGACGCATACGATCGTTGGAAAATATGAACAAATTATCAATTATCGATGTCAAGGTTTTTTTTTTGCTTCTAAAGTGAAAACAATTTTTTTAAAAGTGATTGCCTCTTTTTATTTAATTTTTTTCAATTGTCTAAAATAGAGTGACCCATTCTATGATTTTTAACACTAGTCTCGTCGTGGGTCTATTTTTCCTTCTATTTTTTTTTCGAATTTGTTATTTTATTTTTTTCAGAATTTATATATACAGGGTGTCCCAGAACTCAACGTCAAGCCAAAACGGGGTGACAGGATTGATTGTAACCATCATGAGAAAAATCAGAAAAAAAATCTATTTTGAAAATTTTAAATTCATAGTTTAACAAAAAACAGTCTTAATTCTAGGAAACTTGGGGCAATTGTGTCATTATTTTTTACTGTGATTCTAGAAATTTTATTTAGGGTTACGGTTCCAAAGTTTAAATGAACAAAAATAATAATAATTAACCACAATAACCGAAAAATGGTTACAGTTTGACCAAATTTCTAGGTTTCTCTTAAATGCCCAGATTTTTCTTCTGATTTTTCTCATGATGGTTACAATCAATCCTGTCACCCCGTTTCGGCTTGACGATGAGTTCTGGGACACCCTGTATATATATATAATACATATATATGAATATATACTTTTTCTATATTTCGTATACTTGTAAAAAAAAATTAACAACAGTCCTACACACCCAAGCACTGCGTACTCTTATATCACCTGCACATTTTAAACAAACATGACTGTTACTGCCATTCATTGATGAGATGCGAAATTACTTTCATTTTGAACAATAACCTTAGTAAACCGGCGTACGAAATGAATAGTTGTTTTTGAAGAAAGTAAATTGTGTATCGTACTTGTAATGCTTTGAAAATGTCAAAAATAAATAAGAAATTGCAACTACATCTTCAAACTTACCCAGCCTCTCCGTTTTATTTCACTTTGGATTTTTTTTGTGTCAGAAACCCTTACCCTGTGAGGTGGTCAAAACACAATAGAAGTTAGCTTTAATTAGCAAAGCGTTTCGTCATTAGCTTAACTGCGTACTCTTATCGCCTGCATACTCCTATACCAGCTTACCCTATAACTTGAAATTGAGACCGAAGATTCTCCGATCTCCGCAAATTCGAGAATTTTTAGAATGGTGTATATACACTAATCGAACACGTCGTAGGAGCTGTTTCTCATTAGTAAAACATATATTTTACGGTTGAAAACTGACTGCAATGCGGATTATCGATCCGGTAAATTATTATTATGTTTTCTGCTGATCCGAAAAAAATCTTGCTGCTTCGTCGATACGAAAAAAATAACCCGTAATGATACTTGAGCTCCAAGAACATTAATGCGCATACATCGATGTAAAATCGGCAACCGGTGCAAAAGGAGAGATAGCCAATTTAAAATGTATCTACAAATCGATATTTTCAAAGGCAAATAACGTTTCTTGTGAACCTATTTCACCTTCGTCGTGTACATATTTTTTACACTGCTCGAAAACTTTCTCGTCTACGGCTGGGGGATATGTGATAATGGTAAATACATTGATGTATGTGTGTATATACATATATACACACACACGAACATACATATATATCTTAAGGTGGCACAAATTTGAGCTCTATTATTTTCCCTTTTCTCACCCTCCAAATATTTACTTTAAAGAAAATAAAAATTATCGCGGAAGCTGCGAACGTTCGAAAAATATTTAGAGACAAGCCTTCGAAAAATTGAAAATTACATTAATAAATCGGTTTTCTTTTTTTTCGTTCACTTTTCACCCATGAATTTTACGCTATAAAATTTTTAAATTAAGCGCGCGAAAGCTCTAGCCGGCCAATAGATATTTAGTGGTCGCTCAAGAGCTTCGAAATTTGAAATTGTCGCGAATATTTTTTTTTCTTCTCACTCATAAATTTAACATTTTGTAAAATTTTCAAAACAATTGATTCTTTTTTTCTTCAGAAACCGATTTTTTTAATTTACCTCACACTTCTAACCCGATAAAACGGGGGACCTTCAATTTTGTTTACGAACAAGAGCTTTAAAGAATTATTTTATGATAACAAAGATTATAATTATTGGGTTAGTAGTGTAAGGTAAATTTGAAAAATCTGTTTCTAATGAAAAACGATTAATTGTTTTGAGAACTTTACAAAGCATCAGATTTCTGAGTGAGATGAGGTAAAATATTGGGGAAAATCGTAAGTTCCGAAGCTCTTAAGCGACCACTAAATATTCACTGACCATCTAGAGCTTTTGCGAGGTTAATTTAAAAATTGTAAAGCGTAAAATTCATGGGTGAGAAGTGACCGAAAAAAAATCGATTTTTCAATGAAAAATTTGAACTTTTGGGAGGCTTGAGCGGCCTCTTAATATTTTTTGACCGCTCGCAGATTTCACGACAATTTTTTTCTTTTCTTTAAAGATCATTGGATGGTGAGAAAAAGGAACAAAGAATAGAGCTCAAATTAGTGCCACCCTAACAAGGAAACGTTACGAGGTCGATGTCTCTGATTTCGATGAAATTTGGCATGCTTGTAGAATGGGTAAAAATAGACGACACGTATTTTTTATATCGGCAGAACCCGATTTTTAAGGGTTGAAAAGCACCCTTGAATATTAGGGTGTTTGTCGTTTTTCGTCGATAACGTTTTAACGGTACGAGATATGATAAAACTTCAAATTGCAACAATGTTTATTTTTTCGTGTACTATACACTGGAGGTGAGAACGATGCTGATAGCAACAAATTTCATATTGTTTATTGCAAAAATGCAATTTTTTCAACTGTATCTCCGAGAATTTTTAATCGATTGGGATGTAAATTTGCATACATGTAGAGAATGGAAAAGTGCGGATACGGATTTTTTCTTTTTCCGATATCTTACAATTAAGGGGTTGAAACTGCCCGTCGATTTTTTTGCCGAGAACATCGTATAATCAGCTAGTCGTTTGGCATTTCGGTCTAAATTCACGTCAATATATGTTCGTGTTATGAGGCAATTGCATATTTGTAACATTCCAGCCCCCCCCCCCCCTCAACGGTCCCTCTCTCGAAAGGCAAACGTTTAAAGTTCTTACCGTGCGGCATGGACGAACATTTCTAGAAATAAAAATGGGTTACAAAGAAAGTACAATCAGTCAAAATAGTCGATACACATTTTCTCGTTGTCGAAATAAAAATAAAGTTCGAATGGAAAAAATGTTGTATTTTTCGACTACTAGACGTTCATGATGATAATGATGAGTACAGCAACAAATGGCGTGTTGTTTATTGCAATAATTCGTGAATTACTTGTGAAAAATCACTCTTCAGTTTCCCACTCATATGGGCAGAAGCAAGGCTCGCAATCACGGACTGACTTCGTGCTTCGGAATGCAACTGGATTACAATTGTATATTTACGAAGAAATTCCACTCCGCTCACCGTATCGAAGGCATTATCTGCAGAGGTTACAGCGTTTTTGGGTTGCCGCTGCAACTCATGAACAGAATGATGCAAACATTTTTATCAGCTTATAACGCAGCATAATTTAATCTTTATCTTTAACTTTAATTTCACAAACAGCGAAACCAATGAACAAAAGAAATAAATCTTCGCAAAGAGCGACTACGGTGCAAAGAGCGGCTCTCATGATAACCTTGAAATCGCCTTATTAAAGATTAATGGCAGTTCTGGTAATAGCGTGTGTCGTCGTTGTTTTTTTCGTGTGTATTTATCAATTGGGTTTCAAGTCATATAAATTCACCAATGATCATTATTGCTGCAGTTACGACGGAGAAGCCAGCCATACATTTTGTGTTCGAAATACAAATAAAAATGTACGTTAATCCAGTGAATGTTATTCAACTTCTATCCATAGCGATAAGTGCTATGAATTTGCCTCGCACTCCAATCACCAAACAGGAAGAACAGTTCAGTAAGGATCTAGAAAACATGATCATTGAAGCGATGGATCAACCTATGAAAATGGAAGTCGAAACTGGTTTGGATTTTCTGTCACCAAATGAAATTCATGAAGCAGCCGTAATAGAAGATGACAGTGAAGGAGATTGGCACGGACAACGATACCTAGATCCAAAAATTGATGAAAATGTATGTACCCAAGATATAGAAGAATTGAGTTACGAATACAAGACAAGAGCAAACGGGGTCCGGGATATTGACAAATCCGAGGCAAATGGGAATAGAAAGTTATCATCTGTTCAAACGAAATTCAAAAAGCTGAAATCAGAGCCGCAGTTGCGCCGGTGGGCCCATAGTATAAATAAGGGTGGCACCTACAAAGAAAAGCTAACAAAGATAGCTCACTACACGTTACACAATTTTAATGATGCTTTGGACAGAAGGCTGCCTGTCCATGATATAGATCTTCGACGATGGGCCTTACGTGCACGAGAAATTGTAGAAATACCAGCCGTAAATTTCCAAGCATCCGCTTCTTGGCTAAGGACATTCAAAAACCAACATGGAATTGTGTCACGGAAGATTACTAAATATGTAACAAAACAACAATTATTAAACGCTGATACACTTCGAAACAAAGCTATCGAATTTATAGAAATGGTGAAAGTCAACATAGCCAACGTTGGGGCTGAAAACACATTTAATTCTGATCAGAGTGGATTCAATTTAGAGCTATATACAGGCTGCACATTGGCGAAAGAAGGGCAGAAATCCGTTGAGGCAGTCGTGCAATCGAAAACATCAACAACACACAGTTATACTAACAGCCTTTGGTTTCTGCGAGTGGCAAGCTTTTGGCACCTATGTTGATCTTTTAAACGAACCTACCGGCAAATTTGGTCCTCGAGTGGAACAAACTATGTTCAGAGCCGAAAATATATTTCTATTGGCTTCGAAATCTGGAAAATTGACGACTAATCATTTCAAGCGATGGTTCCAAGAAGTATATATTCCCAATACGGGTCCAAAATCGGTAATACTTCTGGATTCTTGGAGCGGTCAATGTCCAACTGCATTTAAAGAAATGGATATACAAGGGAAAGATATTAAAGTTTTAACCATTCCAGCAGGTAAATATATTGCACGAGTTTCATTAGTTCTGTAGACAATTAGTCCATATGATAATTAGTAATTCCTGCAGGTACGACTGGAATGATACAGCCCCACTTTTCTGACGCAGTAATATTATACAATTACGATGTCAATCTGCATTTAAGAGACAATATTGTTAAATTACAATCTCTTACACACAACCAGTTTTCTTCTCCATGGTTTACAAATCTTTTCAAATATGCGTGGTACAAAAGCGGGTACGAAGAAGAAAGTCCACCAAACTTCGAAAATCCGGTAGAATTTTGCTTTTCACAAATTGAACCGACATGCGATATATGCGGCGAAGCAGCTATTATCACTTGTGCGTGGTGTAAGAAATCTCTTTGTTTCAAACACTTTTATCATGACTATCATTATTGTAATAAGTATAATCCATAAAAAAACATTTCCTAAATGAGTAAGCGTGAGAACACTTTTCCGATTGTGTTGTAATCTCCAAAGGCAGTACGTGGCGGGGGAGAATTTCTTCGTAAATATACAATTGTAATCCAGTTGCTTCCCGAAGCACGAAGTCAGTGAGTGATTGCGATGCTTGCCTCTGCCCATATTAGTAGAAAACTGAAGAGTGATTTTTCACAAGTAATTCACGAATTATTGCAATAAACAACACGCCATTTATTGCTGTACTCATCATTATCATCATGAACGTCTAGTAGTCGAAGAATACAACATGTTTTCCTTCCGAACTTTATTTTTATTTCGGCCCGTTCACGAGCTATAGCAAGAACGAAGTTGTTAAGGGTGCGTTAACCCCTTAAGAGTGTCGTTCCGCCAAAACGAGAAAATGTGTATCGATTTTTTTGACTGATTGTCCTTTCTTTGTAACCCATTTTTATTTCTACAAATTTTCGTCCATGCCGCACGGTAACGGGGGACCGTTGGGGGGAGGGGCTGGATTGTTACAAATATGCAATTGCGTCATAACACGAACGTATATTGACGTGAATTTAGACCGAAATGCCAAAAGGCTAGCTGATAATACGATGCTCTCGGCAAAAAAATCGACGGGCAGTTTCAACCCCTTAATTATGAGATATCGGAAAACGAAAAAATCCGTATCCGCACTTTTCCATTCTCTACATGTATGGAAATTTACATCCCAATCGATTAAAAATTCTCGGAGATACGGTTGAAAAAATTGCATTTTTGCAATAAACAATATGAAATTTATTGCTATCTGCATCGTTCTCATCTCCAATGTATAGTACACGAAAAAATAAACCTTGGTGCAATTTGAAGTTTTTCCATATCTCGTACCGTTAAAACGTTATCGACAAAAAACCAAAAACACCCCAATTTTCGAGGGTACTTTTCAACCCTTAAAAATCGGATTCCGCCGATATAAAAAAATACGTGTCGCCTATTTTTACCCATTCTACAAGCATGCCAAATTTCATCGAAATCGGAGACATCGACCTCGCAACGTTTCCTTGTAAGTGTGTGTGTGTGTGTGCGTGTGCGTGCGCGTGCGCGCGCGCGCGCGCGCGCGTGTGTGTGTGTGTGTGTGTGTGTGTGTGTGTGTGTGTGTGTGTGTGTGTGTGTGTGTGTGTGTGTGTGTGTGTGTGTGTGTGTGTGGGATATATATATATACATACCCGGGAAAAAAGTTAATATCTGAATATATCTGAATCATATCTGTAAAATCAGATATGATCACACAAGAAAAATGGCCATATCTGTTCATGTAGTGTCATGACAGATCATGTATGCTTATATCTGAGCATGTATGATCATATCAGAGCCATTTTGATAATTTTGAGAGCAGACCCGTCCACATCGCAGCAGGTTTGACCAGATCTAATCCCCAGGCAAGATCTGATCTTGTTGGACCAGATCTGATTTTATTGGGCCAGATCTGATTATGTCAGGCAAATCTAATCTTATTGGATCAGATCTGCCTGTCCGTATAAGAATAAAATAGCGTGGATCCCAGTAGACCTGGATATCTATGAACAATAGATCTGCCCATCATGATAGAATCATAGTTTATCTGAACTATCAGACCAGGTATGACTCCGACTATATCAGAGCAAATCTTACCCTGTTGAAACAGATCAAATCTTGCTAGTGCAGTCATGAATATATTAAAATGTTTACATATATAGAGCGGGATATTAACACGTCATCACTTGACGTGTTAATAATCAATAATATTATAGTAACTCACATGATCACATATAATACAGTCAGGTGAGGTGCCATATCTAATCGGATATCGTCTCATATCCTCATGTATCGTTTCATTTATTCAGATGTTTTCATGTGTGAACAATTGAACTGCATATACGATAAGGTATGAGTGTATAAGACTTCGTATATTTTCCAGGTTAAGTATCGTATCTGATGGGATAAAAAATTTTATGAACATGCCTGCTCATATACTACATCATATATGTTCAGATATGGTTTCACGCTGCCAACTCGCCTTGGTACCTGACCAGATAAAAACATATGTGAGATCTATATAGCGGAGTCTGGTACCGTATTTGATCGGATATGATCTTATACGCACAGATACGTTCACATATCACATCATGTATGTTCAGGTACGAATTTACGGTACCAACTCGCCTTGGTACTTAGCCAGATATAAGCAGATATGAGTTTATATATGGTCAGGCCAGATACTGCATTTGATCTTTTATATGCATATGTGATGTGGAATGTGATCAGACCTAATCATATATGATACTGTAAACTGTCAGATATAAAAATATCTGATACATATATGAACATATGCACTTAGACATAAACTTTTTTCCCCGGGTATATATATATATATATATATATATATATATATATATATATATATGTATGTATGTATATAGTATTTGTATATAAAGTTTTCGGGATGGTTTTGCCTCGCGTTTATCCTGAAGGTTTTCATTTCGAAATTTTTGCTTTTTTGCTCTCCGTTTTTGCGTTATTCATCTCTCTTACTCCCCCTTACTGTCCGCTTCGCTCTCACTGTGCCTGTGTAGCGTATATGGCCATAGTGTTCTTTGCAAAGCTTCATGCCCCGCGAAAGGCATAATTACCCGCGAGGGATAGGAGGGAGAGAGGTGCATTGAATATTTCAGCTCGGTCGGCTACAGTAAAAATATAAAACGAAACCGCGAGCTGCTGGGCGCTCGGCGAGGGGGCAGTAAGTAGTGAGTCGAGAGAGAGAGAGGTGAATGAAGTCGGGCCGCTAGAGGGTGGGAAAACGAAAGGCCAAGAGGGAACTTCAGTCGGTCCCGGTTCGAGGCCTTCGGGCTATACGGCCAGGGATTAGGAGAAAAGTTATGTCAGGCATTTTGCGGGTAGCTTTGCATAAGTTCTACCTTTCACGTTTTCCCCTGTCCCTTTCACCGCGTTCGCCCTTCTTCCTTCTCTCCTATCTTCCCTACTCGCTTGTACTCACGCGAAAAACTCGAGGTGCACAGGAAATACTTGCTCCTGAAGACAGAACACACGAAATAAGTGCGAGTATTTGTGTGTGTGTGCATGTGTCCCTGAACGCCAATTATACGTACACATATATATTTTAGTAAGGGAGAGAGTGAAAAGCCCAGTTTGCACGGTGAGCATCAAGCTCTACGTCCGCTAATACTTGGTAACCCTGTGCCACCCTTGCGGCGGCTTAACACTGATTACTCGGACGCTAATTTGCAAATAAGAAGAGGCTTCTCTATTCCCCCACGCCTCCCGCAGCCTTGACGCCTCACCCGCCTTCCTTTATATCCTCCTGCGTGTCCCGGCGGTCATCAGGAGATCGCATTTCTTGGGCTCTTGCGCTCTCGTTACCACGGTGCATTATTTACTTCACCAGGATGGTGTCGCAATGACTGATATAGCCTGACTCTTCGCGACGCGCATATTATTATCAGCATTATTCGGATGAACTGATACAGTTAAGCCAGCATGAGATCTTTCAGTATTACACTGCAAAAAAAATTATTACATTTCAATAGGATCTATTTAAACCAAATAGGTTTTCTGCTTGTCTCACGGCCTACTACAATCTTATTTGTTTCAGCTATCCTTTTTAAATATTAAATATATTCAAATTGAATAAATAAAGATTCGATTGAAATAAATCTTTATTTGCTTACAATGTACACTGTAAATCTGAGTGTACTATGTGCATGAAATATTTAATAAGTCCAAAAGGAAATGAAACACTCAATTGAGAGTTTTACCACAACAATTGTGTATTGTAATTCGTCATTCCCTAGCCTTCTGGAATGATTTTTATCGAAGAAAATATTTCACCTATATGGAATCGAATCTAGAACGTCCCTACTCATAGCTACGCACGCTGCCCCTATGCTACCGAGTGCTTGTAACATCTTGGTCGCAGATATGGTATAAGAGACCAAATGAATTCCCATAATTATTTGTTGTGTCGCATGAACTATATTAATTAGTTTACATCATTGTGATAATTAGAGAGTTTTATCGAATAACATGCTATAGATTTTTCACACAGAACCCCACACCCCTTTGATATGTGTGTTGCAATAAAGACAGACCATTAATTCGATCAAAGAGAAAAATGGTTGACTCTACAAAAATTCTATTTAATTTAACTTTTAAATAAATCAAATACATCCATTTAGTGGATTCAACTAAATTGATTTTTGAACAGATGAAACCGCATCGCAGATTTGTTAGGATTAAATCAAATATTTAGTTATTGGACAATATTAAATATATTTTGATTTGAGTAAATAAAGATATTTAAAATAAATAGTTCCAATAATGGAATGCAATACGAATAATTTGATTCCACGAAAAATCTAGTTAATTCAAATTTTAAAAAATCAATTAGACGTGGCGACTTAACATCAATAGAATTTTTCTGTCAGTGTAGAGGACATGTGATTAAACTCCGAAATACGATCAATGTTTCGATAAGAAGGAAGTCCCATAGTTTATGGATCTCGTACACGATGCTTACAACAAAGTGGGAGATTATTTTACAAGGACAGCAAATAGGTAATAGATGGATGCAAAAAACAATGTAATCAATAGCAAAATAGAAATGGACACAAATGAATCTAGAAGCCCTGTTTTCCGACGTCTTTTTTAAACACAGAAAAGGATTATCTTGATGAATTTTCAAAAACCGGCCTTGCTTTGATTTGTCGAACGTCTTTGGATTGGACTCTAGCCATTAACTAAAAATCATGGAATAAATATTATACAAGCATTGAAAATGAATTTTCCATGGGCACGCAGTGAAATATTTAATTCGTATTAATGGACTTTGAACTGCCTCCTAGGTTTGGACGTTTTAATTATTTAAACATGCCGATTCGGCCACGGATACTGTTTATTCATTAGTACCCGTAACCCAAGGCTATTGCTCGCTATTCCCTAATATGTCGAGAGACCAGCAGCTATTGTGAAGAAGATTACGAAAAAGATCGATTTTTCTTACATCATTTTGGTATTTACAATCACAAAAGATAGTGAATTGCTACAGAATTTGAAAAATAACGTCAACGCGTCATCAACTTGTCCAACTTTTTTGAGAGTACTGTATTGCTGAAACAGCTCAACATTTGACCTGTCTACCGTAAGGCCGAGACTGACTCGCTGTGGTTCGTTGTCGTTGCAGAATGCAGCGTGGACAAGCGAATTGGTCGGACGAGGCGGGAAACTCAAACAGCATGAGTCGTCAGATACAAAACGAGGGTGAAAGTGGCCAAGCTGGAACGAGACACACCCCAGCGACATCCTCGAGGACGTGCACACCTCAGCATGACCAGCAAGCCCACACGTGTAACGGTTTCAGGATTGGTCTCTACGGCTGGAGAAAACGATGCCTCTACTCTCTTGTCCTTGGGCTAATGATCATGGTCATACTGAATCTCGCCTTAACCCTTTGGCTCCTCAAAGTCATGGAATTCAGTTCGGTAAGTAATAGGGAGAAAAACAGAGTGATGAAAGGCACACAAAAATATGTTTGCTGATGGGTGCAACCAATATCATACATACATTATTTTATTTAAAATGTTAAGCACACAAAAGAGCAGCATTTCAACAATATTTTTAAAAAATTCATCCAAAAATTTTGGAAATTTAGCCGGTAGGACCAGGTTTCCGAAAACCCATAAAAAACTGTCCTCGTGGTGGTCAGGATAACTCACGATAGCTTTATTTGAAATTTAAAAATCAATTTTTTTTCTGTTAGTAGATGGGGGAAAGGGCCGGAGCCCCGGCCAGTTTTCTATTTTTATAATTATGCCGCAAATTAAGGGTGGAGTAATAATCGGAACTACACAAATATTATTACTAAGATATATTTTTATAGAATATCGTACAAAAAAATGATAAATTATTATAAACTTGAAAAAAAAAATTTTAACTTTGGCTTGAATTCGGCCTCTCCAGAAAAGTGGCGGGTAGCTCTGACCACCGTGATATTTAGTATTGGAAACGATTTTTGGCGACACAAACGTCAAATGTGTAGTACAAATCGCTTGGATTTATATTGACACATGCCTCATGAGCCCAGTCTTGACATATTTGGCATTGGATCCAGTTTTCGTCAAATTTTTCGCCACAAATGATGCATCAGTGTCTTTTTTTCGGCGCGCGATTTAGATCCAGCTTTTTCTTTTGTGAGCTTCTTCTTTTTTCTCATCGCAATCTTTGGCTTCTTCTTTGGAACTGTTGATTTCTCAATCAGCTCATTTTGATAAGGAGATGATATTAAAATCTCACTTCTTCGGGTTCGTCTTTTTCGAACGGACGGTCTCTTCTCTGAGGCGTCTGGTAGAAGCAACAAAGTATTTAGTACATGTTGCCGGGCTGTAGACGGACATGTCGATGTTGTTGGGTAGTTATGGCGATCTTCAGGTAGTGGGATATCGGTCAAAGCAGAACACAAAAAGTCCAAGTCTTCTTTTATTGCTCTTTTCATATTTTCTTCCCTCCAATTTCCTCGGTTTGTGGTTCTGCCTTTGAACTTAGGCATTTTGACGCCCACCTACAAAAACAAAGGACAGGTAATTGCATTTTTATGAATTTTCGACAAGAAATAGGCCTTCGAATGAATGGCCGGAGCTGGCCGATTCGATTTTGAGCAAAATCATGGCTTTAGTACTAAAATAAATGTTAATTTTTCCAAACGAAAAAAAAATATGTAAGATATAATGATTATACTAAATATTGGCCAGTTAAAAAATAGAGTTACTTACGTTTTTTCAACGATGCACTTTTTTCTACGTTGAGCGTGTCGTGATCGTGTCTCACACAAATCAGTATTGACGCTTTCACGACCGAACACAAAGACAAGTCAAGCTCTACTAGTCGCACGTTTCTGGTAGGACACAGAAGAACACAGGAAAATGAAAACATTAATAGTAAACGCAAAGCGAGCATACATCTTAGACATGGCCGGGGCTACCCTCTGGCCGGGGCTACCCCCCTCTCCCCTAAGTATAGATCGTGATTAAACGAAGGATTGAACAAAAAATAAATTTGATTTTTTCGCAGAGTTATATGCGAAATCGTTTTTGGTACAATTTACACTATTTATGTAAGCCTTATAAAGTTAGTAAAATTAGTTGTAATCGAAAAAAAACCTTCGTTCAATCACGAGTCAATGCTATTTTTAAGGAGTGTGCAAAATTTCAATAAGATCGGTGTATTAGTTGTTGAGAAATCGTGTCCACCGACTTCAAAAATAGTGTTTTGAGAAAAATGCGATATACCTGCGTCGCTCTCGACAGGTCTTTCCCAACGGGGGGAATTCCCAAAGGCTCTCTCTCCTAGACTTTTACTCCGATTGACTTAAAACTTTGGGAGAATATTCGAGACATATTGTACTATTAGATAATACAATTTTTTAAATGGATTTTTTCAAATGTTCAAACCCACGTAATCTCTCAAACGAGCGATCATTGAGGTCGATTCGACTCGTGACTGTATCATTGAAACACTGATACATCAACCTTATCTTGGTTACAAGCTGACAATGACAGAAAAGTTCGGAGTATTTACAAGAAATTCCCATGCGACAAGGTATTATAGTGAAACCAACCCGAAGTTGATTGGCAGGGCAATTATAATATGGCCAACGCGCCTATATAAATATTGCTCTGCCACTATAGTCAGTCTGATACTGTAGTTCATCATGGGTGGTTCTCGTAAGTGGATACTATGGGCTTTTCTATTTCAGCGCATGTACTCATTGTTGATGCCCTATATTTAAATATTCTCGTGAGGGTTTCGTTTATTCCTATTAGGTTGGTACATAAATAATGAGTGATTCGTCTGGACCTATATACATTATAGCTCATGTAGCTTATGACTTATGTGCCAACCCAATATGTTAAGATCCTTCTATGATATTTCGTCGATTATTCATAATATGATTTATCCATTCTGACTTTTTTCTGGCGAGTTTAAGCCGTGGACACGTTGATCAAGCCAGAAAAAGAAGAGAGCGGGGGATAGAGAAAGCAATAGCAGAAGAAAGGCAATAAATTAAAAGCGCGTAGAGAAGCGTCTCGATGGAATCAAAGTGATAAAAAGGAAAGGAGGTAAAACGGGTGGAGAGGCGGTAATAAAATCCATGATTTTAAAGATTAGAATTATGGGGCGGAAAGAACAACGTGCAGTATATCTTTCGTGTTATCTATACACGTATACGAGGTGCAAGGAGAAAAGACTGGTAACTTTTCGACAGCTATGAAAGCCGACTTCTGTCTTACGGCTTAAAATTAGTTTCACCCGAGTTACTGTGCTGAAATAACAGAGGCCTTCACGTCGTGTGCCTGCTCCTGTATAGAATCTGTACGGCTTCTGTATTCCTGCAAATAAAAGGGCGGAAGTCGCGTCACTTCACGCACGGGTACATCGTTCTTTTGTTTGCTGGAATTCGCTGCCTGTATATACATATTCATGGGGTAGGGATTTTTAGAACGCGTTATACGTACGTAATGTTAAGTATCCGCAGATTTAGCTGTGTTGAGGACGGTCTTCACAACTCTTTTAAGCGAAGCTTTGAACTTGGGAGCATCTCGGTCCTTAAAATGACCGTTACATAAGTATGCTTGCATTTGACGAAGGGTGATTTTGAAAACATTAGGGTTTAACTAATCTTAAGTGTGGCGACAATTAGCTACCGTGAGACGGCCTACGAAGTGAAATGTCTTCACAAATCACGTTTCTGCCTATATATATACAGTTGCATGCAAAAGTGTCCGGCCAAAGATAATTTTATGATGGAATAACGTTTAAAGGAGCCAAAATGGAAACACAAATATATCATCGCAAAGTTCTTTTATTATGCAATCGAAACGTGTTATTGAAACATTACATATAACTATTCATAATTATGTATAACCAAAATAACAATTTTCGCTTTTTCATAACTATCCGGCCAAGTACGAATTACGCACTATATACAAAGAAAAAATATAATAACTCAAGAAAATAAATTTTAAACGGTAATAAATGTAAGATTTTCATCAATACTTGGTAGCCATGCCCTTCGAAGCTATCACGGCAGCATCGATTCAATAAGTTTGATGATTCTATCTTCAGAGATATTTTTCCACAGCTTTATTGGCACAATGTTCAGTTCCTACTCTTAGTTTTAACTTTTGCTATAAATGTTCTATGGGATTCAAGTTCGGAGATTGACTCGGCCACTCCAAAACTCGAATATTTTTCTTGCTAAAAACCTGCTGAAGGAGCTGTGATCGATGTTTTGGATCATTATCTTGCTGAAAAATCCATCCTCGTGGCATATTCTAACGAGCAGACGGCAGCATTTATTTTAATGTAATATCTCTATACATAGCAGAGTTCATAGTCCCTTCAATTTTAAAGATCTGACCAACGCCTTTCCAAGAGAATGCACCCCATAGCAGAATGCTACCTCCACCATGTTCCACAGTTGGTATTTGATATCGCGAATCATTTCCAGTTCCTTTTGTTCGTCAAACGTACCTTCTCCTATCATTTCCAAACAAATTAATTTTAGTTTCGTCTGAGAACAGCACTTTTTTCCAATCTTCAACAGTCCAGCTCTGGTATTTTTTCGCGAATTATTATCTGGCCTTCTTCTTTTTTTATTCATGAGCGGTTTTTTAACTTCAATACGTCCGAAAAGTCCCACTTCTGTCAGTCTACGTGAAACAGTACTTTGGCTAATGTCAGCCAAAATTTCTTCGCGTAATTCACGTGCGATGATTGTAGCCTTCTCTTTTACGCCTGCGACAGCCTTTATTTTGATGACTTTATCGACACGATTAGTTGTTTTCCTAGGTCTCCCAGGACAGTATTTATCTTCTAAAGTACCTGTAGTCTTGAATTTATTTATTATAACGTTAACAGTCGATTTAACAGTCGCCAAAATTTTGGCTGTTTCACGTGAAACTTTTCCTTCGTTGTGCCACTTGATAACCACTTTACGTATGTCCAAAGACGTGCGTTTCGACATCTTGGCTGAGTGTTACTGATCGTACAATGCAAAAGGAACGGAGCTCTCAATGTTTACATGATTCGCGCGACTGATAACGTAAACAAAGCGAAGCGAATTATATGTTCTTGAAATTTGGCCGGACATTTATGGAGCAGCAAAACGTGTTATTTTTTTTACAAATAATTGTTAATCATTATGAACAATTTTTTAATTCAACATTTTGATTGCATAATAACAGAACTTTACGATGATATAGGTATTTGTGTTTCCATTTTGCATCCTTTAAATGTTACTTAATCATAAAATTATCTTTGACCGGACACTTTTGCAACTGTATATATGTGTGTGTGTGTGTGTGTGTGTGTGTGTGTGGGTGTATACACCGTTGGCCAAAAGTATGCAGCACCCTGTAATTTTTCTATCCCGACTAAAAATCGAATATGTCGGCGAAAAAGAATCGTAAACCAATTTACCAAACGGCGTTTTGAAAAGGATGAAACCAGCTTCATTTTTATGTTTCATTTTTATCTTTGCGATTTTTTTTGTACCCGGTACGTCTTTTTTGAAAATGCCGGTTTTTTTTACGATCCTCGCACTTTGCAGAATCACGTGCTGGACTTAGAAAAAAAAGCAATCTCACCATTTAGTGGTAAGATCTTTGAAAAGGAAAACATTAGCTTTAGTTTCGTTTAAAAAAAATAGGGATTATTTTCGCAGATTAATTTAGTTTTTTCTTGTTAAAAAAAGATCGTTCTGAGGTTATATGGAGTTAAACGAATGAAAACGGATAGTCAGTCAAATCGAAGATGATCGGGAAAAATAAAGTAAACACTCGTCGGCAGAATCGAATATTAGTGAGAACTGCTCTTAAAAATCAACGAAAAATGTCATCCAGTTCGTACGACGTACAAATTCAATTACCTTGTCCAAAAGTATTAGGCACCCTATATTTTCCTACTTTTTCTAGTTGAATTTGTACGCCGTACGAATCAGATGACATTTTTCGTAAATTTTTAAGAGGCTTTCTTACTAATATTCGATTCTGCCGAATGTAGTGGTTACTTTATTTTTCCCGATCCTCTTCCATTTGAATGACTCAGAACGTCATTTCATTCGTACGACCGACAAATTAAATGATGTATCCTCTTGACATGTTTTCCTCTTGACATTTTCGTTAAAACATCTTCGTTTCAAACTAACGGCAATAAATTGATGAAACAAATCGTCGACTATCAACCAAAACTAGCGATAAGAAATTTCGGAAAACAAAATTTAGTGACTCCAAAATAACAAAATACAACTTTTTACTCAATAGACTAAATATTCCAAACCTCACAGTTTTCCAGTTACGCCGCACGATGCCGGCTTTTCGAAACCTGCCGGGTTTTCACGAAAAAATTAAATTAGTCTGAGAAAAAAAATGGCAATTTTTTTTAAAGAAACTTCAAATATCTCATCACTAAATGGTGAGATCACTATTTTTCTAAGTCCAGCACGCGATTCTGCAAAGTGCAAAAATCGTGAAAAATTGGCATTTTCAAAATGACGTTCCGGGTACAAAAAAAATCGCTAAATAAAGAAGAAAAATGAAGTTGGTTTTATCCTTTTCGAAACGCCCTTTGGTTTATTGGTTTACGATTTTTTCGCCGGGATATTTGATTTTTTGTCCGGATAGAAAAATTACACACACACACACACACACGCACACACGCACGCACGCACGCACGCACACATATATACTATGTACTATATATTACACACATATATATAAATTTATATTTAAAAACTATCGTGATGGGATAGAGATGAAGGAGGCCCGAGAGGACGCTGTAAATGTGCAATAGCCTGGACGGCAAGTCTTCTCTTCTCTGCTAAAGTGGAAAAGGGTTGGGGGTGGAGAGAGCGCAGCAAGAAACTAAGGGAGGACGAGAAGGAGCGAAGCTTAATATAATTTTCCGTAATTGGCAAAACCACGACGTTATCCGTCCACCTCGGTTCGTCCTCCATTCTCACCGCTATGTCTCTCTCGCTATCCTTTCAGATGTCGTACGTTCACTCCTGCATCAGTCGCATAACAACGGTCGATTTTGTTTCACTCGGTATAAGTTCTGCAGATTTGCGTTATAAAGGCGTTAGAGTATAGAGATTCCGAAGAGCTCGTTTGCAGAGATGGCGCAAAAAAACGTACATTGAAACGTGATACTTAATGGTTCCAAATGTTGCCTGTAGGGTCGTTTCGATCGAACGGATACTGTCGGCACAGTAACAAATTCGCCCACTCAATGCAAGTGGATGTGGAATTCAGGAGATGATTTTTTATTGCTACGTTTTCTTTTTGCTAATATTGCAAAACTGGTTCGAAGTTAACAAAAAAGATGGATCGTGCATTTTTTGCTTCGCATACTCACGATTTTTTATTTCGCTCTGTTCCTCATTATAGAATTTCACGTTGTAGTTGGTCGTTTACAGATTATTGCGTAGGTATAGCACACTTTTTATTAACCTGATTCGCAGCTACGAGTTTTTGTTTTTTAAATAATTTCAATATGATTATATGATTGAAAGATTTTTTTCTTTTCTCCCACCCTCAATAGATCGGGATTGAATGCATCAGCTGTTAAAATTTAAAAAAAACCGTTTGCTCGTGTACATAGCATGTGAGATTGACAGGAGCGACGACTGATTGAAACACTTATTTCCCCGATTTCAACGGATGAGGAAACGGAGTTCGGACCCTCGCACTCTTATCACCATGATTCGCGCGGCCAAATTATCAAAGTGCCCCGCAAAGTTACTCCAACTAGAGTCAGACAGAGAAATAGCTGCAGAGCGCGCATCCCACTTTGTTCAAATGGTCAACGTTTTCGGAAACGATAAATGACTGTTTAGCAATATATTACCAAACTGGGTATATCATTCCTTTTTACTCGGTTTCTTGCGAGTCATGACATCCATCATACGTTGGCAAACGTAGATACCCAGTAGGTCGAAAAAATGTTCACCCTATAAGTTATTCATGTAGCGGATTGTCATGATCAAGTCACGACTGACGTGATAACGTATTTCCATTTATAGGACAATATGGTAAAGGGCTTCAAGTCGTAACATCACTTTTCAATTTAGGAGGTATCTTTTTCCTCGGTACATCGTTGAACTCCATTTCTTATACAACTCCGTTTGTCGCGGCGAATCTCATTACACATCATACATACAACACATATTTGATCGCGGTAAATGCCGTTTCGCTGCGATGAAAAAATTCATTTTCAAATTCTTAAATATATGAAAAGCTTCGTACCTTTCCGTGGATCAATGTTGAGCTGAAAGCCTGGACGGTAAAGGACCGAATTGAATTCATACACATACATACATACATACATCCAGTACTAAATAAAAAGTCCGCACCGGTCTAATTTCGACATTTGTGCTAATATGTACATGAAAACGATAAATAGAATAGGGGTTGAGCAGTGTACAGGAAACGTAACTGGTTTGCCCTTATGTATTCCCAGAAATAATATCGAAAATATTCGAAAACAGTGTAAGATTGAGTGAAACCCGTAGGGCACCAACTTTATGCTATATAAAAAAAGGACGCACGCGACCACTAGAGAATATATACTATAAGATTCTTACCTAATATCATCATTATAAATCTCATCTACAGGGTGCGGCAGCATAACTTCCTTTTTTCAAAACTTAATAAAACCCATTGTATGAATCAGAACATTTTTATTTGTTTATTATAATGTAGGCGCATGCCTAAAGTTTTGTTTTACACAGTTTTGAACATAAAATCAGATAGATGACGTCCCCCATTCTCCATACACTGAGTAAACCGATTTCTGCCGTTTGTCATGACTCTTGCCAGCATAGCAGGTGTTATGTTGGCAATTTCTTCCCGGATGTTGGTCTTCAGCTCTTGTAGGGTCCTTGGACGGCTCACATAAACACGGGATTTCAAAAAACCCCATAGAAAAAAATCACAAGGGGCTTCATCACTAAAAAAAACAATAGCGTCCTCAGGAACGACTTCGAGAAGAACCTCACACGCGTTCATCCGAGAATTGAAGTCACGTTCAGAAAGTTCCTGCACAATCGCCATTTTGTAAGGATGGAAATGAAGGTCATCATGAAGAATTCTCCTCACAGAACGATCGGAAAGTCCAAGGGCAGACGCGTGTTTGCGCGCAGAACGCCGTGGTGATCGCAACATTGAAGCTCTCACTGCCGCAATGTTATCAGGTGATCTAATGGGCCGAGGGGCTCCAGATCTTTGTCTTGTCGCACTTGCAGTTTGTCTGAACGTAGTGACCCACGTAACAATTGATTTCCGGTCCGGGACAGGGGCCAACAGGGCTAAATTAAAGTGATTCCGAAAGGCACGCTGGGTTGCGATCACAGAACATCCCCTCGAAAAGTAGGCCTCAACGGCAACAGCATGCTCCTCACTGTTCCAACGCATGATGGCGATTGAACTGTGCCGGGATCAAACTTTAGAGTCCCCCCGTTCGAACGAGACCACTAGCGCTTCGTTACGACATCAACCGACTGAATGGCGCGCATTTTAAAAAAGGAAGTTATGTTGCCGCACCCTGCATATCATTCTAAAACTTGAATTTGTGACGAACGAAAATAAGCCATGGTTTTGCGAGCCGTATGCTTCAGGTTATTGTCTTGTTGGAAAATAAAGTCATCCTGTAGACCGAACTTCAGCAGAGATTCTTCCAAATTTTCATTCACAATCTATATACAGGATGGACGTGTACAGGATGGAATATAGATCTGGATCTATATTAGAGTGACGAAAAAAATGTCAGAAGGTTATTTGATTTGAAAGGGTGAAAGGGGGTGGCAAGGTTTGTATGGGAAATAATCTTTTTATGGTCAAATTTACTTGAAAGTTGGTATTAATGCTCTGTGACACAATCCGTGAAACACGTATTCTGGCGCTTTTCCAAATTCAACCCTTAAGGGGAGAAAAGGGGTGGAAAAGTTTGCATGGAAATTTTAAAAAATCTGGTCGTAATGAAATTTGGTATTCGTGCTTCTTGACACAATAAATGAAACACGTATTTCAGTGTTTTGAGAAATGCACAGGGGAGAAAAGGGGTGGCAAAATTGGTATGGAAAATAAAAAAAATCTGGTCAGAAAATTTACTTGAAACTTAGTATTAATGCTCTACAACACAATTAATGAAAGGCGTATTTTAGCGTTTTTCGCAATTAAACCCCTAAACGAAAGGGGGTGGCAAAGTTTGTACGAAAAATTGAAAAAAAGGGTCAAGTTTACTTGGAACGTTGTATAACTGCTTCTAGACACAATTAATGAAATTTCAGCGTTTTTGGGAATTCAATCCTTAAGGGGAAAAGAGAGTAGCAACGTTTGTATGGTAAAAGAAATATCGGGTCAAGTTCTACATATTTCGTAATGAAACATTTCAGGAGCAAATTTCATCAAGGCCTTAGGCCACAGTAATTGGTATGAAATCATGTGCGAATTTAAGAATTTTTATCGTATGATAATAGTGATTCACTCATAAAATTAATTACACATCTATTTAGTATGATACTTATTTAGTATAAATATTCTAACAAGTTGTTAGAAATTTATTTTTCGATACACAAAATGGCCGACTACTCGAAACTTCTCGAAACAGCTTTTTTCCAATTGGCGTGATAAATAACTTCAACAATTTTCACTCGATTTACTTCAAATTTAAAAGTTATGTACCTCATTGCATTTTGCAGAGAAGTACGTACTGAACTTCTGATTTATAGAAAACTTGTCATTTTGTGAGCATTTTATGAGCCGTTATAACGAAATTTTTCACTGAAAATTAATTTCTTAAGTTCAAATACCTACAACTTTTGAATAAAACAATATTTTTTAAATTCCGTACGTACTTCTCTAGTTATTCTAATGTCGATTGACGAGAATTTTTGTTTTTTGTTCTAGGTAAAAAATTGTGAATGCTAAACGTCACGCCACGGAGCATCTAAAAAAAAGATAACAAAAGAAAATATTAATATTCGGCCATTTTGTACATCGAAAAAGAAAATATATATTTTCTAACAGCTTGATATTCATACTAAATAGATGTGTAATTAATTTTATGAGTGAATCACTTTTTCGAACAAAAAAAAATTGTTAATTTCGCACACGATTTTATACCCGTTACGGTGGCCTAAGGCCTTAAGGAGCATTCGACACACGTCTGTGCGAATGAAGCTGCGGGCGGAAAGCTGGTATTAATATAAGTTTCTGCTGTCATCGTACCGTTGATTTGAACTAAATTTCCCATTCCTAACCACGCAAAGCAGCCCCAAATGAATACGCCGCTTCCTCCGAATTTAACAGTTTTCTGTACATTTTTTTCAAATAACTGTTCTCCGAATCTTAACCACACGCGTGGTCACTGCTCATGACCGAAATGAACGAATTTGCTCTCGTCACTCCAGATAATTATTTTCCAAAATTTGACGGGTTTATTAAGGATGTATGGCAGCTACTGCAGAGTCGTTACAGAACTGATTATGCAATTTGCAAAAATCGCATTTAAAGACTAAATAAAATAATTGTAGTATTCATTGAAGCTAAAAAGGAGATTTACCACAGCTGAAAGTAAAACATGCGGTACAGAAAGAAGAATTTTCAATTTTTAACTGCAAATTTAGTTGCTGATTTGATGTACGTTTTCCCTGACGTTGTCGTGGTTACGACATACGAGCTAAAGAAATACGAAAACGGTCCCATTTAACTCGCAATATCTCGCAAAATATATGGGCACATGTCGATTTTTTTTTAACGTATCATGCATATTACAGCGATAACGCACAAAAGTTTTTTTTACAAGAGTACTCCGGAAATACCTTTTTTGCCAATGTAAAGGGAATTTTGGACGTACAGTCGTATGTTCCCCGTGTTAAATGACCCAACTTTGAATTCGTTTATCTCAGCATTCACGTGGGCAAATTTTGTTTTTTTAATCTCAAAAAGTTCTCGATATTTTCCTTTACAATATCAGTGAGTTTCAATTCGAACAGTAGTAAATAACTTAGTTGCCATACATCCTTAACGTGTGTTTTTACGAATTCTAAACGCTTAATTTTATTCGTCTTCCGAATCAAAGAGCGACGCAGTGTAAAACTTTTTTTTAGTACTGTTTCTCGCAATCTCCTACGCACTGTACGATCGGATATGCTGAGCCTTGTGTTTTCTGAAATTACATGGTTTAGCCGTGCATTGGCTGGCGCATCAACCAGTGAGGCGAAGGCCAAATCTTCTGATACCTTGGTAGAGATACTCGAGTTAAAGTCTGTGAACCAGAGGATCAGAAGAATATGAGGTCGTCCATACCAGCACAGATTTTCCACAGTTTCCTCTTACTCTCGGCAAATGCGTTATAGTGTAGCTTAAGGCAGAACGAGCGCGCGCTCTTGATTTCTATAGATTTTGTTCAAATTTTAACCAGACATTGTTCATATCATTATGCATGTTCCAGTGAAATTTCAGAACAGTTGACTTTTTAGATTGGGAGATAATGGGTTTTTAGATAGCAACTTTTAACACTGCAGGGTCTGCATTGGCCGAAAGTCAGGTCACATCATTCGTCGTACCATTCTATTGTGTTTATAAAGGCCATAGTCGGGTAAGTAGGGAAAAATTGCCCCCGCATTTTTTCCAGCGAAATTTGGAGTATATTCTGAGGTATAAAAAAAAAACAAATTTTCTGAAAATTTTATCCCCGTCAACGCAATGGTTTTAGAAAAATGATTTTTTTTTATATAAAAAAAAATCCGGAAACGGTTCAGTGGATCGATTTGATTTTTTTTGGTACTTGTTCCGATCAAACGGGTTACGAAATAAAATTATAGAACATCTTGCGAAAGATTAAGGTTTGAAAAAAAAATGTTCTTTGTTTTACTACTTTTTACTATAATCCACTTGGGGTACAATAACGAAAATTTGTTCATATAATATTTGGGCACCTTATTCGATTATATAATTTTTTCAAAATGATCGGTTTGGTACGCCGGAGTGAAAAAAAAGAAACCCACTTTATTGATATATTTTAGTTATATTTCTGTACTGATATATTTAGTTATATATATATTAGGAGTACAACTTTGCAGTGACCGTTTTACTTAGAGAGCCACTGCGGCCGAAGTCGTGGCCCTAGCTCAATAAAAAAGTGGCATTTTAAACTAGAGGCTCTGCCAATGTAAACAATTTAAAAAAGCTAACGGATACGTGTATGCATTATAAAGTTATAGGCACTCAAACATGGCAACCTACGAACCGAATTCTCAGCATTTGCGGGAGGTTATGATTTACTTCTTCAACATCAAGAAATCTGCGGCTGAGGCCCACCGTTTGCTTGTAGATGCTTACGGGGAGGATTCTATTAGTGAGAAAACGTGTCGGCGGTGGTTTCAACGCTTCAAAAGTGGAGATTTTGAGGTCGAGAACAAGCATGGTGGCGGAAGGCAGAAAGTTTTTGAAGGCGGGCTGACAGCTGGGCGTTGTGTACTATGAGCTGCTCAAATCATCCGAAACCATCACAGGGGAACTCTACCGACGTCAGTTGATGCGCTTGAGTAAGGCACTCAAAGAGAAACGGCCACAATTCAACGAAAGACATGACAAGGTGATACTGCAGCATGACAATGCCCGACCCCATGTTGCAAATGTCGTGAAAAAGTACTTGGAAACGCTGAAATGGGATGTTTTATCCCACCCGCCGTACTCTCCAGTCATTGCCCCTTCCGACTATCACTTGTTCCGGTCAATGGCACACGATTTGGCTGACCAGCACTTCGGTACTTACGAAGAAGTCAAAAATTGGGTCGATTCCTGGATTGCCTCCAAGGACCAAGACTTTTATCGATGCGGGATTCGAATGCTACCTGAAAGATGGGCCGAGGTCGTAGCTAGCGACGGGCAGTACTTTGATTAAAAAATATGTAGCCACTTTTTTATAATAAAGCCTTAAACTTTTGAAAAAAACGGTCACTGCAAAGTTGTACTCCTTATACAATAGAAAACTGTTAGTTTAATTAACAAATTGAACTGTGAAAGCGTCATGTGCGTCCTTGAAAATTTCAATCTTCCTCGCTGTCCTCTTCAATTACTACATTGGTATTGTCACTTTCGAACAGTTGACTTAATATGTGGGCCGTCTTGATGATTTTTTGATAAATATCGCCCATGGGCTAAATAATATATGATTGCAGCGATACGCGAACAGCAACCAACAGTTCTTTTGCCGTCAGCACACTCACAAGCATTTCGTGTTATTCCCACACATCTATTTTTATTTGGATTGTATTCCACGAAACACCGGTATATTTTTTTTCCAATGTGTCGAGACTGAACCAGAACTTTGAATATGTTTGATTTATCTTTCACGTACTGCAAAACTACACCTGACTCACTCACCATTTCTGCTAAGTAAGAAATAGCCCGTTTATACTGATATGCGCCAGTGAATAGAATTTTTAGATCTCTTTCTGTCATCTCGGAAAAATCTTCAAAGTCATTCGATGAAATTTTTTCGAACGGTAGTTTTTTTCGTGTCCAGCCATTCCTTTCTACTTCGATGGCTAGAGTGTTCTCGGTATTTTTTTGAGAGTTCATCCTTTCCAAAATTTCATCCATGGATTGTTCATCAGATGATAACTGTTTTCCAAATTGATTTCGAAGGAAAGATGTAATACGAAAATAGCTTCCAACTTTTCCCAGACACTTGTTATCAAATGATTGATGGAGAAGTGCTGCTGCTTTATTGTCCCATGAACTGCTTCCACTGCCCACCTGATCTTTGTTACGAATCGTGATTCGTTTGACTCAGCTGTCGTTAGTTGTTTACGTTTTCCTTTCAGTGCAAGCATTACTACTTCAAACCGTTTGTTTTCTAAATGAGATTTAACATCTCGAAAGCCCCGGTCGACAACGAAAATATCGTTCGGTTTTAACAATTGACATAAACCATTAAGATCGCTTATCACTTTTTTTTATAATTGTAGCGTCATTTTGATTTGCCGAAAAGGGCCCCAGCATATCAACAATGTAACCATCCGTTGTACAAACCGTAAAAGGTTTGCATAGCGGAACTTTTTTTCGGCCCGAAAATGATTTTCTCTGATATTCATTGTTGGTACTTTTTTGGTGTCGTGCGTATGTCCCATCACAAATGAGCACAAGTCTATTGCCAGTTGAATGTAGATTTTTCACAATAACTGTGGTGTGATTTTCAACAAGTTCTTCTCTTTTTAGAGCAGAACAGCCGAAACGAAACGGAAGCACATCTTTTTCAAAAGATTGAATCACAGACGCTGAGTATTGTGAAACTAATTATTCACGTTCAAGCCGCAAGATCGATGATATCAGTTTGTTGGAATTTCCCGTCCGAAGTTTAAATAAAAATACAACGATTGCTTGAATAACATAACGGGATTGATTATTCCGCATCGATGTCATCATATATTTTAATTCAAGAATGTTTTCCCACATCAAACCAGTGAAAACTTTAAGGTGTTCGTTAGAAAGCTGAAATTCTCCGATGTATTTGAAAAGCGTTGAATTACATTCAACAACAAGACTCTCCATTATTTTTTTTCAATTCACTTGTTTCCACCGTAGTTGAGTTCGAATAAACTTGCAGAAGATTTACGTCATTATCATAAAAACGTTTTCTAATTAAGTGACCTCTGCAGCATCGATTTCCGGATGGTATGTAAATACGCCGTTTGATGTAAGATTGCATACGAGCTTCTTGAGGAACTAGAGTGAGATCTGTTGTACCATTACATACACAACAATATTTGTGTGTTGAAACGGTTCGCTGTGTTTGAATTTCGATGTACTCTGTGATTGATACCTCTGGAGTCGGGTGCAGATTGACGTGATAACTCGGATCATCAGATGAATTTGATTCCGAAATCGGCTGAGACAAACTCAACTGTGATAGATTGGACTGTGATTTTTCTAAAGTTTCGACTACCATGTGGTCAGCCTTAATCTGCGATGCATCAACTGGCAATGGAGTTTCAACTTTTCTTTTTTTATATTTCATTACATGGCATCGCGCACATATAATATCACCCACTGAAATAGCACGATCAGAAATAGAAGAAAAAAGGTTCGCATCTTCTTCAGTCGATATTGTTCGATTGACACCAGCAACTTTTTTAAAATACCGATTAAAAACAGGACACTCAACTCTATTAGATTTAGATGACATTTTACATTATATTTTTTCAACACCAAAACTCTTATTTTCAATAAAACAATACTGTTATATACTGGTTTCTGAGAATAGAGGCTTAGTTAACCCCTTCGCAGTCAGGCGAAGATTAGATTTTTGTGCCACTTATGTGTTGGAAAAAATCTTCAAAGATTTACCCAAAAATTTTAGTATGAAGGTTTTTAGGGTCGCTGAATATGAATCTGAAATCGGATTTCTAAAATTAAAAATGGTGGCTCCAATGTGACAGGAAAGGTTTTCAGTTTTAGTATGATTAAGTTGATTTGAATTCGAGCGACAGAATGCGATAAATAATTTAACATAATATTAATAATAATATAAACAATGTAAATGTCTAGCGAGAATTTCGACATGGACTAAAGACCAAGACTCACCAAGAAACAAATCATGAAGCCAAATGTTGTTATTTCTTATAATAACAATATGGGAGGTGTAGACAAAACAGATCAGTCTATTTCTTCTTACCAAACGATTCACACGACCGTCAAGTGGCATCACAAATTATACTTTCATTTATTCGATACTGCAATTTACAATGCTTCCGTCGTCCATAATCATCTCCAAACTGACTCGAAAAAAATTACTTCTTTACAGTTCCGTCGTGCACTGGCAACAGAGCTGTTAGAAGATCATTATGATCAACACACATCATCTAAAGAGTATTATTGTTAAACCCAAAAATCCTCTACGCTCGTCACGAAGTCCCTAGCCATTCTATATTTCAGACGATAAGAAGATAAGAAAGCGTTCTACTAAATGTTACTACAAAAAACAAAGGAAGGCATCATTCTATATGTGCAAAGGTTGTGGTAACGTTCCACTGTGCGCGGTACCTTGCTTCCAAAAGTACCACGAACAACGGTATGATCATTGAATACGAGAAGTACGAGAAAAAAAAGAAAATATGAATAGTAACAAGAAGTTTTTTTAAATACAAAAAGCACAAAAATAATTGAAATCCTCGAGATGAAAGTCCTCGATTCGTGACTCTAGGTTCGGTAGAGAGCGGGATATAAAACCAAAAAAGTCTTTTTTTTTACGTTTGTTACTTTTTACTACTTGTCGAATTCGCATCTGCCATATTGGATCCGCCATGTTGAATTTTGGAAATCCGATTTCAAATTCGGTTTCAGCCACCTCAAAAACCATACGGTACCTACTTTCGTCGGAATCGAACCATTTTTCGAATTTGCGTTCGCCATATTAGATCCGCCATTTTGAATTTTGGCAATCCGATTTCCAATTCGGTTTGAGCGACCTCAAAAACCACACGATATCTATTTTTGTCGGAATCGAACCATTTTCGAATTTGCGTCCACCATATTGGATCCGCCATTTTGAATTTTGGAAATCTGATTTCAAATTCGGATTTAGCGAACTCAAAACCCTCAAACACTCACTTTCGTCGGAATCAAACCATTTTTCGAATTCGCGTCCGCCATATTGGATCCGCCATTTTAAATTTTGGAAATCTGATTTCAAATTCGAATTCAGCGACGTCGAAACCTATGATTTACCAAATTATAGTCAAATCGCTGTAGTGGAAATATGTTTTTTTTTTCAAATGCCCACATCTGTGTCATGACACAAATACGGCACAACTTTTTTGCCCATATGTGTGTCACTGACAGTCAAAGGGTTAATGACTAGCACAAGAGAATGTTCGTAGAAGAACTGAAGCACAATATTTACTTATCATAACCGAAGAGCTCATTTATATTTCAAACTAGAAAATAAAACACTGTGAAGCGACTTGAACTGGCTATGTGACAAGCGTCATATGCGACAAAAGGCATACCAAGGTCATCTGACAGTATAAAGACGCTGATGGAATAGATTGGGTACAACGAAAAAAATATAAACTCGAATTTTCATTAGAACAAAATCAACATTGCAAGAAAGTTTATTTCTCCAGATGCCGGAAAAAAATGAAATACTGATTGAAGAGGACAGCGATGGAGATTGAAATTTTCAAGGACTCACAAGAGGATTTCTAAGTTCAATTTGTTAATTAAACTAACAGTTTTCTATTTTATATATATATATATATATATATATATATATATATATATATATCACTAAAGTCTGTTCCTTTTTTTTTCACTGCGGTGTACCAAACCGATCATTCTGAAAAAATTATATAATCTAATAAAGTGCCCAAAGATTATATGAAAAAAATTTCGTTATTGTACCCCAAGTGGATTATATTTAAAAAAACAAAGAACATTATTTTTTTTCAAACCTTAATCTTTCGCAAGATATTCTATAATTTTATTTCGTAACACGTTTGATCGTAACAAGTACCAAAAAAAAATCAAATCGATCCACTGAACCATTTCCCGAAAAAAAAATTATTGATATCTTTAAAAAATTCATTTTTCTAAAACTATTGCGTTGACGGGGATGAAATTTTCAGAAAATTTGTTTTTTTTTTATATCTCAGAATATACTCCAAATTTCGCTGGAAAAAATGCGAAGGCAATTTTTCCCTACTTACCCGGCTATGGCCTTTAAAAACAAAAATATGTTTAGATAGAAAATTAATCAGGGAAAGAGTGAAAAAAGTTTGAATTGCCTTTACTATTCAGTTTTGCTAAAAACGTTTAGTAAAGACAGGGGATAATATACGGAGATTATTCTCTGTAAAAATATTTGTCCCCTATAATAAGAAGACATATGGCAACACCGCAAAACATTATTATTCAATATTTCGAGAAAAAAAAATTATCGTATTCTTAAAGTTAAACATTTTCATCATAAAAAAAATATGTGCGTTATAAATATTATTATTTTGTATTGTTTATGTTATCTTCATTAACAAATAATGGTGTTGGTTTATTTATAACTAATTAAAAACTTTGTTCGATTAAAAATGACTTCCAAATAAAAAGTTGTGTTGCAGTATTATTTTAAATATGCCGCGTAAACTCACGTCATTGGATACGTGGAACGATGCGGTGTCGCGATATGTCTTCTTATTAAAGGGGACAAATATTTTTTACGGAAAATGATTTTGTCTAAATTTTAATGCAGACCCTGTAGTGTTAAAAGTTGCAATTTTAAAACCCATTGTCGCTCAATCTAAAGATTCGACTGTTCTGAAATTTCACTCAAACATGCATAATGATATGAACAATTTTTGGTTAAAATTTGTACAAAATCTATAGAAATCAAGAGCGCGCGCTCGTTCTACTTTAAGACGGCTGTAGGCGCAACGGAAGTTAGGTTAGATTGGCGAAGTGTGGGTAAGGAGTGATAGGAATGGGTTCAACGGGGAAGGGTAATACGTAACAGCCAGCAAAGGTATACGTTGGAACTAAAAAATTTTTTAATGGAGAAATATTAATAAACAACGAAGTTATTATTATTTAAACAAAGTGCCGCCGTTTTCGCATGGCCAATCGTTGTAGGTAATTCTGGCACCTAGGGTAATATTAAAATAAAAATTGCACTTTTAGTATAATAATAGCACTTTCGTAAAGCGAGATACTTTTAATTTTTTTTATTCCGCTAATCGCAAGCTGTCGAAGAAAAGTTTGATTTTCGAGAGAAAAAACATCTCTCAAAAATCACCCGGTCATACGATGGAAAATGTTATAAACTTTGCTCCGTCCGAATATGAAGTAAATCAGACGAATGGATTTTGAAACACGCCTTAGACTGTTCCAAAAAACATCGTTTCGAAAAAAACACAAAAGAAAAAACAGTAAATCGCAGCGGGCTGGTTCGCCGTAGCGCAGTGGATGATCTGACCCTACACAAAATTCGCCATGACATGGTCAGTTTTGATAATGATTGCAAAATCTTTATTGGAAATCAAAGTTAAGACCGTAGGCTCCAAAACTATGCGATGACAATATATCGTAGGTTTTAAAATTAACGCTTATGCAGACCCGTTAATGGAATATTACGAGTTGCCATCTAATGTATATAACTGAATTGAAATCTGTATATAAACAGATCATAATTTCGCCGTGTACCCGGCGGTGTTTTTGTTCTCAAATCATCCGACGTTGTGAGCCTAAACGGGATAAAAATTGAGTATCAATCCGTAAGTGAAAAGTGGAGGAGTTTCAGGGAAAAAAAAGAGAGCGAACGGGGAAAAGGAGTGTGAGGGGCCGATGTAAGGCAAAGATAAAAAGAAGAAGGCAGAGAGCGAGAGAGAGAGAGGGGGGGGGTTACGAAAAAGAGCAAGAAAGAGGAAAAACGACGAAAACCCCAGGCTCATGCCATCTCTTCGGAAATATCCCGTGGGAAATGTAAGTTCTCTCTATCTACTTATTTTTCTTCCTGTATTTTCTCCCTCCCCATCCACTCGCCCAAGAGGAGCACCATCCTCATTCGGTCTCGCCAGATTTCCCAGAGCCTCGTTTTCTCAAGTTTCGCTTGTACATTTATACGTAAAAGATGAAAGATGGAGCATCATAGAGTCCTCGAAACAACGAGATCTCGCTTTTGCTTTAAAGCTAACGACATGCACCCACATACATATACATATGTTTATACACATAAAGGGTTTCTCAAAATGATCTGATATTTTAAATTGCGCGCCATTTTTTGTTGTGGTGAATATAGATTACTAATCTTTGACAACTGGCATCAGGAAGTACTGAGGTTTAGTCATGGAGAACTACACAATCGAGCAACGCATAGAAATTGTTATTTGCTGCATTGTTACTGCATAGTTATTGCAGACGAAGTTTCATGGTCGTGATATCTTGCGTCGTGGGGATGTGAATTGGCCACCGAGATCGTGGAATTTGACGTCATTGGGCTTTATTCTTTGGGGTTTTCTGGAAGAAAAAATGTATGCCAATGATCAACAGACAATTCCGGAGCTCGAGGAAGCAATTCGACGTGCCATTAATGAAATTAGTCCGCGATTAGGGTAAGGTGGTACAGGAGTACGCACCTAAGCTTCAAAGCGGTGAAAAAAACAAACACATTTTACGATCCAGTTTTTGTTTCAATTGAAAGAATTCTTTTAATTAAAACATTGTCGCTCATAATATCATAGTATTCTAATGAAATTATGAGCGACAATTGGATTATTTTTTTAAATAGCCTTATTTTTTTAATAACAAACTAAATACTAAATTTGCCAAAACTCCCGAAATCGACATTTTTGGAAAATTATAACTCCTCAAAGAGGAGATATCAAAATTTAAAAAAATGGTGTGAATATTTCTTTCGTGGGGTACAATTTTACAAGGAAAAAAATCGGGAAAACAAAAGATGGTCTAAGTATATATTTATTCATAATTTTTGTATACTTCGTATACTTGTACAAAAGAAATTAACAGTCGTATAAGAGTACGCGCGTAGTCCTACGCACCTAAGCACTGCGTACTCTTATACCACCTGCACATTTTAAACAAACATGACTGTTACTACCCTTCATTGATGAGATGCGAAATTACTTTAATTTTCGAAAATAACCTTAGTAAACCGACGTACGAAATCAATAGTTGTTTTTGAAAAAAGTAAATTGTGTTTCGTGCTTGTAATGCTTTGAAAATGTCAAAAATAAATAAAAAATTGCAACCAAAACTTCAAACTTACCTAGCCTCTCCGTTTTATTTCACTTGGGATTTTTTTGTCAGAAACCCTTACTTTGTTGGGCTGTCCAAACATAACAGAAGTTAGCTTCAATTAGCGAACCGTTTCATCAATAGCGTAACTACGTACTCTTATCGCCCGCGTACTCCTGTACCACCTTACCCTATGCTAAAACGTTATTGAAAATGTCGTCAAAAGAGTGAACGTTGGCAAACAGGAACGGGGCGGCCATTTATAGGATATTGTGTTCTACACATAACCTCCATGTTTGTACCTTATATTGAAGTAAAAATATTCGTACATTTCAAATAAATAATACGTTTTATTAATCAACTAAAATGTCAGGTCATCAATCTAAAATGCCTGGTCATTTTGAGACACTTTATATAAATGCATATTCTTTTGCCCAATATATACCATGTTATTACAAAAATGAATAGGTAGTTCCCGGATGGATGTCGTGTTCAGTTTCAGCGTATAACCTACGTTCCGCAAACATTACAGTCTGCATCGTCAGGACTGAGAGTTCCGAAACCGAGGCTCCTTTCTCTCCATAGTATTCCTCATATAGTATGTACAGTCATCGTTCCGGATCACTGCAGCAGCCAACCGGATAACTTAAATTGATCAGCTGGTCAATGAAAAATCCGGGAGCAAGGGCCAGATAGCATTAAGGGTTTAGGCTACTGTACAAATTCCAAAAAATCGATTTTTTTTTCAAATATTTTGAGACCTTAAGGTTATTTTTTGTGATATAATAGATCTCCCGACGGTGTTGTATAAGAAAGTCCATACAGCATCGTCGAAGATATATTTAGAGCTTCTAAAACTATCGCCAATTTATTGGTGTCTAAGGATGTCACTGAAGAAAAATAACTATCAGCGGTGCAAAGTGCTACAGAATCCGAAGGTCTTAGAGTCTCCGAGGATGGCACGTGGAGGAAGCAAGTATTTTGGTCGTTGCATGGCGTCACTACATTGATTGCCTTCTCCGCAGGAAAAGTTATCGATTGAATTGTAAAAACTCCTTTTTGCAGAAACTGCGAATACTGGGGTAACAAAATATCTCCGGAGGATTTTGAAGATTGGACGATGGATAAACATGCTGATGAATGTCCGACCAATTACAATGGTAGCGCAGAAAACAATGGAAATGGATGGCGCTAATGAAATGTTCAAACGATCTGAAGAATTACGTGACCTTCAATATTCGTTTTATGTTGGAGATGGAAACAGTAAAACTTACAAGGACATTGTCGGATCACAACCTCATGGCAAAGAACAATAATCACTAAAAATAATGTGTGGGACATGATCAGAAATGAATAGGTAAACGACTTAGTGGGTTGATAAAAAAAGTTCGCGGACTTGATGGATAACTTACAGTGACTGGCGTTAATTAACTAGCTTGGTAGGTGCATGATATGGACTAGCCATTCGAAGGCACAAACATTCTGTTGAGGAGATGAAAAAAGTTATCTAGACATTGAAACACTAGGCCGGGGCCAAAAACGGTCCAGTAGTACCTGAGCGTTTTTGAGGGATCTTATATAATATAAGTCTTGAACCATTCTTCAAAAGTGCTTCGATAGAACCGCATAGTGTAGCCCCAGCCTAAGTCCTCAACAGATAAAAATCCACAGCATAATGATTATCCGACGACATCCGACAGCTGATGTACTTGGAAACAAGCAAAATAGGCTGATGAACTAGATGAATGCTCGCATTGAAACCTTTACCTGATTATGTGTTGAGAGCCTTCAAGTCAATCTATGAGGACCTTTCCAAAGTTGAACTGTTAGAACGTTGCATTGGAGGTTTTCATCACAACAATAACGAAACTCCCTCATTTGGTTGTTTGTTCCAAAACACATATTTAGTGCTGGCTATGGGAGTATATGACCATTACGATTGGACCGAATGCAGTTTCAATGTGTACCGAACGCGACCGAACTCGAACTTCCATTTGTGGGGCTCGAACGTCCGAACATCCAAAAAACGTTGAACAGAGATAAGAAACACTTATTCGTCGTTTGTAACAACTCAATTTGAATAGGAAGGTCCAACACGTGGTGCAGGGATCTCAGATTGAACGTACACTTATAATTACAACGATCGAACTGCTAGTAAAACTAAACACGTTTGTCTCAAAACCATATTTTTAAAAACAATGTACGCGATTTCTCAGTATCTAATTAACGGATTGACTTGAAATTTGGTACACTTATTCAATTATTTATTAACAATAATGATGTCATTTTATTCCGAAAAATCGACAAAATTTTTCGTTGATTGCAACACAATAACAACAAAAAGCTCGGTCAAGTCTTAGCGTACATAATTTTTTTAAATAAAAGACTTTTTTGTTTTAGATCAACCGGGTGGTCAAAATAAAGTACACAGTTGGGTCTCTCACGTTTAAACATCCTTCACGAGATTGTTTATACCTTCTTTAATTATTAATAATTTTTATTGAAGTTTGGTGCACAACTTTGTTAATTTACATACAAATAAATGTCCAAACAATTTTTCAATCATCTTATTTCTTCAAAACTATTTTTTTAAATAACCCTGATTTTCGGGTCTTCACAGTGTCCTAACCTCTAAACCTGGTAACCTCCATCTCCATTAACATTATCCGGATGTTCCCGAATCACTGTGCCGTCACAAAATTTTCTGGAAAATGAACTATGTGCGTTAACTAGCACTCGAGTCCCGTTGAACTGACTGAAGTGTCCGGCCTTTGTTCGCTGCTCTACCAAAGCTGATTGAGTGATCCCGTCGTATCTGATACGCCTCCGATGTTCTTTGATCCGTGTCGTCATCACGCTGTAATTCAACACGGCATCGATCCGGAAGCATATTATAATTACTTCTGTAAGAATCACGATGGCCCTAAAAGCCTTGAAGCTAAAATGCATCACATCTTCATTCCGTTTCTGCCTGCTTGGCGATAGTTTGCTTATCTATCGAACCAGAACACAAAAATGTGTCGTTTAAAAAAATCTCTTTACTGTATCTTACGACCCGACGGAAGACCTTTACCGTACAACTCCAGACGTTTAGAGTCCTCGTGAAATCTTTCTCGCGCACTCCTTTGCTTCAAACCGATCCAACTATTGGGTTGGCACAAAAGTAATGAGACACTCTAGAAAACTCGATACATTTCCTTCTTTAAATTAATTATTTTCGATAATATTCTAGTATGTTGTAGAACATTCTAGATACTTATTATCTGTGGGTATAAAAGAGCGCTCCCGCGATTGAGCTTGTCAGTATGAAAAGAAATGGACGAGCGACAACTTCGAACTCTTTACTTGTACGAGTATTTGTTAGGCCACAGCGCGCGGGTTGCGGCTGACAATATCAATACTACATTGGGTGCTGGGAGTACTAGCCATGCGACAGTGTCTCGGTGGTTTATACGTTTTGAATCGGGAGACAGAAGCCTTGAAAGTCAACCACGCTCCGGACGACCACAAGCGTTGGACGACGACGATTTGCGCCGCGAGCTGCAGTCAAACCCTGCTGCTACCACTCGTGAATTAGCCCAAGCACTTAACTGCAGTCACCACGCGGTGGTATACCATCTTAATGCGCTAGGATATAGGAAAGTTAAGGCTCAGTGGGTACCGCACATCCTCACAGATGACAATCGTGCAGTTCGGGTCGCTATATGTCAATCCCTTTTGCTAAGACCGCAACGTAAAGAGTTTTTATCTGATTTGGTTACCGGCGATGAGTCGTGGATTCACTATGAAAATGATACACGTAGCTCCTTTTGGCTGCCTCGAGAGGAAACCCCACTAACTCAACCGAAGATAGATCAAAGACACCGCAAAAAGGTTCTTCTTTGTTGTTTTTGGGATTCGCAAGGTATGCTGTTTTATGAATTGCTACACAATGAAACGGTAAATGCTAAGAAGTATGCATCTCAGCTCAGCAATTTAGCCGCTGCTATTAAAGAAAAACGACGCAGACGAGCCAACGTCTATTTGCTTCATGATAACGCTCGCCCTCATGTTGCTTCTACCACTCGTCAACAATTACAGACCTTAGGTTGGGAGACGGTACCGCACCCACCATATTCTCCAGACATCGCTCCTTCAGATTATCATTTATTTAGAGCCCTGAAGAATGATCTGAGAAATAAGAAATTTGATAATTTTGGCGATATGGAATCGCACTTGAACGATTTTTTCAACTCGCGGACGCCAGAGTTCTGGGCGAAAGGCATCCAAAGTTTGCCTGATCGTTGGCTTAAGGTCATAGATGCAGTTGGTGACTATATTAGTAATTAAACTTCTTTTATGTTAAAAATAATAAAATTTATAAAACGTAAAGCAAGTGTCTCATTACTTTTGTGCCAACCCAATATTTTCCACTATTTTATTATTTTCGGGGCATCCTTAGAAAACCCTACTCAACGCTCCAATAAGCGCGACGAGACCGTTTCCAAAGAGTCTTGAGTCAGGAATCTATGTCGGACAATGCTTTAAAGCCCCAGATACGTAACGACATATTGTTATGGTGATATCATTGCGTTATGCAGAGATTGGTCGGATCGGCCGCGCAGTATTAGATAAAGTGCAAAACCTACAGATTTTACAGGAGCAGCGCAGGCCATGGGCTCTAAGCGAAGAACGAGAGAGAGGGTCGAAGAGAAGGACGAGTGAAAGGATTCAAATGACATAACCGAAGAGAGCCGTTATGTCGGACAGCAGGGTATATTGGCAGTAAAGACTTACGCGGTTGTTCGTGGCGGCGGGATAGAACGCTCGTAGTGAGGATGTGTAGAAGTCCCCCTAAAGTTGTGAGAGTCTCAGAGGGCATCTCACCAGCGCCTACAACCCCACGGGGCAACCTAGGTTCAACCCTCATAACTCCCGCATCTATAGATCTACCTGTTATAGTTGGCCTCTTGCCTATAGTACATCAGCGAAACGAGTCTATGTATATATTCAACCTGCGCAAACTTCCCTCTCCTTCTCTTAGCTTTTCTCCCGCTATATCCGTGCTAAAGGATATCCATTATAGTGCCGAGCCACCAAGTGCAAGCGCAATATAGAGCCTGTAGCGGTACCATGAATTTTGAGCGTCTAACGCGTATAAACGTGCACGAGCGCCACCTACGTTTCTCGCTACACTTCGCTTTTTCAGCCCTATCACTCGTTGCTTTATTTCCGTATCTTCCGCTATTTATCGTTCACTCTTCTTTTTCTATCGTACATTGCGCATAAGGCGCGTATGTGCCCAGTAAACGCACGTGTTCCTAGCGGGCGACAGTATTGGCGGTACGCCTGATATCGGTACCCGGAATCAAATGCCGATGGCCTATCCGAAAGACAGCCACCGCGATAATGTGCGGACGCAGCATCGCGGGGGAGAGGAATTATTTTACATTTTTAATTAACTAAATCTAATTATCTGCATCGCTTGATTGAAGAGCATTGAAGATCGTATCGCGGTGCGACGAAGCTGTCCGGGAATCAATTGTCTCGAACGAAGCCGAGCTATTCCATTGCATTACGTTTTAAAATAAAGGATTGGATTTATTTCTCTCACAAGATTTGTTCGATATTCATTCTTCGTTGTTATTCTATGGCAAAAACGGGAACGCTTATTGAGAAATTGAAGCAAAGGACTGAAATATAAGCGTGTCAAAGATAAAATTAAGGCAGCATAAATCTTCTATTTGTAGTAAAATATGTATAGAGCCAACAGAGGATTGGAGGGCGAAAAGCCGAACGTATACGGAGACGATGAAAGAATGGAATATTATAGTAGTGATACAGCGAAGAGGTAAAAACGACACCCGCTGTGACAATTCGGTGTGCTCGCTGTGGCTTGCTGCATTAATGATGCCTCCGGGCTGTGCCCGAGCTAACCTTAGCACGAGAAAGTGCGAGAGACCGAGACAGTTGAAGGGAGAAAATACCAAGCTGGCATTTATGCAATTGCTCCCATTAGAAAATATGAAATATATTTTCTAATGGGAGCAGTGACCTTTATTATAAATAAAGGTCGCTGCGATCTCACCCAAGAATGTCTCGAACAGACGCGTGCTGTTTTAGTTTCACGCTTATTGCTTCGTCTTTCGCTCTTTCCAGAAGCTTTGTATGCGATGGGATTGTCTGACGTAAATGTGGCTCTACTACTGTACCCCCTTCTAAGCAAACTTCGTACGGTCGTCCTCAACTGGAAAGCGAAACAAATTTTCAATAAATTCCAATTTCACTTTAAATCATGCTGCTTTATAAATTGAATATATTTTTCAAGTTTTTGCCTCACTATATCAATTTGTTCCAGCGTAACGGAAATTCGAATCACTCCTACGAGAGGCACGCAAACACGTGCGCGCGCGCAAATGAGCATTCGCAACACGCGCGTAACGTTTTTCCTCCAATCTCTTTTTTCCGTGTTGAAGCTTTGCAAACAGCGTGGAATTAAAGTTCTCATTTTTGTACTTCATTGGACGCTCTTCGAATGCGAGAGCGTAATTGTAGCGACTGTGTAGGTCCGTGGCAAGGGTAGTTGAAGCTCGAGAGAGTCACAGAGACAGGAACAGAGAAACAAAGAGACAAAGAGAGAATCCGAGGGGGAGAGAATAGAGGGTGAGATTCAGACACTAATGCACCACACATAATTATCCTCGGTCGGGCGGACTTCTCGGCTAACTTCCGTTGGCGAGAGAGTAATCCGAGAGTCCGCACTGTGTGATGGTCGCAGGCTCACGCGAGATAACCGGAACATCAGGCCAACGAGCGAAACGCGACGCAACTCGGAGAATTGTCTGTTAATCGAGATTCCGTATTTGTCACATCACGGGGACCAAGAGGTTCATTTGACAAACAAAATTAGGGATAGCATCGGGACGATAATATTCCTATTATATCAATGGGCGTACCATTCCAACGGTGGAAAATTTTTTAATGTAAGACAGGGCAAAAAATAATCGTGCGCAATAAAAGAACAGTATCGTCGAAGCTTCCGCGACGACCGAAATCGTTGAGATATCCTGCATTCGAGAATCGTCCAATAAGAAAGAGCAAGATATCGTATAATTTTTTTTTTTGCAAACCATTTCGCTAATTGAAGGCCCGTAGCGTTTGCATATGAATTTAAACACATCGAGTATGGATACTTGTAAGTACGGCTGGGAAGTCGGCAACCGCAAGTATCGGGCCGATCGCCGTATCGGGCCGATCGCCGATCACGAACTTCGAGGGAGCCCGGCGCTCCCCAATAGACACAAATATATACACACGTACACACGTATACTTCAGACTTTGGGGAACAATTTTGCTGGCCAAACGCCCAGGGTACGAGAGAAGAGGCGACTCAGGCATCGCCGCAAACGATCTACCTCATAGAATGCATAGGCATCGTACGCTCTTAGTCCCATTATAATGTAAGTCCCATTATAATGTAAGCCTCTTCCAGTGTATGTCGGTAACCGGATCCGTGCCAAGTAAGGATGCGACATATATATATATATATATATATATATACACATATGTGTGTATTATGTACAAATATATTTATATATACACACGCACGTGTATGTATATATATATATATACATATCTGCAAGTCGTGCGTGGCGTGGCAATTGCTTCCGACCGAGTGGCCAATCATCGGAAACCAATAAAGCCCCGGCTATAGGACAACAGCAACCTACTTCGTCCTGCTCTTTCTCTCTCTCTCTCTCTCTCTCTCTCTCTCTCTCTCTCTCTTTCTCTTTCTCTTTCTCTTTCTCTCTCTCTCGGACTCTCATGATTTCTCATCTCCGTCTTTTTCTCTTTCGCTCTCTTTATGGGAACGCTCGCGTTTTCTGGTATAAGAGAATTACGAAAAAGTCATAAGGATACGATGAAGCAAACGCTCGAAATTCTATCGTAATTTTGCCGCAATTTTCTCGGCACGTTGTGGTTTTTTGTGGCTTTTCTTTGTTTTGTATGTTTCACGAAATTGTTACCGCAACCCGATCGAAGATAGTTTGCAAAGTAAAAAAGGAACGCGGTGCATACAGAGTATAAATATGAGGAAATTGACAATTCCATTGTTTTCCCGTTTCTGTGTTTCACCAGGAGGGGATGGGCTCGCTGAAGGTTGTACCGGGCGGTGTGGAACTGAGAGGTCAAGCGGCAATTCTCGACGCCCTGATAGCGTCAAGAGTGAGCTCGCGGAGAGGCAGAAACCTGGTGATCGAGTCGTGGAATAACTTCACGGCCTCGGCAAGATCACACGATGGTCGACTACTCGCGAGAATGACACTCGGTGAGGAGACTACGTATTTTCAGTCGAAAGGCAGGGGGCTATATATATTCGAATGGAAAAAATATATTCGATATTTTTTAATTATTAAATGTTGGTTGATCAATTGGTAATTTTTTAATGTATTTTTTAAATGGATAATCAATGCTTGTTCGTTTTACTAAAAATTGTTTGGTTTTCATTATAGGGGAAGATCGACTGGACTGCATTTCACGGAGTTTTCGTATAACGGATCCCCGCGGGGGTGTACTGTTTTCAGCGGATCGGGAACAGGTCGTTGTCGGGGCGGAAATGCTTCGAGTGACGGGGGTCGGAGGGGCGGTTTTTCGCGACAGCGTACAAACCCCTCTAGTTCGAGCCGAATCCGGTCATTCTCTGAGGTAATTGTGAAAATTCAATGATCATTAAACGGTCATCGAACGGATCTTCGTACAGTTGGAGCAAGATCGAAAAACACCAAAATTTCACGCCCATCAATTCGACGAAATGGCGATTCGAGATGACGTAACAGACACATGCATATAAACAGGGTGTTAGGAAAGTCGATGCACAGCCTAGGTTACCTTAGTCCAAAGTCTAAGGATTTCAAGTTATCCTGGTAGGTATGATTTGTCGAAAATTTCCCAAAACTAGGTACTAACTCGTTTTCCTCTTAGTGCTATTTGTATTTTAATAGCATTAACATAGGAGGTATTTGTATTTTTGACAAGCTTTTAATTATTCATCACGTCCCATTTAGTTGTATGGATACAGATGATTGTATTCGTTTTTGTCGATCGAATACACATTAAGCTAAGACGCAAATAAGTTTGTAGTTACCAATTATTGTCTGTTTGAACATTATGAACGAACTAGTACCGAATTTTGGGAAATTTTCCAAAAATCATACTTACCATAACTCAAAATCCTTAGACTTTGGACTAAGGTAATCTAGGTTAGATATGTGCCTAACGAGGTGACTGATCACCCCATTGAGGCTTTGCACCGACCTTCCAAACACGCTATGTGTGTGTTTCAACATTTGTATATATAGAATACGTTAATCATTTGAAAATAATAGTAAAAACAAACTTATACACCCAATACACATATACATATATATATGGTATATAATTTCGTTTTTACTATTTTTAAATAGTTTTATTGAGAATATGGTAACGAACTTGGCATCGTTGGTATTCAACCAAATAATAATTTTTTTCATATCGCCCAAATTTAGGCTACTAATATAACTGAACACTTTCTGGACAGTTTTTTATTAGGTATCCATAATCTAGAATTCCAAAAGATGAGTTCAGATAGTAATAAAAATGAAGAAACGAAAAATAGAAATATTTTCGTTGCATTGCAGCGATGCAAACTACAACACCATTTCAAAATTCTTTCGCTGTAGCAGCTGTACATTACCTGACAGACGGCTCGAGGTCCATGAAGTGGCTGGACAATATTTCCAGGGTTAAGGTAGTATTGTTGTCTAGAGCGCTGTTTTGGAAGTGATTTTGAGGATGGAATAACCAAAAAAACAACTGAATAAATAAATAGACATCTTTATTGCTCCTTCAAGAATATGTACACATTGAAAAACATGTATTATCATGTACTTTTGTACGTTTATTTGAATTCGAAAAAAAAACAAACATCTTCTTAATCTGTACCAGTGTCGTGATGTTGGTACCAGGTTCTGCATTTTAAAAAATTCTTACTATTCTACGCGTCATTGGGAAAACAATGATTTCGACTAAATTCTGCTAACAACGTTGAAAAAAAGTATACGAATGGTGTATGTCAAATCTGGGCTCAACCGGCCAATTGGTTATCGAGAAATCGTGGTTGTCAATATGACAAGCATAGTTTCAAGAAAAACGCGTTTCAAGTTGCTGCGTCTAGACCGCGCTCCCAAAGCGTCTAGTCGTGCAGAAATGTGACCGGGCATTTTCTACTTTGTTTCGGGCCCTGACCAGACTTGCCTTGTCTGATTTTCCTGACCGGGCCCTCCCATGGAACAAGTCGGGCAGATCGCTAAATGGTTTTTTACGACTTACCCTCTATGTTTGGAAATTACAATCTTCTAGCCGGGATACATTGCGAGCAAGCACATCTTTGCGTAATGTCTACCTGGCCAGAACATTGGCATGTCCTGAAAATTGGAGCCTGTCTTTAAGAACTGTGTAATGCTACTTTGCTTTTCACCTCATCATTTTGATGAGGTTTTGATTTATAATGAGGTTTTGATTTATAATTGATTAGGACGAAACTAATACATGTGTTGTAATTCTATTCACCATTAAACCATGTCGTTAATGATAATCGACGAGGATAAGAATGCTTATCATTAATACCGGGATTACAATAACTAATTATTTGAGCATAACGAATATAAATAACAAATGATTAAATGAGGCAGAAAAGTGAAACAGGTGATTCGTGGATTGTTAACGCCTTGTCGCCATGTTGGGAAATGTCAATTTTCTGGCCGGAAGACATTACCTGAACGTATTTCGTCAACAACCCGCCAGGTGGCTACAAGCGAAGCGCTTCGCGTAAGCAAAGTATCATCGTACGAGGATCAACGTTGGTCCTGTGCGTTGTACCACGTGCAGAGGTGCGCTGCTTACAGCGTGCACTTACGCTTATGATTTAGCGATATTCGATTGTTGTCCTGTCCAGTTCCTAATTAATTCCAGCCCTGGATTTACCAATAGACCGTATAGGCAGCGGCCTAGGGGCGGAGGATTTTAGAGGCACCTAAAAAGGCCTAGGTAAATACTAGTGATTAAGATAGGAGCACAAAGTCACAAAGGGGCGGCACAAAGTCACGTGACCTATACTTAAGAAAAGTATAAATCCGGCACTGATCAGTTCCCGGAAAAGGGAACGGCGGATCGGGGCCTGACCCGTTACATGGCGAACTTGATCCACTCTGGGCGGCCTGACCATGGCCTGATATTATTTAGATAAGGCAAATTAGGGGCACGACTTTTTCGCGACTCAAATTTCCACACGGAGTACTCCTGATAATTTTTAAAACTCGGCTAATTTGATGAGTATCATTAAGGGGCTATACCAGTGTGACACTTTCAAAAAATCGATTTTTTTTGCCTTTTTCGAAAGTTTATACTTTTAAGAATACGAGATGAGATTTTTATACATGCAAGATTTATACTTTCAAGCATATGAAATGAGGTTTTTCAAATTTGCTGACATTGTAACTCAAAGAGCAATTATCCGGTTGACTTGAAATTTGAACTGAGCACTCTTGAATATATTTACTCTACAATGACGTAGGGTATTTTTGATTGGATGATAATTGACGATTTGGCATTGAAAAAAACAACCATTTTATAGGCAAGAAAACATACTTTTTTCGTAACTACGCCATTTTGTTACATTTTGATATTTTTCGAAAATCCTACGTCATTGTACAGGAGATACCTTCCAGTTAAACGTCATTTTGTCCTTTTCCGGTTTCAGCTACTCAATCGGCCGGAATCATGTCAGCGGTGGAGGAACTTATTTTTGGCACCTCCGAAGGCAGCGCATAAGTCGCTTGGATCTCAATATTTTTCTATGAAAAAATTATGTAACATAAGTCAAATATAGCCAAATATATTCCCAATTTTCCGAAAAATTTAATTGAGTACTTTTCTTCCAAAAAATTCCAAAAAATCGCCAAAATGTTCACCGTCACACTGGTATAGCCCCTTAAACGGTTTCCACAGACGTATTCAGGTCTGTGAAATAATAAAATAAAATAAACAGAAGACGATTTTTTCAAATTTCAAGACAACAATACTGCCTCGATTCTGGATCGTATATTTTGTAATATAAAGTAATATTCAAATGAAATCTGTAAAAATTGAGTCATGTCCGCGAAATTATATACATACCCGCAGACACACACGTGCGTGTGTGAGTGAGTATGTCCACTAGCAAATGTGTACAGGTATCTAGGCTGGGCAAAGAGAAGGGCGTAGGCCACAAGATTTAACACACGAAGAAAGTATTGGTTACGGCCTTTTTTATTTGAAATATAATGTAACGAGTCAGCGCAACAAGGATGAACGACTGAAGCATGGCTTCGGGTGCGAGAATAATAAAATCCATCGTAATATCCAGGATAGCACGATTCCGGATCGCTAACTCACGAACCGAGAGAGAGAGAGAGGGAGGGAGAGTTTAAAGAAAGGAGAAAGCTCTTTCGGTGCGTCTTTCATTTCGATCCTACTACCCATAATCTTTTACCGCTGTTACTCAAAGGTACCCGCTTCATCCGTATATAGGGAGTTTACATACATACGTGTAACGCGCTCGTTGGTGACTGCCAACTGTCATGTGTTATACATTCTGCTCTTCGAAGAGATCCAGTTTAGTCTCGAGAGTAAGAGAGACGTAAAGATAGTGAAAGTCGGGGGAACAGTCGGAGGAGGGAAGAGATGCAGTAAGAAAACCGGCGTTATAAAAGAGAGCAAAAGAAGAGGATAAGGTGAAAAAATCGAGGGTGGGAGAAAAGCTAGTAGCGCTACTGCAACCGCGCAGTTATTGATAGCGGGGAGCAATTTACAGACGGATTTACGATTACAATAAAACTTTGCTCGGGCGGAAAATTATATTCATAGGATTGGATTTGCGCCAGATATGAAATACCGTTGGCTATACCAAAAGTCGGATGTAAGTATAGCCGATAGAAACTCGAAAGTCTATCTTCGTCCCTCTTCCTTTCTTCCTCCCTTTCTCGCTGTACTAGTTTTTTCGCTCTTTCTACTTGTTCGGGGAATGGATCTTTATGTATTGTAGGAAAAGCTGCAGTAGGGTACGGATACGTATCGAACGGACGCGCATGGAACGAAAAGGAACCTACCGAATGATAGTAAAGGTGCATTCAGCCCCACTAAATAGTTAAAACTCATGCACTTTTCGAGAACTCCGACTAAGCGAGCCGCTGGTCCCAGTCTCTGTCTATACCTCTGTTTCACTCTTTCTTCAACGTCGATACAATACGATTCTTCACTTTATACGATTCACATACCCATTTGATCTTCCACCAGTTCGTATACTACGGATCCAATTCTTGCTCTCGTTTTTAAGCGTCACGGATCTGCTTATATATATATACATGTGAGTGCGCGTATATACAGGGTGTATCTTAACTACTAGTTTTCCGTTGGTGAGCTTACAGGGTGTCTTATTCCAAGCAAAGCGCTTTTTTTTAAATGTCGTGCGACAAAAATTGGCCGAGATATTCACGAGTAAAGTTCAACGGTGAGTCCGCAATCGTATAGTAGTTTCGGCGTCCAAACGAGAGCGGGCGCGGATTCGAATCCGCGATCACGCAAGTAGATTCAAATCCGTTGATTTTTATTAAATTGAAATTAAAGTTGAAAGTTCAAACTTTCAATTTCGAATGTTAAAATTTGAATTTTGAACCTTATCCGGTCGCCTAAATAAAGTATTAAATAATAAATAAAAAGTGTTAGACAATATTGTCGATTGTTTACTCGAAAGATCTAAAAATCTAAAGATCTTTCGAGTAAACAATGGGTGACATGGTGTAACATTATTTATTTATTATTTAACACCTTATTTGGGCGACCGAAGAACGTTCAAACCTCAAAATTCAAAATTGAGAGTTCTAATCCATTTGCCCGAATGTGGATTCGAACGCGCGCCCGCGCTCGCTTGGACGCCGAAAGTACTGTGCCATTGTTTACTCACCGTTGGACTACTCGTGAATATATCGGCCGATTTTTGTCGCAAAACATTAAAAAAAAGCGTTTTGCTTGGAGAGGTACACCCTATATGCTAACGAACGAAAAACTAGTAGTTAAGATAGATATGTTTGGTGCATAGACCGACACATTTTTTAGGGTAATTGGGGGGGTCGTTTGCAATTTTTTCACCCTTAGACCCTATGTCCTAAGCGTCACGGTAATTGAGATATGATTTTTCTTCGTTTTATTTAATTACCCGAAATTTCATCTTTAAATCGTCATAACTTTTCTATTTGTGGTTGTAATAGTACGGAATAAGTTTTGTTGTGTTCTGCAATGTATGTTTATTATAAATAAATCATTATTTGATACAATTGACTTCAAGAAAATTACTCTTGAGTTTCCAGTCTGAAAAAAGTGTAAATGTATGAAAAATTTCAACTCTTAAATTCATTATAAAAAAACTTATTCTTTTTGTTTTTACCACATAATGAATGACTTCTATGACATGTAGAATACCGTTGGAAAGGATATAAACTAGAGAATTTTTTAAAACAAAGCTAAACTCAAAATACCTTCTATTTTTGTTTATAATGAATTTAGAAGTTGGCATTTTTCATACATTTACGCATTTTTAAGACTTTGGAAGCTCATGAGTCATTTTCTTGATACCAATTGTATCAAATAATTATTTATTTATAATAAACATTCATTGCAGAATACAATAAAAGTTATTCCGTATTATTGCAACCACAAACCAAAAAGTTATGACGATTAAAAGGCGAAATTTTGGGAAATGAAAAAAAATAATATCTTAATTACCATGACACTTAGGACATAAGGTGCAACGGTGAAAAAAATAGCAAATAATCTCTCCAATCCCCCATAAAATTGTGTCTGTCCATGCGCCAAACACCCTGCATGTATATCCTTACGAGGTGAGCACACGGTGAGCAGAAACGATTTCCGTCTTACCACACGTGAGAATTGAGTGGAGCGGATCTTTTTCACCGTCGCTTCAAAACCCCATTTTTATACATATATATTGTGATGTTGCGAAGATCTAGACCGTCCGAAAAGTGTGTGGTAAGCGGGCTGGCGTAGCTCAATGGTCAGAGCAGTCGACCAGACATCGAAAGGTCCCGAGCTCGAATTCCGGCCCAGAAGCGCCATGCATTTTTTCGGATAGTTCTCTGGAGTTTTTTAGGAGTTACAGTTACACACACACACACACATATATATATATATATATATTTACTCTTACTCAAGTATTTTTCTCGCCACATCAGGAATCCTCTTGCACTATGCGCACTCGTTGTATACATGCCAGGGTCAAAGAGCAAGGGATGAAACGGGGTAGACGATTTTGCCGAACCTCTCGCTCTTCTTCGCTCCCTCTTCCACCCTCTCTCTCTCTCTCTCTCTCTATCAATTCTCCGGTTCGACCTCCTCGTCTCTTATATACACTCTTCCTTTTCCTCTTTCGCTCTTGGTCTCTCTCATCCGAATAACTCTCGGATTTCCTTCCGCTCGAAAGAGGATTCCCTCCGGACTACGGATAAGACACTCGAATCCCACTACGTCGGATTTTCCTTTGATATCTGCTACATTGAGCGCTGTGTTGATTTTCTGATTTTGTGCGTACCGCGCGCGTCAGAAAGCCTACGAATTTAGTATTTTTTTATTTTTCAGAAACACTGCTCCGTATTTTCGCTCTTGGTAATTATTGGATTGTAACTCAGAAAAGCAAAATACCACCGAAGCATGCACTGCCGAAAAAAAAAATAATTTCAATAGGATCTTTTAAATAAAATAGGTTTTTTCCTTGTCTCACGGCCTACCACGATCTTATTTGTTTCAAAGATATATATTATTTGTTTTAGCTATTATTTTTAAATATTAAATATATTCAAATTGAATAAATAAAGATTGGAATCAAATAAATCTTTATTTGCTTACAATGTATACTGTAAATCTGAGTGTACTATATGCATAAAATATTTCATAAATCCTAAATGAAATAAAACACTTAATTGAGAGTTTTACCACAATGATTGTGAATCACAGATTTTTTAGGATTAAATAAATAAATATATTTAAAATAACTAATTCCAATAATGGAATGTAATAGGAAAACTTTGATTCCACGAAAAATCTAGTTAATTCAAATTTTTTAAAATCAAATGGACATGGTTAGTTAATATCAATAGAATTTTTCTATTAGTGTGGTGTAACGTAATCATTGCGAGTAATTTGAGCCCGAAAATGCATTAGCATACCGAAAATACGGTATGATAAAGAAAAAACTACAATGACTAAAGTTGTACAGCACTCGATTTCCTACAAGTTTAGTCATTACCATTTTTACTAAAAAATTGTAAATCGCCGAGTTAGTCAACAAAAACAATTTCCTATTGCATTTAAGACGGCGATATTAGCTGAACGCAAGCCCAGCCCAGAATGAAACTTACACATGTTGTTTTACACTAATCAAAGAAAATTCCGTGTAAATTTCAGCAGGATCAACCTAGTCATTGGGGTTAAAAAATTTAAAAAATAAACCTTTTTATTCTCTTTTAGTGTTATATAGTACTTGGAAAATTTGAATCTTTTTTTCAAAATGGTTCATAGAAAAACGCTTCTTTTTTGTATAGGACATTTTTTCGTACGCCGAGAAGATCACTAGTCATGTGAAATTTTATCACTTATCATTTGAAATTTTATCACATGTAAAATCTTATCTCCGAGTTAGCCGAATTAGCGAGCCGATAAAAATCTGAAAAAAATGCCACTTACTCAAAATATATGATACAAAAACATCACCAACTTTGAAAAAGATTGAACAAGGTCAGGCTTTTAGGTCGTTCGAAAACACTTGAAATACCTCATGTACATCGTGAGATTTGTTGAATTCCATACTTTTTACTCCGCGCATTTAATATTCAGTATCGGAGGTATTTACTTAACGTATCATTTCGCAAAAGGACTTTGATTGCCAACCGCAAGACGCTTAATCAAAGAGTCGAAGCGCTCGACTTTCTGTATACGAACAAAAAGCTTGTACAACACACGAGAGGTTCATTTTACCCCAACTGCCTATCAAGTATGGACGTTTCTCATATTACGGGGCTACGATAGCGTTGATACAAGTTTTCGAAATTATCCGTGTTGAAGGTTGTTTCAATTGCTGCATGTTCAGGGCACTTTCACAATGCGGAATCAGAGATCGGACCGATGGCAAACGCGACAAATAAAATCGTGATTGGCGCCACCCCCATGGAAGTTCGTCCATATTTTAAAAAAAAACATTTATGATATCTATTGAACCCTTAAAAAAGAACAAAATATTAAACAATATTGGACAAAATATATGGAGTTGTACAACCTACAATCCACCTATTTGAGAACTAAAAAAACAGATTTCTCATTGCAGACGAAGTTTTCTCGAATAATCGTAAGTCACGGATCGATAATGTACAAATATATATGTGTATATTTTAACAATATGTTAACAGATTAGAGTCGGCGACAAGATCATTGGAAATCAAAGCACCGGAACGAATAGTGATAGAATCTCGAGCTGGTGAAATATCAGCATCTTCACTAGCCGATCTAACGCTACAGAGCATCGAGGGAGCGATACGCTTCGATTCAAAGTCGATGTTTATCGAGGGTCTGAAAAGCGCGACCCCGTTGCAGCAACGTCACGTAACGAGGGATCAACAACAGCAACAGCAACAGTCCCAACAACAGACGCAACGAAACGGAAGATCGTCGATTCCCGGCCAGAAAGAGTCGAGTATCTATCAGCTCTGTATTTGCCCCAATGGAAAATTATTTCTCGCGAAACCCGAAGGAATATGCCAAGCGGACAAGACGATCTGCTAATGACGTCAATCTGTTACGAATAATGTCGAGAAAAAAAAGAATAACCTATTTATTTTTATTCCCCTCACATAACACACGCACACACACACGCACACACACACACACACACACACACACACACACACACACACACACACACACACACACACACACACACACACACACACACACACACACACACACACACACACACACACACACACACACACACACACACACACACACACACACACACACACACACACACACACACACACACACACACACACACACACACACACACACACACACACACACACACACACACACACACACACACACACACACACACACACACACACACACACACACACACACACACACACACACACACACACACACACACACACACACTTACACACACACACTTACACGACTCAGAACGCATGACCGGAAATGCCGCATTCAATTATACGAACAGAAAGAAATCCTTATTTGCCTAGAGAAAAAAATGACTTGGAATGGAATCGTGCGGGATGACCTCAGAATGCGTAACGATAGACGACGCAAGAGTGTGAGTCCGTGCAGCGTGTTGTCTTAGAGTACGAGAGTGTGAAAAAGAAAGAGAACGGAAAAAAGGAAAATGAGGAATGCTCGGTACCGTGTACCCACCAAAGCGTAGGAATGGCGCTAATGCTAACCCCCGCGATGTATATCTTGTATATCAATAAAAACATGCAATTATCGTTAATTCGCCCGTCGTTGAGATTCCCTCGACAGCCGATCCGCTGTATCCTCTAATCATTTCGCGAACGTGCTGGAGCCAATGGAGACCCTATTCGCTGGTGAATTGCAGAAGAAATGGGAACGTCTCGACGGTAAGTCCCAATGAATCTTATTCTAGTTGAATAAATTGAATAAGTTGAATAAACACTGATTGTCTACGTGTTATCAGGAGCACGACTGCCTTGACAATATTTGTGCAGTCACATCGCCGTTGTTGACATTGAAGTTATTCGCGCCTTCCCTAATATTAGCACGAGCAAATGACAACGTTAGTTAGCAGCGACGGTTTAATCGTTACTGGTATAGTTTTCCAAAGTGTTATAAGGGATAATATTCCTGGATGTGGATGGCGATCATTCGAGGGAAGTAAAAAAAAACCGGACGCTCAGAGTATGAAAGTAAGATCGATTTTGTTCATACAAGTATTGATACAAAGCTCATTTCATGGGAGCAGCTATCTCAATATAGTTTTGTGGTATAAATCAGAGTTGTTGATTGTTCCCACGGAAATATAGAGCTAAAGAGCGTGAGACGGTGTTGCTGTTCTTTTTATTCTTAAATGAGAGTATTAATGATTTTTTGCTTGCAGCGATCCATTAAAGGTCCAGAATATAAAATTACCATATATTAATTACTTCCATAGATTAGTACCTTTAAGAATTTTCCTTAGTTGGAAAAAGTACGTGGAAAATCTATTTGAAGGTTTTTGTTTTACATTTTTTTAAGTGTATGAAACCATTTTTAAAGAGATATTTTTCCCACAAGGCGAAGGCGCCACGCCTCGCTTATGAGCGTAAGTGTATTCCGCAGCAGGTGTTGCGGGGCTTGCAGCACAAACCCCGCGTGTTCGCAAATGTTTGTCTAGGACAAAATAACCAATTCTGTAATAACTTGTGACGTGATTTTTTGAATATGGTTGTTCATAAAATTGACGGACATTAGAAAAATAGTTTCATTTGCAGAAAATAATTTCGTAAAAATTGTTAACAACGAGTGAAGTTTTTAACACATCAAGAAATTCCTACGTTTTTCTGTAAAGAATTTAGTATAAAAGATACTGTAATTATTTAATTATCCGATTCACATTTAATGTGAAGCGGATATTGTTTGTTCCGATAGGATAAATATATGCTGCGCCTCACGTTTTGCGTCACATTATTTTCAGATCGACGATGACAATAGGAATAGTAGTAGTAGTAGTAGTAGTAGTAGTACTTATTCCTTGGATGCCCTTCCCTTTATTTTTACATACGTGTTTACACCGATTTCTTATAATTTACATCGGTTTTCTTATTATCTTACATCTTAATGTTTTAGTTTTTCCAATTGCCTAACGTAATCACATATTTGTTTTGCCGGTTGCTTTTTCAGTTACGCTTCTATTTTATGGTCTATTTCTATAGACCTTCTCATTTCCAACCACTGTTTCAGTTTCTTTTCTTTCTCTTGATTAGTCCAGTCGGAATAGCCGAAATTTGGACCGACTTCTATTCAAAGACACAAGAGGAGCGCCAATTTTTTCAAGGTTGTTTGGACCCACAGGAACATGCCCTCAAGTTTTCGTGAAAATCCCAGTCGTATTTTAGCAATTCAAAATTATTAAAAATTAAAAAGTCGATTTTTTAGTTATAGTTTTTTTCGGAATGCGTTTTATCGAAAAATTCTTTTTACAAAAGTTGTGCGTCATAATGTCCTCTATAAAATAGGTCCTATGCAAAAATGACCTGACATTGTTAGTTAAGCAGTTAATAGCAATTGAAAAAAATCTCATTTTGCTTTTTGCATCCGTTATCGGTCACTTATCAACATATCATTTCCAAACTCATCCATCATGTAGGGAAAACCCTCACCAAGAGATACGTGTATAAGATTTATTGATCTACGTTATATAGTTGAGGGGAGATATCCACCTAGGAGCCGGAAAAAGGTCATTATTGTGAATTTTTTCAAGGAAAACTATTTGAAATTTCGGATTGGGGTTTTAATTATCTAAAAGTATATACATTCAAAAATGTGTTTAATTCTCTTTATTTAAAAATATCAAAAATATACAAGGATACTGTATGATCCTTGGATCGTCCCAAAAAAATCTGCGTATACGGTACCCACTGGCGTTTCTTCAAAAATCATCTGAAAAAAAAATCAAATAGATTATTAAATTAGATACTATAATCTAGTACTTGTCATAGCCGATTTTGAAAATATCGATTTATGACAAAATGGCGGACGTTTGAACATAAATAGTGATTTTTGGGCCAAAAATTAGTTATTATTTTGCCTATAAAACAAAAACTAAGTAACGGAAAAAAATCCTATGACAAATACTAGATAATGATGTATAGTATAACCACAAGAAACCTCAAGGCAATCGGTTCATTGGTTTTCGACAAATTTCGGGTACCGATTTGAAAAACGTGGTTTTGAGAAAAACGCGTTTGAAAATTTGGGAATGAATAAATCATGAAATTTGTCAACTTACATGGAATCATCGATACCAGGCCCATAGTGTAGGTCTTCTACGGTCGACGGAATGTTCATAGCTTCTAAATCCTCGACCTCGACCATCTAGGTGTATATCTCTCCTTAAGTAAGAATCTCCGATCGACGAAAATCCGGAATGTTCAAATTCCCATCTCCGAGGAAGGTAGACAGAGTAGAAAAATGATTGAGTTTCTCTTTAACTTTTGGACACTCGCACATAAGTCTTAAATTTTCATTTGCCTCTTTGCAAATTCTACATTTGGAGTCTGTATACCCCTTTTACCGTCCCTCCCGGTATTACCACATCTTAACCTTGCCCATGTTTCTTTTATTTCTCTGCTGATCGCCTCGTCTTCCCAATATCTTTCCATGCGTTTTCCGGTTTTCTTATGCTTTTATTTCATGCAGTATGTGGACACGTCAATCTTGCTCCAATGTCATTCAATTTATTGTTAAATTTAGATTTTCACGGTGACAATTTAGTAATCAAAACAGCAACATCGAACGTATAATTGACAGCTTTAGCTTTAAATCATCCGTTTGTATATATATATATTTTTTATCTCTAGTTCGATTGTACGTTTTCGCTTTATCATACAATCGTTCTTCGTCATACGGCTAGTGTTCATTCGTGCCTGTTACTTTCAAACGAAAGCAAAAGGTAAATAGATTTTCTTATGATTCAGACCGACTGCAAACTTCATAATTGACTAATGCAATGGGATTTTGATCACGTGTATTCAGATTTCTCTTAGCATCGTATTTTTAATGCTGAAAGTTATTTTTAAGCAGTAAATGTAAGAATATGGAGTATCCTCTTATTGAATAGAAGTCGAAACGAACTCGTAATTTTTAAGCCCATGCGTTATGTGTACACAAATTAGAAAAGGAGATAACCGATCGTTAGTCATCGCGGTGAGTTTTTGGCACTGTACCAGCTACTCGGGAAATCGCGGGCGCGAAATCAGAGGGGGGGGGGCGATGTGACGGAAATATACCGTCGATCGATATGGAACTTTCTTCAGCATCCCATGACGTCAATACATGATTACTTCGCTATTCGATTTTTTTAAACCTGATTCCATCATAGATATCCTACGAATGAATCCATTTTTTATTACTGCACTGAGTGAGAAAAAAAACTAATTGAATAAAAAAATACATTGTTTGACCCAAATAAATGTGTAAACACGGAGTGCCACCGATAAATGACATTGTTACAATACTATAAAATATTAGGCAATGTGAATGATTTTAATAACATATTATTTAATTTGATAATCTCTTCTGTTCTGTCAATATCTCCATTATCCTTAAAATAAAATGATAATCTATTGAAATCATTCTATATACAATCTGTAGATGTATGGCTGAAATAATTAAGCGATTGCTACATTTTTTATTTCGTACAAAAATATAATCAATAGAAAGAATTATTTATTTACTGCATCGACACGAGTATGCCATTAGACGTAACATTTTCGTACCCCGTACAATATCAAAAGTAGTTGCATGAGATAAAGACAAGTGTATATCATGATTGAAAAATTAACAATATCGATTCAAAATAATGGTATTTTTGCCACTAAGTACAGGTGTCATCTGTAACAACGCATTTAGTCTCTAGTAGAAAACAATATAATATTCGATCAAATAAATGTTTATTACAATCAAAAGAATGTATTTGTGAATTCGAGAAGTAATCTTTTTAATGTGATTCTATGTGCACTTGCAAACATTTCTTGATTGTTGGTTCAAATAAATGTACACTCAAGAGCATTGCTGAAAATATTTAAAAGAAGTTCGCATGCAGTTCTTTGGAATAGAATAGTCACAATAAAATGTTTGTTCGAATTTGTTTTATTTAAAAATTGAACGTTTTTCAATTTTCTTTAAATCTTTACTAAAAAGTGAGCATTAGAAAGATCATCAGATATTCAACTGATAAGAACAGATACTGCACTTTGATCTTAGCCACAGGCCGAGAAGCGATACTATGTAGAGTTTCTCCGGCGGTTAAGTAGATTTTCGGTTCGCGCTACGCTTACGAGAAACAAGCGGTTTGTCGAAAACTACGGTAAGCGAGGCAACCGAAAACTACGGTTTGCCTCGCACCTATAATTTCGGTGGCGCTCGGCCATTATATATAATTTGGTTGAATTTTTTCAACCAAAGAAAAAAAGTATTGAATCGATTGCTGTAATGTATTCAGTTCAATTATACACGTGTCATATTAATAGCATATTCTTTTAAATCAAATACATAATTTTAATGAACATAGATGTATTTTAGTAAGATATTCAATCAAAACAAGTACATATAGTATTCGTTTAACGCGATTGTATTTAAAAAATTAAATGAATATAACTACGATTTTATCGCTTCGTGTATGCGCAAGAATCAAATTTTATTTCCGCATAATTTTTTAATCAATACAGTCATTCGCTTAATATTTTTGCATCAAAATAAAATACTAATATTTTAACAAATAATGTACTTGAAAATCAATATCGGGTATGGTGAACACAATAAAATAATATATTTACTCAATAGAAATTTTATCCGAATCAAACAAGCGAAATTCAATTTTTCTTGTCTATTCCAATCTACAATAATCATGTTATGCATTGAAACCCTTTTTTCGTTCGTTGCAGAAAATACATTTGAAACTATAATAATTTGTTCGCGATAATTTTTTAGATATACTCAATAATATATTGTTCTCGGCTAACAATATATATTTTGAATAGAACAAAAACGTTTAATTTTATCATGTTATTAAAGTCAATAGCGTTTGGTTTGGACTAATAAATCCGATTATCTACACCAACAATTTTAGAATTGAATCAACGAAATTTCATTCAATAACACCAATGATATCATTGGTGCTATTCAATTGGATATCATTGAATATCAAATGGATCAATCTTTTTTTTCAGTTCGCCGCCTCGACGCTTCATTAATATTCCCATCGTCTCTCCTCTGTAATTTTTACAATAAATTGCTATTAGTATCACAATTTCACTCAATTGATTCCGCGCCCAAAACGAGGTGATTGCCCATTTTACGACCCCGCTCCATGCTTCAATTTCCGTTAGACTTTTGAACATACGTTTTTTCAGCTCACTGTCCTTCTGTCTTTGTTGCGTCTACAGAGGTACTAGCGCAGATGCCTTTACTCTCGCTCACGGACAAACGGCAAAAAATGTTAATAATTCAATATATTAAACATTTATAATGCGGAAAAATCACCAACATGCGGGTTCTAGGATACGGATCGTTAGTCGGTAGGTGAGGAACGAGCAACTCATCCGTATACTGGACATCCGGATGCTGTCTAAGTTGGAGAACAGCCAAAACTCCACACCGATCACCCATCGATCATGCACTTATTGCTGAGCATATTCCACTTTCATTCGTACTCCGCCGATACAGAAAAGTTGGCTGGCATACAAACATGGCCAACTGCATGAATGACACGAGGATCTTCATCAGACTTGCCAGGGTTATCGACTGTAACACAATGTTTCGAGTCGAGGCGAGCCATTGGCGTGGCATAGGAACGAGTGAGTGCTTCGGTACGAAAATTCTCCGAAACAAAGGAGACATGCGAAGAAAGTCGGCTCATGTCTCCTATGCTACGAATTTTCTATGGAAGCGACAGGTGAAGGGACTCGACTTGACTCTGGCCTAAATTGTCTGCGAGGTACGGTAGAAGGGCGAGAGGGTCGATGAGAAAACGAAAATAGCTAGTAAGAAGGAAAGCAGCGAAACGACGAGAAAAGGAGGCGGTAGTGAGCACATACAGAGAAAGAGGTATTCGCTGGGCGAAAAGTTGAATACCCTGGGTCTTGCACCTATATACATCAAGTCAGCCCGACAGTTCGCAGCAGGCCAATCTCGCCTAGTAGGCGCTTAAGCAGTTCTGACGGGGAGGTAATTTTCTGAGAACTCAAGATTAAAATTGCATTCTAGGCTGCATAGCGACGCCCGTGTGAGAGATGGCGCAAGAATAAGGGAGCTACGTGAGACAAGGAAACCCCGAAGTGAAGTAGCCATGATATAGCTGTATAGGATGCTGACGAGGATGCGAGAGAGGCAACAATGAAGGGCGGAAAAAGGCGAACGTGATCGCACGAGAGGGAGAAACGTGTCGTTCTTACAAACAACGGAAAGATCATTCCTGCTCTTCGAAATCGAACCATGAATTAGCAATGTTAAGATATTAGGACGTTGAATGAGTTCTCGCTGTTTTCCAACAGATGGCGTTACCAGAACTGCGTGCGTGTAGTTCGAGATGGTTCTGAGTGCTATGGACTTTAAGTCAATAAGAGCTATCGGAAAATTTATTAACAAGTTAAATATCTTCATTTGAACAGAATGTGCCTTCATTTGTTAATTGCCAAGAAAAAATGTTCATACTCAAATTAATAAGTTCGGCAAGTAACCGGCTGTGACAGGCATATCTCCCATATCAATAAATATGAGTCCGGTATTTAGGTTAACAGCTATCTTATTTTTTGTTTCATTTTATTTGTAGGAAAAGGAAAAATCTATTGATCATTTTTGTTTTTTCGTTGCCTAACTATGAAAACGTTGTAAACGGGATACTCCGTGGCTCGAAGTCAATGTTAGACTGAATTAAGTTCCTACACTTATAACAAAAAATTACGACTTTAAAAATCGTTCGATTTTTACGGCACTTTATGGAGCTGACATTCTGGCCACATTTTTATCTAATTATCTATATACTAAATAACTCTAGATGTCCCCGAGTCGAAATTTTCGAGCCGCGTTCAACCCACAAAATGAAGGCGAGCAGAAATCGGCGTGAGCGGATTATTGGGTATCTAAAGGAGGGTACAATGTTTGAAAGTACCATGCGTTAGAGCCTCCGATGAACCTCCGGCATGGCAGAAAGTAGACTTTTTGACTCAAAGGAGGTCAGGGAGGGTCACAATTGAACCTACGGAACCTCAGGTGGGCCTACTTCGAGCGCTCCCGCAGAACCTACTGCCCCTTTCGGCCTACTGTACACTGCTAAACAAAAAAATTAATTTATATAGATTCTATTTAAATAAAATAGGTTTTTTTCCTTGTCTCCCAGCCTACTACGATCATATTTCTTTCAAAGATATTTATATATGTTAATAAAGATGAGATTCAAATTAATCTTCATTTGCTTACAATGTACACTGTAAAGCTTAGTGTACTATATGCAAAAAATATTTCATAAATCGAAAATAAAATGAACGCATTATTTGAGAGCTTTACTACAAGGATTTTTCATCGTAATTCGTCATTCCCTGGCCTTTGGAAATGATTTTTCTCGAAGAAAATATTTGCCCTATATGCGATTTGAACCTAGTCCTACCTACTTATAGCTACGCGCCGCTGCCCCTATGCTACCGAGTGCTTATAACATTTTAGTCGCTGATATGGCATAAGAGACCAAATGAATACCTCCAACCATTTGTTGTATCACATAAGCTGTAGATTTTTCACACACACACACACACACACACACACACACACACACACACACACACACACACACACACACACACACACAATAGAATATTTGTAGAGTTAAGCATTTTTCTATTTGATTGAACTAATAGTCCATCGTTATTGTAACACTCATATCAAAGGGGGGGGGGTAGTGAAGGTGGAGTGAGAGGAATTTTATATATATATATATATATATATATATATATATATATATATATATATATATATATATATAAAATAGGCGGGGGGTAGTGAATTCCTCTCTCTCCACCTTCACTACCCCCCGCCCCCTTGATATGAGTGTTGCAATAAAGATGGACCATTAGTTCAATCAAATAGAAAAATGCTTAACTCTACAAATATTCTATTTAAGGTAAATTAAAAAAAATAACTAGATCCATTCAGTGAACTTGACTAAATTGTTTTTTGAACAGATGAAAATGTTAAACTGATGAAACCGAATCACAGATTTATTAGGATCAAATAAAATATGTAGTTATTGGACGATATTAAATAGATTAATTTTCTATAAATAAACATTTTTAAAATCAATCATTTTAATAATGGAATGCAATAGGAAAAATTTGGTTCTATGAAAAATCTAGTTACTACGAATTAAAAAAAAAATCAAATAGACGCGGTTAGTTAATATCATAATATTTAGCGGGAAAAAATAAAAATATGCTTCATACATACACGTGGAAATATTTTTTTAATTTTCGACGTGCTAAAAATGAAAACAAGGAAAAATCAAACATCTTATTTGAAATCGACGGTAATCGGCCGTCGCCATTTATCAACTCATTATTGAATGAACAAAAAAAAAAGCAAAACGAACAAAAACAAAAAGAAAAAATCGAATGAGGTTGAATTCTAAATCGACAATTTCAATCCTTCAGAACATGAAATAGACTATAATTAACACCCTATCGTTCCACATAGAAATCAACATTATATGTTATTTAGATATACACTGCCAGCTAAAAGTTTTCGGACACTCCACATAATCGCAAAACTTTTGAGCGCTGGATAATTGGCAAATAATGTTAGAGTAATATAATTCATTTCATTTATTATTTCACGAAGATACTATAAAGATCTATATGATTAAGTAATTTCACAGAGCTTTATAGTATCTTCGTAAAATAATAATTATTCTACCATAAGTTTGCAATGATCCAAAGTGATATTAAGTTTTGCAGTTATCTGAAGTGTCCGAATACTTTTGACTGGTAGTGTATATTCGAATATATTAACGCAACCACATATTTCGAGTTTTATATATATAAATATATATATAAAGTATTACATAATATATACCGTCGCTTAAATGTTTGGATACACCAGTCGATATTTCTTGCTGCACTAAAAGTCACATAGCTTCGTAAAAAAAAGATAACCAAATTTACCGAACGGCGTTTTGACGGGAATAAATTGAGCTGTATATTGCTTTTCTGAAATATTTTTTTATCATTTTCTTTTCGACCCGGTACGCACTTTTATACGTGACTGATTTTCGGCTTTTTTTCGACCATCAAGAATTGAACGCATGACTTAGGGAAAAAAAAAATTGTTACGTTTATCCATGATGAATTTAAACGGGGTAGCAGGAACTTCATTTGCGTTTTTTATAAAGTTTTGTACGATTTTTTTCGCAACGTTATTTCATTTTTTGCTAAAAAGACTAATTCTAGATAATGCAATGTAACTCAAGAACTAGAGGGCTTAAGAAGAAATGTCAAGAACGAAAAACGTCGCGTAAGCTTATACTGGATAGACTGGCATTTTTTAAAGAATTTTCCTGTGAGATTTTTTCTCACAGGAAAATGCCTATTAATCCGATAGAATTGGAGTAAGACTGTATACACAAGCATTCTTTTATCAATTGCCTATAAAATAATAATAAATCGATATTGAGCAAATTTGATTGTTTTCGCATATTAATATTGGACTATTAATTTGATAAGGGGACGATGTATTTTTATTAATTTCGTATTATTTTCGTCATCGAACGTGTTACCGATCAGGTCACAATGGAATGATGATGGAGGAGATATCGAATTTGGGCCGAAAGCAGGTTAGGTGGGGTCGAGGCAACAGTTTGAGATTGAAAGCAGGTTAACGAGGCCTGTGCTCTGCACGTTTCACTGAAACTGGGGGTCGAGAGAAGGTTTGGGAGGTCTAGCAGAGGCTACCCTGGGCCAAGAGGAGGTCTCTTCATGGCACTGAACTCGACAAATGAGGTTTCGTAGGTTCAACGGAGGCTGGCGGCTTATGTATTACAAAAGAAATGGGTCCTGCGAGGGTTCAGAGGAGGCTAAAAATTTCGACTCGGGTCTGATATAAACTGCTCTGGACAGGTAAAAAATTCTGACGATTTCGTAACAACAATAAAAACAGAAAGCCACCGAATGTTTAAAGAAAACATTAATGTTAAAACTTATAAAAATGCGACTAGCAGAAGAATTTTCGTAACCGCGACTTTTCAGAGAAAGTATAGAAATGTCTGAATCTACAAAATTGACCCGAATTTTTTTTTGTCCACATTCTGTCCTACAAATGTCTAACATTTCCTACGTACTAACATATTCTAGGGTATAATAATAGATTGTAACTTATTTGTATTAAGCGCTACCGTCATTTTCTAATGATTCTGAAAAGCCCTGCTTATGTCCCTACAAAATACAGCCCTCCACAAAAGGAATAAGGTCCTCAAGATAAGGATCTTTTCCGGTTGTTCGAACAGCGAAGTTCTGAAACATTCTCACTTCATCCGGTCCCAAGGGGTGAGGCGAACGCTTTGTGTTTTTGCGTAGATTTCGATACTTCAGTAACAAATTTTCGTAAAATTGGCTGAGGTCGATTGAAAAATCAATCGCCGAAATTTAGTATTGCACTCGCATAGGAGTGAATTGGGATATTCTGACTTTCTATTTTACGACCAAGATCGTGTCATGAAGAGTCCATAATACCCAACGTGATCTTCTTCCTGAAAGAAAACCCTGATTATGTCAAATGGGAAAACTCGACTTGCATACTAGTTTAGGGAAAAACCGACACTTCATAAGCCTGCGTATAGTGCATAGTGTATAGCGTACCCGAGCACCCGACGATCTACTTCAGGATGGATATAACTTCGATGTAGTGAAGCGGAGGCACGAGAAACAAAACAGTACGGGTGACGAGCCCAAATGGGCTGAGTGTCCAAGCTCCTACTACTTTCACCTCGCTCTTTTTCTCCCTTCCCCTATGCTAGCATTACTCGCGCCTTTCTGTCAAGCGTGAAATTGTTGCACAGAGGGGAGTTCCACCATGGCAGGTCAAAGCTTTAAATACAAATTAGTGAGAGCCGAGAAAGAGAGAGAGAGAGACAGCGAGACGCGAAAATAACACGTTGAAGCCATACCCTACCTAATTTACACACACACACACACACACACACACACACACACACACACACACACACACACACACACACACACACACGCGCGCGCGCGCGCGCGCACGCACGCACGCACACACACACACACACACGCACGCACACACACACACACACACACACACATAACACATATATATATGTAAATATAATCGGCTTTTTTGGTGCACTCTTATTCCACTGCATCACTGGGATCCTCTCCCCCGAGTAGATATGTAGTTGATGGTTCTTTGTATATATACAGCGGTTTTAAATTTGTGCATCGGCATACACATACATACGCATAGACAAAACGAAGATTTATATATATATATATATATATATATATATATATGTATATATATATGTGTGTATGTATGTGTATGCCTATGCGCAAATACACAACCGCTATATATATCACCACCGAACACAACCACATATAGAACAATACCAGAATCGGGAATGCTACACATAGGTAGATGGCACGTACGGGTAAGGGTACGAGTAGACACATATGTGACGAGTAAAATAGAAAAATCGATTGATGCCTGAAAACCGATAGTACTAGAGGCTACGGTGTACTAGTTGGCAATCTCATTTACTTCCGTGATGGCTCTCGCGATGGATGAACGTTTATATAACGCGCGTTTTGTCATGCGAACCGTGAGCTTCGTATATTCTCTCGTAAACTGAACGAGCCGCGTTTCAATGCAGGAGGATGAGAATCATCCGAGTTAGGAAAAAAAAATATCGTTTCGACTATTGCGGAACGAAAAATCACGAAAAATTACAGTGAAAAACCAATTTA
>OX101785.1:32932808-32940453 GCA_944452715.1 Ophion slaviceki | reverse complement strand
CCGCCATGTTACCTGTGTTGCCTCACGTTTTCCTATTATAAAAATAACATATATGGCTCATAACTCTGTTGAATAAGAAAAGATTCGCTCAGATGGGAAATGTAGGTAAATCCATTGCAGGCGTGTTATTCTCAATCTCGTAATAAGATTTGCATACATGCAAGAATTCAAACTTGCAAAGCTCCTGAAATTCGAGCTTTGCGTATCGAGTGGCAGCATTGTAGAGTTCTTTTAAAAAATCGGTTCCCTTCGCACTGAGACATCACCATTGGTATAAAATCCGTTTCATCCAATTGAAATTGAAATACGAATGGCAACAAAAATTAGCTTCGCTACGTCGAATTAATTGCACCGCTCCGTAAAGTTCAAATCCTTATCCTCCGATGAATTTTATTTCTCTCCAAGAAATACCTGGAATACTCTCATACATTACGACATGGACGGAATGGAAAAAGCTAATGATAAAGTTCGAACCTTCTCAGGAGAATGTCGAAGGAAGTGGGCAAAAGATGGGATCGGCAAAAGTGGCAGGTGAAAAAAAAAGAATACGGCGAGAAAAGTGATTCTCGTTGGGACGTCGATTCGCTTCTTCGGAGATTTCTCGTGCCTCGAGAAGTGCCAACTTCGCTTCGAACCAGAGAAGATAAAAGCGCCGGATCATTTAGCGAATTAACAATTATAATACGCGATTAGAATTCCTCGTCGTTAGCATAAGAGAAGAGAAAGGAGCGTCATCGCGGGACAGTAGTGAAAAGTTTGAGTGTCCGAAGTACCAAGAGTGGAATTAATTCTCGCAGGCATTTCCGCTCGCACGGACAATTGCTAGTCCTCAGCTTAGACGTATCAAAAGTAAGAAAAACGATTCCCAAAGTTTTAGTGTTCTCAGCTTTCGTTTCTTTATACCAATTGGGCCATCGTAGTGAAATCCTATTTTTCGAAATCTCTTGTAATGTTTCCTTTTTATTAATAATTTTAACGACGTTATAAAGCTGCGGTAGGAATTTCACGAATTGTATATGATACCAATTGTTGAATTTACAGCGACATGTCAGTTTTAATTCTTCGAGACCTTACGCGGCACTTACAGGTAGAGCTCAGGCGAACTGATTCATGTAAATTAGTTTTGTCTAAATTCTGCTTTATCGATATTTTCCTACAATCCTAGAAACACAGACGTGACCTACCGACGGTTGAACAGAAACTGTAAAGAAAGTGTTCATACCAGCAATCGGTAACGCAGGAATCGATCCAAAAAACCTGCTTGATCGATATTTGTCTAAAACTTCATGAAAGGGTCGGTTCCGGCCGACGAAAAAACAATTTTTCAACACTGGTGATTTGAGTCCTCATATATAACTCCGCATTGTGGCACAAAAATATTTTTACAGTTAAGCATCGCTGACGAAAAAAGGCGTTGACCACTATAATTTACCGGCAGCGAATCGCAAAGATTTTTCTTCAGCTGGCGGTCGATAAGTATTTGTAGAACTCTACCGGCGTTCTTTCCGAATAAACATTTTCGCTGCGATATGATTTGAAAGTGTACCGTAAGGCGATACCGTAAGGCGATGTAAGTAATGAAACTGATCAGCCATGAGCGAATCAATTTCTGAACTTTCATTTTTATCTCCGGATGGTATTTCCGCGACACCCTCCAAGATAAATATGCCATCAATACTACTACGTCGAAAATTAGTGATGGTTCATTGTGAGTTTTGAGCGACAATTTTTCGCAAGCTGTTCCACTCTCAGAAGGCCACACAAAGAAACGAAAAGGATGAAGTGTAGTCACATCAAGGTGATGTGAAATAAACATGGCGTCATGAGGGATTAGCCCTAAAAGTCCAAAGTTTTATCGTACGTAGTGTTCACAGACAAGGACCCTAAACCTTAGCCATTTAAACGAAACTCGAAAATATGCAGTTTTCATCAGCAGCCGAGCTCATTTTACTCCATCTTCAGATGATGTGATGTGTATATAGGTAGATGTAGATATAGGTGCGCGAAAAATAGCTAAAGTGGCACAGACGGCAAAACTCGAGGGGCTCATTGAAAATGTCTGGTTCGCCTTAAGGCCATGGCTGGTAGGCAGATTCCCAGTGTTCTCTGAAACGGTTGATCTTTCGGAAAAAAGAAAAGAAAGACCTTGCATTTAGTTGAACGACGAATAACGTCTTTCTCTTCATTTGCCCGAAATGTGATCCGTCTAGGAGAAAACTTGACCGTAGGATTTTTACCGACCGCACGTGTGAGCCATGTCCCTACGGCCATGTACTTTTCTGAATTCGAGAAAAAAAACGTACATTTTTATTCTCAAATTCAGAAAATTTAAGGGGCAGACAGCTGTTCGTCTATCTATTTAACGTCGTTTGGCAAAGTTTCGACGGGATCTGAAGAGCCGTTTCAGAGATTTTTGGGGATCTATAATTGTTCTACCATGCCGACCGCGATGAGGTGTCATTCCGTCTTAAATACAAATATAAAAAAAAAATTCAATAAAATATAAAAAAAGAAAAAAAAGAATTCAGAACCCACCACGTCTACTTCGGTGATTCTGGGTTATGCTAAGTGTGGAGGCGTATATTTCTGGCGCCTGTTAATGCCGAAATCAATAATAAGAAAATTAATGCAAGGAAAATTCGACCCGAGAAAATTGGTTCGCCGAAAAAAAAACCTAGATAATATTTGTTCGGGAAATGTTCCATTCGAGGAATTGTTCATTCGGGAAATGGTTCATTCAAGAAATTGTTCATTCAGGAAGTTGTCAATTCGGGATATTGTATTCGAGAAATTGTTCATTTTGGAAATTGTTTATTCGGTAAGTTGATTTCGGGGAATTGTTCTTTCGGGAAATTGTATTTGAGAAATTGTTTACTCGGGTAATTGTTATCGAGAAATTTTCATTTGGGCAATTGTTTTTCGAGAAACTTTCCGCAAAGTCAGTTTTTCCACTGGTCGCGATGCCGCATGGTAAACGTGCACACTAAGGTGGCACAAATTTGAGCTCTATTTTTTTCCATTTTCTCACCATCCAATTATCTTCTTTAAACACGATAAAAATTGTCACAGAAGCTGCAAGCGGTCAAAAAAAAATTCGAAGTCGCTCAAATCAGCCGGAAATTAAAATTTTCATTAAAAAATCGATTTTTCTTTCATCCCCTTCTCACCCATGAATTATACGCTTTATAATTTTTAAATTATCCCGCGAAAGCTCTCGCCGGCCAATTAATATTGAGCGGTCGCTCAAGGTTTTCGAAATTTACAATTTCCGCCAAAAAATAAATCTCGCATGCACTGTAATTCCTTGTAGCATAAAAACAAAATAAACAGCGAAGTGTTACATTTTCTAAACAATTTATTATAATAATATATAACAAACACCAATTGGACGAAATGTATTATCATGCATTGTTATGTATTGTTGTATTATGGCGTCGCCCATCGCAGAGTTCAGCTACGATTGGTCCGCACTTTGACTAACAAGACCAGCTGTGGGACGCATTACGATGCGCGGAAAACTTTTCCTAAAGAAAAAAGGATTGATTGCTTTGAAAATTCAACAAAACGTGAAATTGATGAGTGAGACGAGTAAAAAAGAATTGGCGAAAATTGAAAATTTCGAAGCTCTTGAGCGACGACTAAATATTCATTGGCCGGCAAAAGCTTTGGCAAGGTTAAGGCGTTACCCCCACTTGTAGCGCAAAAAAAGGCCTTTTTCATGAATTTTTTTAAACAAAACTACAAAACTTTTTTAATCGATCAATATACCATCTTAAAGAACACATCTTGAAGAACTTTCAGTAATTTTTTTATTGAAAAATATTACATTGTTTAGTGGCAAATGGCCGTCAATGAAATCATGTTTTTATATACAGGGTTTGCGGTGACCAACATAGCGGCGAAGTGGATCATCTGAAAAAAAATGCGGATGGATTTAGTCAAATATAAGTATAAACTAGTCTTTAATCGAAGGATTTTAAAAAATATTCATTTTTCACAAAATGGCGGACAGTCAAAGTTAATGGTTCAATTTTAACGAAAAAAACGGCCGTTTTTTGGCTATAAAACGACCATTTCTTTTTCGAAAAAAAAAATCGAACGATTAAAGACTACATGTTTATGTATTAAATAAGCTTGCAAAATTTCAAGAAGATCGGTTCATTAGTGTTCGAGTAATCTTGGTCACCGACTTCAGAAATGCCATTTTGAGAAAAACGCGTTTAAAATTTCAATTTCAGTTTACACGAAGAAAATATTTTTTTTTTTTGTAAACTTACATAGAGTCATCTATTCCGGGCCCATACAGAAGTATGGGCCCGGATACTTATACTTCAAAAAAATGCAATAAAAAAAATCAATTTTTTTTCAAAATCGCAAGTGGGGGTACCCCTTAAGGCAGTAGTCTGGTCTAGAAATTTGACAAAATCGATTTTTTTCTTCATTTTATTATTCCTTAGACCTTTCGTAATACACTCGTGAAAACCGTTTATTGATATTTCACAAATTAGCAGAGTAATAGAAATTATAAGCAAGCCGCGCGCAAACCTCATCTAACGGTATCAAAACTTTGAACGCGTTTATCTCAGAACTTTGTTTTTCAAATCGGCGCCCACGATATCTCGATAACTAATTGACCGATCGAGCTCAAATTTTGCACATACCTTCGGTAGCCTCTTTCTGAGGACCGGTAGCAGAATTGAGTCGAACAATAATTTTGCCCACATTTTATAACTCGTCGAATACCCGAAAATGTATGAAATATCGTTAATCAAAGTTTAAGAGGCCGCCATTTTGTAACAAAAATTTTTTAAGTACTAATTCTGCTACCAGTGCTCAGAATACTCATACAGATTGAGGATATACATTTTTTTCAGATGCATACAACATCACCCAGGGTGGGCGCCGATTGAGGCGGTTTTCGGCGGACCATGTTGTAAAAAAATAAAAAACTACATGAAAATATTTAAAAAATTTTTAATGTTGATACATTCTCAAAGGAACAATAAATACATATGTAAAATTTCATCAAGACAACTTCAACGGTTTAAAAGTTTTTCCAACCCATAAATGACGTCAAAAATCTCGCTCTAGACCAGACTACTGCCTTAATTTAAAAAGTATGAAGCATAAAATTCATGAGTGAAAAGTGGACGAAAAAAAAATCGATTTTTTAATAAAAATTCGAATTTTTGGGTGCCTTGAGCGACCTTCAAATATTTTTTGACCGCTCGCAGCTTTCGCGACGATATTTTTTCCTTTAAAGAAGATAAGTGGATGGTGAGAAAAAGGGGAAAAAATAGAGCTCAAATTTGTGCCACCCTAATGCACACGCATCACACACGGACTTTCAGCAACCGTCGCGTATTTCGGCCTCTGCTTTTACCTGTATTTTGATTTTTTCGAAATTGATAAAACATGCGCGCAGGCCTTAGGACTGTCGTCCCATCTGGCCGCTCTTTGCGGTAGGTAAACAGACGATTGCTGCGACATCTGGCGGTAGTTTGCGGCGGTTCGTAGCCAAGAACTACGGGTTAGTAGTTTTAGAATACCAAAAAACAACGTGCGATAAATGTCCATAACCTTAAGGAAGTACAAACGGAGAAGCTCTCAGCGTTACCACTGGTCGAGAAATTTGCTGATCGTACGGTGGCTCACTCTACAACCATTATTCAACATCCTCCAGCGGTCCCCTTCCATAAGCACGAGCTATACCGACTTCGAAGCCGCAGCCGTGCTATACCGGAACGCTCTTATATACAGCTTGATAGCCCGTAGGCGCTTCAGTCTTTGCCTGCCTTTGCTTGGCACGTGAATGAGTCGAGTTGACTGGCAGTGAGCATGGAGTTCGAGGACGATCCGCGAGGTTCACGCTATTTTCTCTGTTGAAAGAAAAAGCACATATAGCGATAAAAAAACAACACGATCTTTTTTAAGAAACAAGAAAAATTCGAACCCGACGATAACGATGGAAATTCGTAGAAAATAAAATAGTTCCTCGTCGTATAACGAAGCAACGTAACGACGTTGGGGGAGACAAATAATAGGAGCAATTCAAAGAAACCCCGGACGTTTTAAGTAGCAAAGAAAATTGAATATTCAATTTACTATCGTAGTAAACAATGCCGATAGCGTTATTAGCAATAGTAACTAATGGAACGAAATAATGTATCGTGAAGGATTCATAGAGACGAGAAGAGAAAATCCAATCTCTATAGAATCGTAATTATCAGTGTACGGTTTCTACGATCGCAAGGTCGAAGGGTTCGTTCGGGACGTTTGGGGTACAGTCGACAGTGCGAGACATAAATAGGAGGAGCAAAAACGTTCGGTCGTGATTTTTTTTACGATTGGTGCGGCTCACCCGGGGGTGGCGGGAACTTATGCGGTTGCACTTCTCTCTTTCTGGATATATAAAACATTAGGTGAGTATAATTGCTTACCGAGTCTTGATTGTCTGCAATTCATTCCACGTAATAGCCGGACTATTTATTATTCGCGAACGGTTCTCCAGGTGGACAAAACGTCTTTCGCGCGTTTTGCGATTTATTGTATAACCGCTAAAACACCACCTACGAGCAAGCAAAAAGACTGCTTGCATCGTACTAGTAAACTCGACAGGTGACGAACACATCGTGCTCGATCACGCTGCTAATTTTTCTTCTTCTTATTACCGTACGGCATTGCGGACATTACACACACACATACATATACTCCCACGGAATTACTTTTTACAGTAAACACTTGCGAATGAAATGAGTTGCCACCAAATCAGTAAAATAAAATAATATTCTTATTTTACTCAGGTTATCCACATCACTTATCCACATAAGTGAAATGGCACTTTTCTGCTAGCCGACTGAACTCTTTCATTCCATTCAATACACAAATATTTACTATAAAAAGTAAATCCATCAAGCCTGAAAAAATACGGCACTCGGAATACCAAAAATAAGATTACAAAACGTTGTACTCAACATTTCTTCGGGGGTTGGCGTAAAAAGCACATACACCGTATGAACATCCAAAATAGCGAACATAGTTAGCCTAACCGATAGTTACGAAGGTCGTAATACTTCGCGAAATCAATATTGCTGAACGGTGCAGACCGAAACGTATGAAAATTCAAAAATGAGAAAATGAGACAATGCAGCGAGACGTCGTTTGAACCACAAGATAGTTGAATTATTTCACTGTTATTCGAAAACGTAGTGTTCTGCATGGTTTTAATAGCTGTTGGTCTGATACCTAGTTCCTTAAAAAAACCTGTTCATAGAGAAGGTTCATAGGTGCAAATATTGCGGTACACTTGATGTCATTTTTATTCATTCTCATATCAAAATTCTCTCGTTCGTATTGCAAATCAGAGAAAAAAATATGTTTACGGTTTCATCGATTTAATTACATCCAAAGGTTCCGCGCACCGCACGTTTCGATCCATGAATTTCGCCAAAACTGGCTTTGATCGCTACTGGAATTACCCACGCACATAGCGAAAACATACCGAATTCTGATCCAAGCTGAAATTACGAACATATTTGCAACTTGAACAGCATGAAAATTTCTCGAGCTACATACATTTTCTCCGATTCAAATTTGCATTTAAATCGGCCTGGCAAATTTTTCTCGAGATATTGCGAGTTCCAAA
>OX101785.1:32710308-32927808 GCA_944452715.1 Ophion slaviceki | reverse complement strand
TTATGTATCAAGTGGTCTTAATACTGAGGATTATTACTGCTTATTATTCCTATTTTCATTATTACTATCATTATCAGTAGAGGGGCACGTAGATAATTTGCGATTTCGGAGTCCGAAAAAATAATGAAATAAGTGCATGTTGTTTTGTTTTGTTATTTTTAACGACTGACCGTATCTCTAAGATTATTTAGCGCCAACAAACCGCATTAAATATAATATTTAAAAATTCGAATGAAATTTTAAGAGTACTTTGTAGCATCTACAAGGAGGTTTGCGCTAAGAAAGAAATTTTCGATGAGAATATACGATGCTACTTGTCTAGCCTGGTTTAATAGAGACATTTAACACCGTAGGTCTTCATTTTTTATCTAATAACAAGCTTACACTGTCAGGCTAGAAATCCGTCACTCAGCAGAGCCTCCTAAAGATTACAGAAGTAATTTGATTAACGCTCCAACTTATACGCACATCGATTCTTGGGTTAATGCTTTTCGAGAATCTACGACGCATGCTTATGAGATAACGCCGTGTAGCGGCGACATATTTAATAAAACTAGACAAGCAACAAACACGGTGGCCGTGTAAATTAGGCGGTCAGTGACTGCAAAAATACTTGCCAGTAAGAACGACGCGGAAATTTCTGAAGTCGGTAGAGCAAGAGATTCGTTGACCCGATTAATTTTTCTTAGCAGTTCTTCATCGCTCGGTCCATGCAAGCCAGCAATTTTTGTTCAGTGTATATTACGTAGGCGTATGTGAAAAAAAGAACCTCAGGGATCATTTTCGTTAGAATTGTTCTGAAGACTATTCTACTTCAAGGTTGAGAACTTCAAAAAATTATCTAAAATAGTTTGACCCATTCTACGATTTTTAAGACTAGTCTCATCGTGGGCCTATTTTTCCTTCTATTTTTTTTCGTATTAATTACATTTTTTCAAAAGACTTTTATCATTTTAATTTCCCATAATGCTATTAATTTTGAGATTTCCAATTCGGCTTCGTCAGGCCTCAAACGGTTTATTTTTAATTTGTGCTGAATTTAACAACAAAAATGATTTTTCATCCAACATAATTTTTTTTCGTTAAATTTCGCACAGTCATCATTAATGGAGATTAAAATGATAAAAGTCTTTTGAAGAAAGTATTACTGATTCGAAAAAAATAGAAGAAAAAATGGGCCCACAATGAGACTAGTCTTAAAAATTATATAATGGATCACTCTATTTTAGAGAATTTTTTGAAAAAAATAATCAACGGTCATCTTTTGAAAAAATAGTTTTCACTTTAGAAGCAAAAAAACGTTGACATTGATAATGGGTAGTTTTTTTTTTCATATTTTTAAAAGAAATGAAGAAGAAAATTATGTAGTGACATTTGTCGATATCTCGATTAGATCAGGAGTTATCAGCGTTTAAATGCTCCAAAGGTTTCTAACTCGACATTTTTTTGGAAAATTATAACTCCTAAAAGAGATAAATATCTCAGAATTGGCGTGGATGAGCTACCTTTCATGAGCTAAAATCAGGAAAACAAAAAATGGTCGGTGTCACGGGCTAGGTGAAATGGCGTCCAATTTGTATGTCCCATTTATATATATATATATATATATATATATATATATATATATATATATATATCAAATACTACATATATGTATGTGTATATATAAAATATTAAAAAATATATACCGTTTGCATACTTTGTATACTTGTAAGAAAAGAATTTTAACAACAGTCGTATAAGATTACGCGCGTACTCCTACACGCTTAAGCACTGCGTACTCTAATACCACCTGCACATTGTAAACAAACATGACGGTTACTGCCATTTATTGATGAGATGCAAAATTACTTTCATTTTAAACAATAACCTCAGTAAACCGGCGATCGAAATTGATAGTTGTTTTTGACGAAAGTAAATTGTGTTTCGTACTTGTAATGCTTTGAAAATGTCAAAAATAAATAAGAAATTGCAACCAAAACGTCAAAGTTACCTAGCCTCTCCGTTTTATTTCACTTTGGATTTTTTTTTTCAGAAACCCTTACCCTGTTCGGCGGTCTAAACACAATAGAAGTGAGCTTCAATTAGCAAACCATTTCGTCAGTAACTAACTGAGTACTCTTATCGCCCGCGGACTTCTATACCACCTTACCCTACCTTCATTTTTTGAAAATTACATTTTCTCACGTACCACTAAATTAATACTTTCTTGGCACTGACATTGTTGCATTGAATTGTAGAGCATCTTGTCCGACGATCGGAGAAGAATGGTGTTCGAACAAAATTGCATTGGATATAAATCTAAGTTGATCACTAATAATTAACCTCAAAGGAGCATTAATTTTCGTAACAAAAAGATGATTATGCGAAAGATTTGAGTACGTGAGTCGTTGTTATGTCCCGGGCATTATTTATCGTCCTTTACTTTAAAAAAAATTATTTTCAATGGACCTCTATTCAATTCTCATCTCTCGCTACCGGTAACGAGCGGCTTATTGATGACTTTTTTGCATGATTAATCGAGTATTGAACGAGGGACATGCTTGATTGATTTCAGAATAATCCAAGCATTATGTCGGTTTTATTGGAAGCAAGGCCTTACAGGCCTTTCAAGTCGTCTGAGGAGTACTTGATCGCGATGAAGGAGGATCTCGCCGAATGGCTCAACGCACTTTATCCCGAGCTGAGGATAGGCCTCGACAACTTCATGGACAGACTCGACACTGGCGTTGCACTCTGTAAAGTGAGTACGATACTCCTCGTAGTCTGTTTATCAAATTCCCTTGTTGGAACGACTTTTCATATGCAATTCACACCCGCTTTTTCGTAGATTAACTCACAATTTTTTGTAAATTTTGTAAATGAAAGAATCATTTTAGCTGGGAATAAAAAAAATGGCCATTATACGAAATATTTTATATACTTCCAATGAGAGAACGTCGTGAATGAAAGCGTTTGACCTCATTTTACATAAAGTAGCCGACCTATTGTCACTTACCTCAATTAAGAATTACTAATACTAACGAAATTGATGCAACCAACAAATTGTTGAACTGCGAGAAATAAAATATCGTAGGAAGCGAAATTAGCTAGTCTGCCCTTTCACCCGTCGAACGCGATATTGATCTATTAAATCGACGAGGAAGCAATATGCCCTATTTGCAGTTGACCTTTTCGTCTCGACTTTTTAGCTATGTACATTAGGTTATGTTCGGAACACTTCAGGCATAAAAAAATGAAATTTAACGATATCTAAACCTCTGGAAAAATTTTCATAAAATGAATTAACAATGATTTCGCAATAACAATCAATGTTCGAGAAACAAGAAAATGGGATCATTTATAATAAACATCAACCTTGAATACTTGAATCTCCATTTCATTCGAGTTATTTTCTCTCTCAGATTTTTTTTTGTTTCCGAGCGATCTTAGGTTCAAAAAAGCGAAAAAACGATAATTTTCACACATGAACGTAAAAACATTCGAACTACCTTTTCTCGGGGATTTTCTTTTATTTTCAAGCGACTTTACGGAATAAAAAGCATTCCCAAATACCAAAACGCTTCACTTTCGCATACGAAATCCTCGCCCTAAAATGACCACCATTGATTGTACTTCTCCACACGATTTCCACGAATTTCGGCATCTTTTTCACACGTTGTTATGCCTAGCAAGAAACGAAAAACTGTCACCATTACTTCTTCCGTAAGGACGCGATATTTCATCGGGAAACATTACTATTCCGATCGCATCCGCCTACGATTCCCGTTCCAACGGTAAAAGCGGAGCCGCAAGCGTTTACCGAAAGGCCGATGCGTCGTTTCATCACTAAATACAATTGACCACTATCGCAATGGTCTACACGCGCAAAGACGTCACAAAAACTTCACCATAAAATAAATGCATAATTTCGTTGTAATATTGAGGCCCATTATTTGGACGCGACGAAAGTCGAACGATCTGCGAGCGGGCAGTTGCACCGTGATCGTTCGAGAAGAACGACGAGAGCTCGAGGAGTCCGAGAGGATATGCGTGCGCGTATGACGTCCAGCGGAAACTCGTCGAGTTACGTGACTCAAATATTAAAAATGCTGCTTTCATAGAGAAACAAGTTGACAACGGGGAACCACGTGAAAATAAAGAGTTGCCCACACACGCACACGCCCACATCGAAAGACACATCCACCCCTTTTATTGTCCATTATGCTCGAAGCAATAATAGCAACGATAAGAAATCATGAGAATAAAAAGTACGGTATCCTCTCAGATTCATGTGTACAAGACAAACGTAGGACTAACAATGAATACGTCCATTTTTACACCCACAATGTTCGCGACGAAAAACACACACACACACACACACGCAGACAAAGCAATTAAAAAATATCCCAATAGGTTATAAATAGTCGAGTACGTGGTTTATTGGTCGTATCGTAGTATATTTGAGCGCGAGGCCAACGGGCAAGAGAGACAGCGAACTCGGGGACTTTCACTGATCTACGAGAGGATCGAGGGACGCTATCGTCGACAATATGTACTATAACTATACGAGGCTTCCCTGTGATGCCTCCTATATGCACATTTGCACATAGTGCAATACTCTCGCCAAGTCCACCGGACCAGTCGACGAGACTTTTGCTCTCGCGCCCCGCTACGTGTATAGCTCCCTCGGAGAGTCATCGTGATCGTAACTACGCGAGACCCATACGGGCTCCAAGTCACCGTGATCCAGGAACGCCTCAATCCGTCTTTATTATTATTAGTGCGATACCATCTTTTTACCCTGTGGGTACGTGCCGTTTATATGAGACTTTTAACGCTAATTCGATCTCGGTACGAGCACAATTTAGATTTCGTCGATGACTTTTGTTGGTGTTGCTGAATATACCCAGATATAGAAAATCGGGGTGGATTTGGAGGGGCCGGGCTGACATTTCGAACTTTGAATGATCAGAACGCTCGAAACTTCGAAAGGACACTACCCCGAAAGATCAAAATTCCGAACGAATTTTACACGAAAGACCAAAATTCCAAAAATCTGAACACCAGCAAAATAATTCGGCTTTGGAAGTTTTAAAAGTCCCTGAATTTTCAACAAATCGACGAATTATTTAAAGAATTTTCTTTTTAAAGAAGTGATTTTGCGACAATTTTGAAATTTGTCTAGACAATGTTATACTTCTATATAATTTACAGTCAACTATGTAAACTCTCGCTGGCATGATCTTGACGAACCTTGTAATTTCGGAACATTAAAATTAGGAATTTTAAACCGTCGGCGCATTCAAAGTTCGGAATTTCAACCTGGCCCCCATGTCAAGATCATGCCAGCGAAAGTCTACACAGTTGACTGTAAATTATGTCGAACGCATAACATTGTCTAGACCAATTTGAAAAATTAACGCAAAATCACTTCTCAAAGAAAAAAAATCTTGAAATAATTCGTCGATTTATTGACAATTTGAAACTTTAAAAGTTTCCATAGCCTAATTATTTTGACGGTGGTCAGATTTTCGGAGTTTTGTTTTTTCGTGTAAAATGCTTTCGGAGTTTTGATCTTTCGGAGTTTTGAATGTTCTGATCATGCAAAGTTCGGAATTTCAACCCGGCCCCATCTTGAATTTCGGAATATTAAAATTCGGAATTTTAAACCGTCGGAGCATTCAATGTTCGGAATTTCAACCCGACCCCGATTTGGACGGCCCGATGTATGTTTGGTTCGAGTTTTGTGTATGTGCGCGCGCTCGCTCGCGACTCTGTCGTTTGTAGGATTACGATAACGGTGTCACGAAAAACTACTGCGTAATTGTCCTAAAACGTTCAATACAAGTGGAACTTGGTGTACTTGAGAATGATGCAACGCGGAGGATTTTTTTTTGCGTTGCCCTTTTTTCGGTAGATTTAGGCTACGAATATCAATCAAATGTTGTAGAATCCTCATTAGAGATCTACAACCTAAATATGCAAAGACAGATTTTAGATAACAATGAAGAGGAAGACATTTTTTTCACTTCTCGGCCTTCCATCAAAGCTAACTTTTTCATACCACTGAACGGTGGGTTCAAAGGGCTGTCTGATTATTGATTTTCTTTTTAATATAAGTAGATGCTGCAGTTATTACAATCTGTAAAGTTTCGCGCTAAATTCATGTTTGTCGTAAACATACGACAGGAAAATAAATCTTGAAATAATGAACCAAATTTATTTTTCCACTTCGATCGAGTTGACACGGGATGACCTATACATAATATGGGTTCTGAAAATAACTATATGGTGCACTTTGCCTAATAGCGCATAGCTCGTGTATCCCAGGCTTGGGACATCGATCGAACGGCCTACATTCACCTAGGTACCTCTCCTCTTCGTGCTTTGAAGAAAAAAAATTGTTCTCCTAGGTAACGAGTCTGTGTCGCGCGAAAAATAAAACACAGTCATGAGAAAAGAATCCTGATTTTTTTTGCTTCGCTATAACGGATAAGGTCGGTCGATTTTATAATGCAACGAGAAAAGAGGTATTTCGTGTTATTTCTTTCGGAATCGCAAAGAAGAAACGACTTCTCCCGATATGTAAAATAAAATTTCGAAATCATGAGAGAAAAAAACGTGATCCTGTGATATTTGAAAGTTCGTTTCAAAATCGTATGAAAAATTGTTGCTTATAATGCGTGGAATATTATTTCAAGATAGTAAAAAAATTGACCTTGTCGCATTCGAAATATGATATTGCAAAATCATAATAAATTCGCGATGAGGAGAATTATTGTAATTTATTGAAGAGAATTGTTTCGTTCGATAGCTTGAAGCGGAGAGAAGAAACCCCCATATAAATCACTGTTCAACAATTGTGGCAGCAGTTTTTATAGTAGCCCCCCCCCCCCCTCGCCCCTGTCACTCTCCCGATTTCTCTCGCCCTCATACCCAGTCGGTGGTTAATAATATGGCGGAACCAAAATCCAAATTTATTTACTATCCTCGCTCAATAAAAGGGAATTGAGTATTAATCGACCTGCTTTGACCCTGCGCCATGGGCTACCGTTAAAGTGGCCTTTGTGGAGCGAAGTATTGAAAGCGAGAAGTGCCGGCGTATGTTACGAGCTGCGTGGGATCTGCTGATGCCTGTCACGGTAACTGACGTAGATACTACTCCCAGTCAGTCGAACTTGACAGAATGCTACCCTAGCTTGAGACAGTGACAGAGAACTCTTTTAGTATTAAAATAAAATAGTACCATACAATCTAGACCGTATCTTCATCCGAATTTCTAGACCGCAGTATTCTTACAGTTCGTCATAAATTTACCACAGGGTGAAATTGACACCAGAAGTTAAATAGTACTATAATACCATACCATCATCGATAGCTTGGTCGTCGTTACAGCAAAGTTGTTCAAAGCCAATATACTGACAGAAAAATTGGACGATTTAATATCGTCCATAACTAAATAGTTTATTTCATCCTAATAAATATGTGATTCGGTTTCATCAGTTCAAAAAACATTAGTTGAATCCACTAAATGTAACTATTTGATTTTTTTCAATTTTAATAGAATTGAATTTTCGTAGAGGCCACCATTTTTCTATTTGATTGAACTAATGGTCTGTCTATATTGCAACACATATGTAAAAGGGGAGTGGGAGTAGAGAGGGTGGAGAGAGAGGAATTATATTATATTATATATATATATATATATATATATATATATATATATATATATATATAGGTTATGTTTGAAAAATTTATAGCGTGTTATTCGATAAAACTCTAATCATCACAATGATATTAACTTATTCATATAGTTTATGTGATACAACTAATAATTATATGAATTCATTTGGTCTCTTATGCCATATCTGCGACTGAGATGTTACAAGCACTTGGTACCATAGGGGCAGCGTGCTATGGGTAGGTAGGTTCTAGGTTCGATTCCATATAGGTGAAATATTTACTTCGAAAAAAATTATTTCGAAAGGCCAGGGAATGACAAATTATGACACAAAATCGTTGTGGGAAAGCTCTAAATTAAGTGTTTCATTTCATTTTTTATTTATAAAATATTTCATGCATATAGTACACTTAGATTTACAATGTACATTGTAATCAAATAAAAATTTATTTGAATCGAATCTTTATTTATCCAATTTGAATATCTTTAATATTTTAAAAGAATACGTGAAACAAACAAAAAAACACATCTTTGAAACAAATAAGATCGTAGTAGGCCGTGAGACAGGGGAAAACCCTATTTGATTTAAATTGATCCTTTTTAAATTAAATATTTTTTTTTCACAGTGTACACTCGCGCACATGTTATCCAGTTTCTATTCTGAAGGTATTATCACCAAGTTTTCTACTTTTATTAAAGTAAGTTCTGATTAAAACGAAGCACATATAAGCCTTTCTACAAAACCACATAATAAATTGGAAGGCTCTAATTAAAAGTTCAAAGGATGAAGCAAATACATTTCATACCACCGACAAATAGTTGCAGATTCCTTTCACTTCAATTAACTTTTCCCAATTTTCCTAAATTAGCAGAGTTCTCCGCTAGTAGCGAAAAAGATCAAGGTGCTCTTTGCAACCTAGCGCTGCAACGGTGCGTGAGAAAGTCCATTGAGTTTTCTTGTGTATGGCGAACAATGTTGTTGTTTATTTTTTGCCTTTTTCAAGAACTATTAAGAGACGCGAGGTTTTTTGTGAAAAACCTTCCGGATGTATTGTACACGGTGTATGTGCATATTCTGTTTGCGCTCGTCGTCTCGTCGTTCATTTATGTGCGGCGAACGCGCTCCATATAAACCACCGTGTACTTATATAAGCGAATATTTATGCAAATGTGCATATGCATGTTCATTATTCACCCGAATATGTGTATTTAGATGGAAGTACTGACATATATATATATATATATATATGTATATATAATGAGACAGGAATACATGTACAGCCTAATGCGAGTAGCTCGATGCTAACTGACATGGATATACATGTACACTGGATCGTTGTGTCGTCGATCCGACGAGGCTCGGATACCTCTCCAACTCGGAGAAAGTCAACGGCCCCCTGTCACTCCACCATATAAGCCATATATATCCACATGCATAAACTTGACACACCTATACATATTCATCTCTCACGGTAGTTAGAGAAGTTGCATGCATCCTACTAACATGTGGGTGTACTATAGGCGCACGTGGCTCGTCGTCGTGGGACCCTAGGAGTTTCCCGAGGCGTTCCACGCGTACTGCGATTTCCGCGAGAGAGATTCGTTTCTATTTTCCTCCGTGTTTTTCACTTCTTTTTTTCTCTCGCCATCAACGTTTCTCTTCCTTCTTCGAACGCGAATTTTCCCACCACTTGCACGTCGCACACATTCCCTGCCAACGCGATGAATGGCTGACGAAAAATAAAAAAATTCGAAAGTATCGAAGAAGGAGGGGTTTGATCTGGACGGTGCGGATGAAATATTTTCGAAATACCAGAAATGCACTATTTCACTGCGACATGGAAATAAAGACGTTTATTCGTTGAGTGTTTTTCGTAAGTTTGCCAATCATACCTCGAACGAAAACCCTACGTCAGAAATTTTTGTAAAAATGTTTCTGTAGGCATCGCTATTCATTTTTTTTATGTGAAATGCTTCATTCCTTGTAGAGAAAGATTTCGTGATTTTTTTGGCGTGATTTTAGTGAAAATCTGTTCAGAGTGTGCCAAAACGTCGAAAAATGACATTAAAAAAATGTATAAATGTGCATGTGTGTATGAAAATTAGAAAGCTCTAGTTTTTAAGGGAGTTGAAGTTTTCATAAAAATGTCTTCTGCGCTGTAACTTTAATAATTTTGCGATATGTAGCCAAATTATTAAACGAGGGTTTAATATTTACACAATTTTAGGGGGATTTGCATTTCGAAAAAATGTCTTTGCGGTGCAGAGTTCCAAATATTTAGATGTTCGAATAAGTTTTTGCCCATAAGGCGAAGTAGTAGCTGGCACCACGTGACAAATGAGTGCAAGAGAGATAGTGGAAATTTGCCAACAGCGAATTCTGAGAGATGAATAATGATTAGGCCGAAAGAAAGTCGTCAATAAATTGAATGAAGAAAACTTTATTTCACTTCCAATTATAGGAACATAAGTAGGTTTGTTTTTTTTTACATGAAGCTCCCTTTACGTAGAAATGAAAATTGAAAGACAGGCGAATTATGGGACCGACGTACCCTGGTTTAAAACTCGGACTTGCTCATAAGGGTGGCTTTGTGAAATAAAGAACAAACCGGCTCATATAGTCAGCATTGGGAGCGAAATAAAATTAATGAGGAAGCATTGTGCAAAGTTTCTTTTCTTCATGTGAGCATGCTGTTTTTCGAACGGAAACGCCATTGGCTGCGAATAATTTCAATGCAGTTACAACGAATATTTGAGCAAAAACGAAACTGGCAAATCTCGGCGGTCCCTGTTGGTACCGAGAAACACACTCGTTGGTACGACATAAATTTTATAAGAGAAAAATGCCACTTACTCTTGCTCGAGCCCGTAACGTGAAATAATGACAATGGGAAGTAATAGAAATGCGAGTAACGAGCTCGCCTATCCGCTCGCATGTATACCGAGACGCCTCTGCAGAAAGCTCTTTAAGTGTTTTCCCTGCGTAGTAAAAAAACAAAACACACTGGCTGCGTATATGTAATTATATGTGTATGCGTTTACATATACATATATATGAAGAAGGTGATTTTGAAGATAATTGACTTTGAAGATTGTCCTCATACTAGCCAATTGTCCTCGTACTCAACCCTATGTCTTCAAAATCGCGTTTGAACACATCCAAGCATACTTATAAAGGTCATTTCGAGGAACGACTTGTCTCTAAATTCGAAATGTTGTGGTCTGTCCTCACAGAAGCCTGCTGTGCTGAGAGCCAACATTCCGTGGATAGAAACTTTCCGCATATATATATATATATATATATATATATATATATATATATATATATATATATATATATATATATATATATTAGGGCGGCACAAATTTGAGCTCTATTTTTTTCCTTTTTCTCACCATCCAAATTGTCGCCAAAGCTGCGAGCGGTAAACAAATATTTGGAGGTCGCTCAAGCCTGCCAAAAATTCAAATTTTCATTAAAAAATCGTTTTTTTCGTCCACTCCTCACCCATGAATTATTTTTTATTTTTTAATTAACTGTTTTGTTTTTATAATTGTAGCTTTATAATATTTTAATTAACTTTCAATTAATTTTTATTATAAAGCTCGCTTATATAGGCTTTATAATTTTTAAATTAAGCTCGCGGAAGCTCTAGCCGGCCAATGAACATTGAGTGGTCGCTCAAGAGCTTCGAAATTTTCAATGTTCGCCATTTTTTTTACTGCTCTCACTCATAAATTTGACGCTTTGTAAAATGTTTAAAACAATTAATCCTTTTTTTCTTTAGAATCAGATTTTTTCAATTTACCTGACATATCTAACGCAAGAATTATAATCTTTGTTCTCATAAAATAGTTCTTTAAAGCTCTTGTCCGTAAACAAAATTATAGGTCGTTTTATTCGTAAAATGGCAGCTGTTTTCCGCGCATCGTAATGCGTCCCACAGTTGGTCTCGTTAGTCAAACTGCGGACCAACCGTAGCTGAACTCTGCGACGGGGGACGCCATAATACAATAATACATAACAATGCATGATAATACATATCGTCTAATTGGTGTTTGTTACATATTATTATAATAAATTGTTTAGAAAATGTAACACTTCGCTGTTTATTTTGTTTTTATGCTACAAGGAATTACAGTGCATGCAAGATTTATTTTTTGGCGGAAATTGTAAATTTCGAAAACCTTGAGCGACCACTAAATATTCATTGGCCGGCTAGAGATTTCGCGTGGTTAATTTAAAAACTATAAAGCATAAAATTCATGGGTGGGAAGTGGACGAAAAAAAATCGATTTTTAATTTAAATTTGAATTTTTAGGAGGCTTCAGCGACCTCCAAATATTTTTTGACCACTCGCAGCTTCGGCGACAATTTTTTTTTTCTTTAAAGAAGAATATTGGATGGTGAGAAAAAGGAAAAAAATAGAGCTCAAATGTGCGCCACTCTAATATATATGTTACCAGCAATGTGTATAATGCAGGCATTCTATAGAATACCTAGTTATTCTATACAATACCAGGTTCGTCAAGGCAATATATAAAATATTTTATCTATCGTGTACCATTACATACTGTACCTAGGTAATGTACGCAATACCTAGGAATTATATAGAATGCCACTAGGAGATCAGGTAAAGTTTAAAATGATGGACAAATAAAACATCTTTTGTTTGCTCAAAATGATCAATTCAATAGATCGTTTTAATGGAATGGTATTTATTTGTTCTTATATATTGAACTATTGTGACATTCGGTTTGCGTTTGCTGGGGTTGTTGGGGTCTCCAATAGTTCGATATGTCTTACATGTTGAACTATTTTGACATTTTGTTTGGGTTTGTTTGGGTCATACCTTCGCACCCTCTCGCCAACCGCATCTATTAAACACTTTGCCGCCTGTACATTTCGTATTGTTTAGAATGGCTTGGTAAAGTAAGGAATAAATTATATTTTATACATTGCCTGAACGTTTTAGGCATTCTATAGAATACCGGATTATACAGATTGCCGGTAACACACACACACACACACACACACGCGCGCGCGCGATTTTTGCGATTTTTTTTAGGATTTTATAAATTAGGAATTTTTTTTAGGATTATATAAAAGTTGTTGGGCTTGATAAATAAGGTCTTGAAATACATAAAAAAATAAAATTTACTTCATTTTAATTCATTTTTAAGTACAAAAACTATAGTTTAACGTAACGCCTCCAAAACAGGTGAGCTACCCAGGTAGGAATTGACGATGAAAAAAGGGCTCGCCAAGCTCTGAAACAAGGCTCACATTTTTTAATTCAGGCTGAGCACCAGCCTGATTTCAGGCCTAGCTGAACCTCTGAATGATAACGCGGTTTCAGGCTCTTGCACACAGGCTTGACCAAAGGCTGGTAGAAAAGCCTGTACTAAGCCTGAAACGAAGAAACAACAAGGTTCAAAACGAGCCGTAATAAAGCCTTCACGAGCATTTATGACCAGGCTTTACCCAAACTCTTCCCGAGGCTATACGAGGCCTGTTTTTAGTTTTCTATATTCTACATTGGGGTAAATTTAATAAATTTGTAAAGAATTCATTTGATTTATTATATATATTTATTATTTGTTACAAAATATATATAAAAAATATTTTAAAAAACAATACGTTATTTTATTGCGTACTTTTATTTTCGTATATACTTTTTTGTGTACCTCATAAATATCGATAAGAGCATATGTTTAAATGTTCTGAGCTGCCTCCTTCGCTTTCGTTTTTCGTGCCTTCGCACCCGCCAAATTTATTGCTAAATTTTTTTTCATAAAAGTACAGAAAAAATATTATTTTAAACTTATTTTATTTTATCACAACCTGAAACAAGCCTGCATCCAGCCTTGATTTTTCAGCCTCAAAATTCACCGGCTGAATAAAGCTTGAAATAACCCTGAGTTTAGGCTAAGCAGCCAGTCTTGGTTTCAGGCTGCTCCAAACGATGCAATGAAACCTGGGCCAGGTCTGTCTCACTCAGGCTCGGTGAAACAAGGCTCGCACAAGCTTGTTTCCATCGTCAGCCTTTTTATTTCCTACCTGGGTAGGTAGCTCCATCACAACTCGGCAACGGCTTATCTGAAACAAAAAAATCAAAGTCCATTAGGTTCAGTATGACACCAGCTACAAAATGACCCTCGGATATAAAGTTTTATCAAAAAATAAAAAATGGCATATGACAAACGAAAAAAGTTAAAAAAAACTACGTTTTTCACAGTTTTTCGCAAAAAAAAGAGTAAAAAATAAAAATTTTGAAAACATTGTTTCGAGAAAAACGCATTTGAAGTTTATACTATGAAAAACTCTAACCTAAACTCAATCGGCAATTTCTGCACCGTACAAAATCCCTTCTGATTGCTCATCATCGTCGATTTCTTTAAATCTTGCTTGCTTTCGATTTTTTGAAATTTTCAAAGTGGACTGGCCCCACTACCTATGGGCCCGAAAAATATGGCCAAATTGAGATTTTTTCTGGGAAACGCTAGGTGAAGAAGAAACGCATTTTTTTAACATAAAGGTACATATATTGAGAGCCTTGAAAAAAATAAAAAAATATAGAAAAATAACAAAGACATGGCCGCTGGCGGATAATGAAATTTTTTCGCAACGTTTGGCCCTTGACACTCTCCAGCTTAAGGATGTTCGGTACGGGCGATACAATGTTGCCATGCTAAACCATGTTAAAAACATTAAGAATTTCAAAAAGTTCAGAATTTTATAAAATTTGGTGAACATATTCTTTAGTGCCAAATTTTACAATACAATTTTTTCAGATTTTTCTTCTGCACGGTTATCGAGTAAGTTAACACTAAAGTTCACGTGTATAAGCATAGCGTTTCCATATATGTAGGTATACATTGCGGGCATAAGAAATCTGCTTTAATGCTTAATTACTCGATAAATAAGTAGAAGAAAATTTTGAAAAAATGTGTGTTTTCGCACTTAATGTTGAAGAACATTATCACCAAATTTGATCAATTTCTTAACATTTTGACTTTTGTACCGAAACTCCTTAAATGGTTTATGTGAAATATAAAAACCAAACGCTTATTCAACTTAACAATAAATACGAGTCGTTGACGATCGTCGATTTATAAAATCATTTTTTTAGACAACGTGGCGATGATTTCAAACTCGAGCATACAAAATCTATGAAAAAGTCGTAATTCTTCGGTAACTATCAAAAACTGAAGATCGATTTAAATAAAGTGAGATCGTCAACTACCTTTAAATGTTTCTCGTCGTATCTCCTGTAAATTTGGAAACAATCTATCAAGTGGGTCGCGAGATATCATGTCCACCGACTTTGAAACGGTGTTAAGAGAAAAACGCGTTCAAGTTGTGAAGTATGGTGTGCTGCTACAGCTCGTCTGGCCAACTGTTAAGGAGGTACACTAGCTTCAGCAAAATGGTGATAGATCAATAAAATTTGGTGAATATATTCTTTAGTATTATTCATGTAGATACAAATTTTTTCAGATTTTTTGGTTGTGCCGTTTTGTTACAAATAATTCACAAGCGTTTGTTCTTATACCCGGAATATATACCTATATCTATAAAAATCCTATGCTTATACACGTGAACTTCAATGTTCAATTATTCGATAACGGCACAATGAAAAAATCTGAAAAAAATTGTATTGACATATATAATACTAAAGAATATACTCACCAAATTTTATTGATCTGTCACCATTTTGAAATTTGACCATGGTTTAGCATGGCAACATTGTATGAAGCTGGTGTACCTCCTTAAAAGCTGTAGCTCATTCAATATTAGGAATGTTTCAATTAAATTTCCAATGAATATACAGTCGAAATTCGATATAACAAATCTGTAGGGAAGTTCGTTATATTGAGTTTTCGTTATATTGAGGTTTCATTGTATCGAGATCATGTTCCTTGAAATGTTATTTAAAAATATATACAGGGTGTCCCATTTTAATCTTACACCTGAATTTTCTCGAAAAATATTGCTCGGACGAACTATTGTGTGGAACAAAACTTCTAGGAATTGAAGGGGGACGTTTGAAAAAAATTTATTTGAGGAGCCAAAATTCAAAATGGCGGCGTTACAAAGGCTGACATGTTTTTTTCAAGCGGAAACATAACTTTTTTTTATTGCCAAAAAATTTGCCAGCTGAAAACCAAAAACTTTTGTTGAAATTTTTTTTTGATAAAGTTCATAGTTTTCAAGAGAGAACATCATTTTCAATTATTTCAGATGTATCCAGGATTTGTGTGTGTGTGTGTGTGTGTGTGTGTGTGTGTGTGTGTGTGTGTGTGTGTGTGTGTGTGTGTGTGTGTGTGTGCGTGCGTGTGTGCGTGCGTGCGTGCGTGCGTGCGTGCGTGCGTGCGTGCGTGCGTGCGTGCGTGCGTGCGTGCGTGCGTGCGTGCGTGCGTGCGTGCGTGCGTGTGGAACACTGTTGAAAATTTTGGTTTTTTTTTTGTTTTCAAATTTGGACGATATTTCATGAGAAAATTTTGGAGGAAAATCGATGAAAAATAGTTTTTTTCCATTTTAATAGCGTTTGTGCCATTTTCAGGCCCAAAAACGTGTTTCTTTAAATCCTTGACGAACTTTGATCACGATGGGTAGAAAAACACACACACACACACACACAAATCCTGGATACATCTGAAATAATTGAAAATGATGTTCTTACTTGAAAACTATGAACTTTATCAAAAAATTTTTTCAACAAAAGTTTTTAGTTTTCAGCTGACAAATTTTTTGGCAATAAAAAAAAGTTATGTTTCCGTTTGAAAAAAACATGTCAGCCTTTGTAACGCCGCCATTTTGAATTTTGGCTCCTCAAATAAATTTTTTTCAAACGTCCCCCTTCAATCCCTAGAAGTTTTGTTCCACACAATAGTTCGTCCGAGCAATATTTTTCGAAAAAATTCAGGTGTAAGATTAAAATGGGACACCCTGTATATTAGTACTATAAATATAGGGATATGTTTGAAAGGAAGGAAAAAAAGAAAGAAGTTTTTAAATAGAGCAATTTTTCGAAGCAATTAGCAATCAGAGTAGAAAAACATAATGTATATTATCATGTCGTTGTATGAAGGTTTCGGGTGTCTATCGGAAGGCAATCGACAAATTTTCGTTATATCGAGGATTTCGTTATATCGAGGGTCGTTATATTGAGGTTCGACTGCAGTTAAAAAATGATACTATCGAATAAAGATATTTTTGGAAAATGCAATTCTTCCAACTCACCTAGGTAGAGGTAGGTAGCCCGCTAAAATAAACGCTGCATTTAATTAAAATGATCGTGGCCAACAATAAAAAAATTATTCTATTACGTACCCTGTAAAAGGAAACTTTCCAATGAGGACAAAGTCGGTCGTGAATTTGCAACCAAATTGTTACTCGACGTATGACAATATGTTTCTCCAAGCCGACCGTGTTGTTTTTATTCCTAGACACGATAAACCGCTGGCCTAACCATGCATACATTTCTTTTGCACTCACCAAAAAGTTGGTTGCAGTCGAGCGAAAATGCTTTTCTCTCCGGCGCCTGCACGTAGCACACACGAGGCCTACTTTTCGAGACAGTCGAGGCTTGCGACTGAAAACAAAATGGACTGAGATTTGAATGCCTAATCACAGTTCGACGATTGACGCAACCGAGTAAAATAAACGCAACATGGCGGTTCAAATTGGCGCAAACGCATCTTCGCGCGCTCGAACACACACATATGGAATAAAATGTAATGTACGGCGAATACGAGGCTTCGGTAGAAAGACACGCGAAATGATTAAAAGTTATATATAGATACACAGCGTCGCGTCGATGACGAGAGCGTTGAGAGGCCTCGTCGGGGTCTCCGCATCGCGAGGTCGTCTTTACGATCTCGTAAACGAGCATATGCAATTTGTTTCCGTCCGAGTGATTTACGGAAATGTAACTCTCTCGTTATGTATATGTCTGATTGCGAGATGAGGGAAGCGCAAAACTCCTTCGTCACTTGTTCCCTCCTTATTTATTCCGAATAAACGTTCGACTGGCGCATTATTCGTCGGCGCTCACTCGCTCGTGTCCTTTTTCGCAAGCTCTTTATGGACTCGCGCACGTGAGGCAAGTTGTTGCTGCTTTTCTTCTTCGTCGAGCTCTTCCCCTTTCTCTCTCGCTCTGAAGTCCATTTGGTCCATTCGATTTTGTTTGAAGACAAGGGAATGCAGAGGAGAAGGGAGAGACTCAAATACGATCGCAAATATCCTTGGACCGTAAGGATCGATGGCCTCGCCATGTGCTGTGTACGATTTGCGAATGCGATGAGAGCAACAGCAGCATGCGTGCGAGAGACACGGTGATACTAGGACACGCGGTTTGAAAGCGCCCGCCAGAAAACGCTGAGAACTCGCAAAGTTTGGCCATGCCCTGCGCGCGCGGACTCTCGCGCCTGGCCTCACACGTCGGAAATGACAAATACCAGGCGCCTTCGAGCAGCTCTGTCGGCTATATAAGGGCAACGCCCGCTTCTATATCAAAACAACTAATATACATATATCCATCTATATATACAGGGTGTCCCTCTTATCTCTGCCATCCGAAAGAACTCGCTAATTATCTACGTCACAAAAAAATGTTCCAGACTAAAGTTGTGCGGTGTGAAGGAGGCCATCAAATGCGACCAATTTTTTTTATTTCGTCGCAGGCACAGTGAAGGTCACCTCCACTTTTTTTAATGGAATGGTACATTTTTTTCAACCATCGTGTGAAGCACCCCAAGCCGCATAAAAAACATTAGGGGTCAAAGTCGTTCAAGGTCATTCGAGGTCACCTATTTAGATTTGTATCATCGATACTGACCTTGAATGACCTTGAACGACTTTGACCCCCTATTGTTTTGATATTTACCCCCTAATATTTTTTGATACAACCCCTAATGTAAGATATTTGAGAAAAATGTTTTTAAGTTTTTGGAAATATGCCACGCTACATACATTACAGTGACGAATTTCAATGGTGGCATTTTAGCGTTTTTTAAACAGCTAATGTATATGGAGGAAACTAAACCCCCACACACACACGGGTACGCACGCACGCACGCACGCACGCACGCACGCATACACACACACACGCGCGCGTCTTGGATAATGCAGGCAGTAGGATTTCAGTGGCACATTTTCGGTCCGAGTAGTTCATTCTCAGTTCAGTTTCGTCCATGTACATGCGCTATTTAAGAAATTATAATGAGATTTAAGAAATTTTAAGAAACCTAATTATCTATCTATTTAGGAAATTTACTAAACCTAATCTATTTAAGAAATTTAAATATCTATTTAAGAAATTTATTAAACCTAATTTATCTATCTATTTAAGAAAACCTAAACTGCCACTTAACAGCCATAACTGACCATATTGCTCGACACAGAGTCAAAAACGCCTTTCGAAACTCGCCGGTGCAATGTAGGTAGTGTGGGATATTTCCAAAAACTTCAAACCGCCATCACTTTCTTGATTTTTGAAGTAAAGAATTTTTTTCCGTCTAATTCGTCCAAAAGTCAGACGTTTAAGGAGTCTTCTTACTCTAGACGCTTAAAGAAGGGCTATTTTCATGAATTTTTTGATAGGTTTATATTATAGATATTTATATAAAAGTTATTACACTTAATGAATACACTTTCGAAATACATTTAAAAAAATGTTTTTATGTAACCCAAACAAACTTTAAACGCGTTTATCTCGAAACAACGTTTTTCGACGGCTTGTTGATAAAATCTTTGAAATTACTGAACCGATGCTTATAAAATTTCAACCACATATTCTTTACAACTATAGCTATAGCGCATATCAAAGTTTTTTTTTTTTATTTTGATATTTACTATTTTTTTTACCAAAAACGGTGGAAAAAAAAACACTTTTTTGTTTTTTTTTTTTCAAAAAAGTTCGCCATTTTGTTATTTTTGCATATATCAAAAATCGTATGATATGCGCTATATTCATCAAGATACTGAATCTAAAACCGTTTGATTTTTTTGTTTCGGATGATCCATCTCCGAGATTTTATCAACAGCGCAATCCTACAATTTTTTAGGACATTTTTTTAACTACCATTTTCGTCTATAATAGTGACTTAAATAATTTTTTTAAAAATTCAATGTATTTTGACAGTCTATTTATTGGGTGTAACAACTTTCATATCAATATCTATAATATAAACCTATCAAAAAAATTCATAAAAATCGCCTTTTTTAGCGTCTAAAGTGAGAAGACCCATTTAAAGAAACCATGCCTTTCCATATAAAAAAATTAAACGTTACCGCGGTGCCTCGTAGAACTGTTGGCGAAAAAAAATATTTTGAATCACCCTCAAAACCATAATACTTTTGTAGGAAACACGTACGACCACATCTTTTTTATTTATTTAGAGGTCCTTTTATAACGAGATATGTGGACCATTAATCAATTATCCGCGTGCACGGACAACTAAGAATTTAAAAAAAACCACTCACCTTACCTACGATTATTCGAAAGAAGAACGAAAAGGGTACTGGTACGAGGAGAAGAGAGTTTATGTTATTGCAATCGACCATTCAAAAGCACGATTGAACAACAAACGATTTATTTGTAAATCGATTAAATTGATGCAACGAGGCAATAAATTGGTAAAGCGGATTAATAAGTATAGAAGAGACAGTAATACATTTATCGAATTGATTAATAAACTGGTCGAATGATCAATTGATGAAATTTATTAGGTGCTCCCATACGGGCGACGTATTTACTACGCGTCCCCGTATCGCGGACCGTATCAATTCCTGAACGGCTGTTCGACCCACACGAGAAAAAAAAGTGTATATCTAACTATCTGTTGTAAGTGTATTCTATGATTGAGGATGATGGACATGCCTACTTAAACTAATACATTAAGATGATTTCGATCCTTTTTTTTAATCGGCGATTTTTTGAGGTTCGCAAGCTTTGATCGTATGATTTCTGTTTTGACGGGGTCAGTTACAAAATGATACTGGTTATTTTTCCAATCGTGAACTTCATCTGAGCTATCAGATTTGAGAGGACGTATTGGGAGATTCACTAGACGTAATACTTGCCATTGGTACGAATTAGAAGGTCATATAAAGTAGTCGGGATGAACTAACCGCGGGGGACTGTAAATTGCTTCCTCTGAAGACTGTACGAAGAAAGTGTTTTTTTATCCGGAATTCTTGGATCATTGATGTCAATAGTTATTTCGATATTCACATGTCATAGAAAAAATGGTGGAAGTCCAGAATATTATTTTCTATATCTTATCCGACAAGTTTTAAACTTCTCTACATCTATCAAACATTTAATCGTGTCCGCATTTCTCGCTGCCAACATCTCAGTATTGTACGAAACTTATGCAGTGTGTTTGCGAAAAAAAAAAATTATAAAAACATCGAGACGCACGCGCATCGTCTTTGTCAAAGATCAAATTGTGATCTCTGTGATCCGATGAAATTGGAGACTCAAACAGTCGTTTTGAGGCTTGACAAACGTGACACACAAATATGAGCAGACACACGCTCAGAGGTGATATCAATTAAATGTAATTGAATCCATCTGCTTTTCTTACCGTACTTCGTTTGCTCGAAATTGGAATTTATGGGTCGAGCTCAATTTTATCATGACGATGAACGAAACGATTGAACCGAGGGTCTTCTAGGCATTTTTGTTCTCCTTTCCTTTCCTCGCTTTTCGCGCTTTTTCAAATGCGCACGTGCCCGTAGTGCAGTATTATAGTTGTAACAATACGTTGTAGCTGGTTGACCGACTAAAATTTCCACATTCTCATTGAACTTTATCTCAGACAAACGGGCTTCATATATGTACAAATGTGGAAGAGACTGGGAGCAATGCCAACACGGAGACAATTGCAACAATGGCCTTGGCGATCCCTGCGGCATCGACAAACTACCGTATAGCCCCGCCTACATTTTTTGCAATAAATAGACGTTTACCAACTTCTACAGATGAACCCGTCAAATTACTCTGGACAATCATTCTTCTATTATTCTTACGTTGTGTTTTTCAACGACGCGTCGTGGTCCCCGCAATTTTCCAAATTTTCATCACATCGTTCGAGTTTGTCGTATCGACTGGCGAAACAACTATTTGTATATTAAACCACCCACCATAACCGTGGAAAACTAAAGTGCACAAACCAGACAGATCAATGGGTAATTAGTAAAGATACATTACTATGTAACGTACATGTTGCTTCGCGTCAAGCAACATTGGCTGGGCCAAAACTTGGATGGGTTACTACTTAGCCGAGCTCTGCTTTCGATGCAACTTAACGGAGTATTCCTCTCTGGAAGCTCAATTTGAAGAGTCAGAATGATGAATTTTTTCTTGTAACACAGTGGTTGGAAGAAATTAATTTTTTTCCCAGCATGTTGTACACATGTTTGTGGTGACAATGTATTTTTTTCGGAAGAATATCTTTCAAAGTGTTCGTGGTGCTGCAGTTGGCGTTGCAGTCCTCCAGCAGCGAGGCCCGAAATGGCAAGATCGCTACCAGGCTCAAATGTAATCTGAAACGAAAACAAAAAAAAAGTTTGTTCAAATATATCCAACTGGCTGTGGGTTCACTATGCGGTTTTCGAAATTTCGCAAAATACGAAAAATGACAGCTTCTCCAAAGAAAACCTCATTTTCTCTTGAACGACAGCATGCTGAAACCATTGTTATAAACAAATCGTTAATTCAATAAAAAAATGCGAGGGTGAACCGAAAATGACTATTGTTTGAACTCTAATTGTGCAAATTCAAGTCAATGGTGTGAAAGTTACTCAAGCTATCAATCCTGCCGTGTCAAGATATGAAGTTTTGAGATTAATCGCGTTCAAAGTTTTGGTAACTACACTGCCGGCCAAAAGTTTGAGTACACCAGTCGAAATTTCTTGCCGCACTAAAAGTTAGATAGCGGACACAAAAATAAAGATAATCAAATTTCCTATGCGACGTTTTAAAGAGGACAAATTTACCTTCATTTTCCTTTTTAAGACATTTTTTGCAATTTTTTTTTGTCCCGGTTCGCCTTTTTGAAAATGGCTATTTTTAAGCTTTTTTGTACGTCTAAAACTGCTCGTATAACTTCCGGCGAATTTCTTCGCTCGTTTTTTCCATGACAAACTTAAAGAGGGTATCAAAATCTACAATTTCGTTTTTCAGAAAGTTTTGTATGATTTTTTTACCCCAGTATTGCATTTTTAGCTAAAAAAGACATTTGTTTGAAAAATAGGCGTAGTCCAATAACTATGGGGCTTTACAGAAAATGTCAAGAGGTTAAAAAGTTGCATAGGTTCACACTGGAGTAGCCAGAATTAATTCAGATTTTTTTTTGAATTTTTTTTTACGATTTTTGGTCGAGACTGACGAGTAGAGGGGTTCCATTTGGGAATGATGGGGTCTAGGACAATCTATCAAGAAAGAAAATTTGTTTACTTTTTCATTTTTAATTAACTACAATTTTTTAGAATTTTTTAAAATATTATTTTAACAATTTTTTCGACTAGAACTCGGAGAATCATGCTGCTCAGTTGAGTTGTTGTGTCTCAAGACCTATCGGATTTAAGACCGAATATTAAAAAGAAAAAACTTAAAACTTTTCAACTTGTTTTTTAACGCAAAAAAATAGCAAATCACGTCTCTTACCTTATCTATACGAGTTTTCCGTTGAATATTTGGTCTAAATTCCGATAGGGTTTGAGACACAATAACTCAACCGAGAATGATTCTTCGAGTTCTAGTCGAAAAAATTGTTAAAATATTTTAAAAAATTGTGAAAATAATTTTTAAACATATTATGAAAAAATTTTAGTTAATTAAAAATGAAAAAGTAAACAAATTTTCTTTCTTGATACATTGTCCTAGACCCCATAATTCCCAAATAGAGCCCCTCCACTCATCAGAGTCCCGATTTTTTTAAGGTTCCGGAGAGGGATACCTCCTTAAACCTAGTTATAATGTAACCGCCTGTATTGGCACTTGTTTCCTAGTTTGCCTGTGCCCTCATGCAAATGCAGTAGCGTGTTAGGCAGCATGACTGCAGGCAACACTTTGAGAGGAGTTTCTCAAATACGCGAAATAGTGAAGTGGCAAATGTTGGCTGAAGGTGGAAAGGCCGAGATCGTAAAAGCCCGAAAGGAAATGCGGCAAGCAAGCACTACACTAAAAAACTGCACTTTTAAGGAAGTTGTTTTTATTATTCGAACAAAACATTAACATTTTGACCCTCAATGTACAAAGAAGTACAATGTTGGTTGAAACGATATAAAAGTGTTAAGGCCATGCATCACACGTTGCAACCGCTTCGAAAATTTGAACCCTTATTTTGACTAAACAATACAATCAATTGAGATAACATTAATTGTGTACCTGCGCTATTGTTGCAGAAAGATCGTGACGGCCGACATTATTCAAAATTTTGGAAGGAAAAAAACTTTACAAATTGTAGTTACCATAGGATGAATTGGAAATTACTAACTGATGCATCGAATTCGTGAACATTCCAAGATCGTTAGGCTCTCGACAGTGGAAAAACGCACATTTTCAACGTTGTATCAACTTATTTTATGGCAAAACATCAGCAATATTCGGGTTTAGAATTTTTCACATGGCACTAGCAAAATTGTACCAACGAAGCTCAAGATATTATCAACAATCCTTAAAATCTTGTGCATCAGTTTTCCCACTGGCGTTGATGCCGCATGGTGAAGGTGCACATATGTATATGCATCACACGGATGTGCAGCAATTAAACCATTCTAAGAATTATATGGAAAAAAAATTCGCTTCAATTTTGCTACCAAGGTTGAAAAACGTTCCTATAACTCGGCTAATTTTATGAGTATCAATAAACGATTTTCACGGATGTATTCAGAAACCTGTATAGAATAATCAAATGAAATTTAAAAAACGATTTTTTCAAAAGTTCCAGACAACAATACTGCCTTAACATAAAGTTTGAAAACCGTTATGCATATGTGCATGAAGAACGTTTTCTATGTCGGACCTCACTTCATTTTCTCCCATTGAGCTTTATAACCTCATTGCATAACTTGTCTCTATACGATAAAAAATGGATCCCGACGAATAACTTCGAATTAAAGGGGAGCGGGGTACCTTTAGGCGAGGAAAAATTTGCTGATTTTCATGATTTTCTTTAAAGGAAAGGTTTCCTCGCCATTTTTGAGACTTGGGATATATTTTACTACTACTTTTGGCGGGCACATTTCATTAATCTTTAAAAATAGCGGAGGTATGGCACGGTCTTCTAAACGGTTTGCGGCGGATGTTCGCGGACGGCGTGACTGAAGGTTTTTCTTTCCTTAACACTCATATGCAGAATATGAACCAAGAAAAAGTAAGAAATGTTGAAAATCGATTAAATGGTACGCTTTGAATCAAAAAATTGAACTTTCCGAAGCAAATGGCTTTATTTTGCGATAGAAAAATACTTTTTAAAATTTTCAAAAACATTTACGATCATGTTTTAGACAATAAGGTTAGAAAGATTTATACCAAATTTTATCAGAATCAATCGATTAGTTTTTTAGCTATACGTCACGCCAGTTTTGAAAATGCAGTTTAGAAGACCGCGTCATACCTCCGCTATTTTTAAAGATTATTTTTTTTTTCAAAATACCACGTAACGGCCAAAAGTAGTAATAAAACATACTCTAAGTGTCAAAAAAAGGGAAAAAACCTTCCTTAAAAAAAATAATGAAAATCACCAAATTTTTTCCTCGCCCAAAGGTTCCCCCCCTCCCGTAATTACGCGGCTCGCGAATATACGACGGATCGGGATGACTCGATATTTTCACAATTCAACATGGCTGACATTCTCAATCTACATATAAATAAGCCTACTGAATCGCAATCAAATGCCCGAGGCACTTCCTTCAACGTTGTTTTTTTCGGAGGCAATAGAAAGTCGAGAATAAGAAAGCGAGTTCGAAATTGGTAGTTTTTAAGACGAGAGCCTCCTGTGATAGGAAGAGAGTCAGTTTCATTTTTTTCGACCGAGCAACCAGATACTTGAACACAAAAACATCAAATCTGATCACGTGTACATCAGTTCTGTTAGAAGTGTGTAGGGAGAACTGGAGACCTAGAAATCCATGTATAATGAGTCCAATATCCCCACGGAAGTTAAAGACATTGCAACACTCTCATGATCAATTTCTGAGTGCTTCAGGGGCTTAAAAACATTCGAAGCTACAATGTTGATCCAACAGTCAAACTGAAGGTGAAAAATTACGTTGGAAACGATTCGTTATCGACGCGTCGTTGTTGTCTCGGCTAATTTTCGACCTTCGCACGAAGAAAAAAAAATGGCACACGTCAAAATGTGTTGCGATTGGGCCTCGATTGTGCGCACGCAAATAATTATCAGTAGCAACTTGTTATTCCACGGACAAGGATACAACCTCGTCATTTCCAGCATCGCGCTTCCGTCGACTTATCTATATTCGTCATCAATTATGGGGATCCCTTAAATGGAAACTGTTGTTTATTTATTTTTTTTCCTTTCTTTTTGAAGTCCGTTCCTTCTCACTTCGCGATACCGTAGTATCGCGCGGGTATGTGGTCTCAAACGAGCGCAAGGTCACGAAGGATCGACGAATGTTCGGTATATCCTCGAGGATACTCTTTTTGGAAGTTAGCCTTGACGTTTCGCGAGGGTGACTCTCTTTCGTGAACGCGTATATAAATGCCAATTTTTCTGCTCGCGATGCTTTTTAGTGCGTCGCCATTTTATTTCGTTTCATTTTTTTTTCCAGTTCCGGATATACGTTTACGTATACGAGTATGAACAGGTGTCGGCGCCAGAAATAGTACTTTATCAAAGTCGTGCATTACAAAGCGTCTACGCGCTGCTCCAAATTCGATGCCCACTTATCTCGAATGCCGCATTTTTTTTATCGCCAATATTATTTCCAGAACCCGACTTCTCGATTATTCCAAGCGGAGACGAATTAAATGCACGAAGAAAAAAAACGTACTTGAAACACGCAACACCCGAGGGCCCATTTGCATCCGGCAATGTATTTCACAATTACAGTTAAACCCGAAGCTCCGAGTAGTTGTAGTTCAGTGACGAGCATTGTTATTTCCTGTTTTTTTTTCAAACCTTTCTCCAATGGAAGCTCATTGTTTTCTCCAAGTTTTTTGTGTTTAGTTCCTTTGGTACCGACGGTGCACGTTTGCAATTCAAACTCTTCGACTGCTTCCGGGTCGAACCGTTGCATTTTTTTAAAACGCATTTCACAAAGACCTACTCTGACGTTTCGTCGAAAGCATTCGTCGACAATAGGGACGAGTTCGTTCGTCGACCTCGTGTTTTTCGTTGGTCTCGGCGACGGAAAATGCAGCGCGATGAGAACAACCGTAAACAAGAAATGGAAGAAAAAAAATATACTGAACATTTGACACGCCGAGAACTGAGAAGAGAATTTCCCTTCGGTGTTTATGTTTTGTGTGAGTGTATGGGTGTGTACATAAGAAACAAAAATGCACCATTCTACACTAGTAAGCGCAGCATCTTGTCGGATCTTTCATTAGTGTGTGACTTGAATGCCTAATATACACATACGCACACAACACACAGGCGCGCGCGCGCACACACACACACATATGTATATATATGTATTAGAGCATAGTATAAAGACACATGTTTTTCTTTGCTCTCGCCTCGTCTGGCTTATGAATGGCCGTAGAGAAAGAGAAACGCACACACGACGAGCCGTCAAAGCCCGCTATCCTTTTCCCAGTTTCCAACCCTCCGTTTCTAAAAATAACGATAGCCCAATGCATCCATATTCCCGTTGGGGTTGTCTCGAAAATTGTCGAAACGACGAAAATAGAGATAAACCAATGGGAGCAAAGTACAACGAAGGGAGAAATAATGCCCTCTTGGACTTGGAGTCATCGACCACGTCTAACCTTTGCTTCTCGAAATGATGGAAAAATTTTACGCGGCCGTGAAACGCACGATACATTTTCAAGTCGACATTCCCATAGACCATCGTCGAAACGGAGTAATAAATTCGCTCGTTGCCTGTGATCATGAATATATTTGTGAAAAAAGATGTCTATAAAAGTAAGACATTTTTTTAAACAGATCAAGATTAAAAGACTGATGGAACGATGGGATATATATTTTTGATACACTCAAATAATATGGAAAGTGCAGATGATTCTGCCACGAAATATTATTCGTTTTGTAGTGAATTTTCGTGTATCATAACAATTATTTTTCGGAAAGTCCTTTTTGAGGATAATGCAAAATTCCAGCCTTCGATAAAGGCTAGGGGAATGTTATTTTGCATTTGGATTGATCATCTCCATAAAAGAAATCAGATGAGAGGCTCCATTCTTTTATTATACGTGTAAGATTGCCTGGGAAAAGATTGTCCTGTAATAAATGTTGTTTTGATAGAATACGTTCGCGGTGGCGCGTATACAGGGTGTCCCAGAACTTAATGCGTCCCTTGAAATGGGGGGGTTAGGGGTGAAATTCTGAGTCGATTGATGTAAGCGTGTGTGGGTCTCAGATCAACCCCTGAGTTATTATCAATTTTTAAAGGCGGGCACACCTGATTGGCCCGCCTTTAAAAATTAATAATAATTCATGGGTTGATCTGAGACCCACACATGCTTATATCAAACGACTCAGAATTTTACCCTCAACCCCCCATTTCAGGGAACGCATTCAGTTCTGGGACACCCTGTATAGCATAATTATTTTAATATTGCCAAATACCACATTTATTTTATATGCGATGTGCGAAATCTTAATGGCGCCTCTGCAAACTTATCGCCCAATTTTTAAGTGAAATCTGATAAAACCTCGAAAGCCAGATAGTCCAGCAGATGATAGTAAATTCTTGGCTTCAGCTCAATGTTCGCAATATTTCTGGCATCCTGCCACTTGATAAACCGGGTTGAAACTTGATGCGAATCACCACACATACGCACACAACTCTTAATGAATAAAGCGGCGGTTGCCTCGACTTTGCGATTATCAGGGAGGCGCGAAACTTGTCTCCGCTTGGAATTGACTTATTTACTAAAGTGTTTATTTCGGCCACCGAAAAGTTATTTACGAAAAGACATTTTAGAGACGAGACGGCAAAAACGGCGACTGGAATTTCTGAGCGGAGATTTTCTACAATACCTATATGTCAAGGTTACTAAACTACAGTTTAGATACTTCCTACAAGTTTGCCGAATTACAAATGAATCGGAAAATAATCGAATGAAATTTTTTGCAAAGGTGAAAAAGATATGTTGCAATGTTAAACGAAATTTGTAAGATTCAATTTTTTCGCGGCCTCAACCTCAACATGGCAACATGCCTCAACATGGCACATGTAATAACGACGAGCTGGGACATTCGAAACAAGAATAGCTGAACGACCAATCACAGCTGGAGCAATGTGATCGGGAATTGTGGGGGTGATCTTGAACCTTTCCACGAAACAGTGACCCTCTTTGTTAGTCTGCTTCTTCGTGGCTTTTGCTCGCATAGCCTCGAGATCATATCGCAGAAATATTCTTGATTTTGCGATTCATTTCGATCAACGCATGCACGAGGGAGTATATCTTTTTTTCTGATTTAACAGCCAACAAAGGACATCGATCTTAGGTTTAAGAGGGGAGATACCTTTGCGCGAGGAAAAAAATTGCTGATTTTCATAATTTTTTTTTCGAAGGAAAGATTTCTTCGCCAGTTTTGAGACTTAGGGTATGTTTTATTACTATTTTTTGCTGATACATGGTATTTTTTCTAATTTATTTTTAAGAAATGGCGTTGGTATGGCACGGTCTTCTAAACGGGTTACGGCGATTGTTGTCAGACGACGTGACATGTAGCGTCGAAGGGATTAATCTGAAAAAAAAAACGAACGCAGATTTTTCTTTCATAAACACTCATACGCAGAATATGAACCAAGGAAAAATGAGAAATGTTGAAAGTCGATTAAATGGTACGTTCTAAAAAAAAAGATTGAATTTTCTGATAAAATGGCTACATTTTGCAATAAAAAAATACTGTTTTACTTTCAAAAACATTCAGGGTCATTTTTTTAGACAATAAGGTTAGAAAGATTTATACCAAATTTCATTATAATCGGTCGAATAGTTTTTTTAGCTATACGTGACACCTGTTTTGAAAATGAAGTTTAGAAGACCGAGATATACCTTCGCCATTTTCAAAGATTAATTTTTACAAAATAGCATTTAACAGCCAAAAGTAGTAACAAAACATACCTCAAGTCTCAGAAATGGTGAAGAAATCTTTCCTTTAAAAAAAAATCATGAAAATCAGCAAATTTTTTCCTCGCCTGAAGGTATCTCTCCCCTTTATTACAATAATGATGAATATTGAAAATTGAGTGAGCGTTTTTTACCAATATTTAATTTAAAGAGGAATCGGCAATTCGATTGAACATTGAATTATCTTATGGGGTGAGGCTACTGTAAAAACTCGAAAATCAGGGTTATGAAAAAAAAATTAATTGCTCCAATTATTTTACACTTATTGCTCCACTTAGTAAGTTCATTGAAAAATAGTTTGGACATTCATTTGTTTGTATATTAATAAAATTGTTTACAACATTTCATTAAAAAACATAATAATTAAAGAAGTTATAAACAATCTTGTGAAGCACCTTTGAACGTGAGTGACTCAATGGTGTAATTGATTACCCGGTTGATCTTAAACCAAAAAAACAAGCTTTTCTTAAAATACATAATATTATGTAAAACTTGGCCGAGAATTCTTTTGCTATCGTGTTACAGTCATCAAACAAAATATTTTTTAATTCTTTTTTTCGATCTACCGAGGAAAAATTACATCATTATTGTTAATAACTAGTTTAAAAAAATGTTACGAAAAAAACGTTGATCAAGACTAAACTGCTGGTGTACTGAATAAGTGTACCAAATTTCAAGTCAATCTGTTTATTAGATGTCGAGAAATCGTGTACACCGTTTTGAAAAACATCGTTTCAAGAAAAACACATTTAAAGTTTTACGGGCAGTTCTATCGTTGTAATCATAATTTTGCGTTCAATCTGCGTTTCTTGCACCATATGTTGGACCATCCTCTCCAATTTGAACTTCCTTGATCCCTTGAGGCGTGATATACATTTAGACGGGAAAAAATTAAGCAATTTTGAGGGATTTTTTTAACTAAGAAATAATGATTCTACATCTATCAAATTGTAGGCATACTTTAACAGAATATTTAAGCATACAGAACGATTAAAAAAATTCATTAATCATCAAAATGGCGGAGCTGTGGTAGAGCGTTGCAGCAAGGTCGCCGCGGAAGTTGCAAATCGGCGTGCAGTCTAGCTTCCCGTAGACTTTGATTTGCAGAGAAATTCAAACATTTTTTCAGTTAGAATATGTATAGTTTCTATGTGACGGTAATTAAAATGAAGAAAAAGATAATTTAAGAAAATGGCACGAATTTACGAAAAAAATCAACTTTTCACGCAACATTTCTGTAAAATGTGGATTAAAAAAGTATTTTTTTTTTACAATTTTTCAAAAACATTTCTCCTCGAGTAGAAGGTACCAATATTGACAATATTTCTACCAAGTTTTAACTCAATCGGCTTAATAGTTTTTGAGTAATCCAGCGCGCCAATTTCGATAATGCAGTTTTGAGAAAAACGTGTTTGAAGTTCACGCCCGCTCCGAATCCGAGCGGTGAGGCACAGCATTGACGGGCTGTAACGTTTGAAGTTTTTCGAATTTCGCTTCGAAACTTCGGGAAAATATTCGACATGTGAGGCATTCAACGTCACTTCAGCCAGTAAAAAAAATCCACAAATAATTTTGAAAAATCGAGTTACTTTATCGAATAATATTCACCGAGTGTCGAAATTTAAAAAAAAAATCTGACGTTTTTTCTCGTTGACTACCATTTTTTAACTTTTTTCCATTCAAATGGCTGTATCTTTGGCAGGATTTGACGTATTTACATTCGTAAAAAACGAAAATGTGCGTCTTTTTATAGCCTTCCAGAAAAAAATTAATTTAGAATTTATTGAGCAAGTCGAACGTCCGTTTCAGGGCAAAATATGCAAAAATATTTCTTTTCTCAAAGAAAGACACTCGTTACTTTATTTTTTTAAATTTTCCCGAATTGTGAATACGAAAAACGGATTTTTGGTATTTCTTATATTGTGGGATTCCTAAACACCGTGAAGTAACAGCTATACTTATTCTTTTATTTTTTTATTAATATTCGATTGAAGAGTGCGGAGCACTCTAAGGCTCCAATACATATGACATATATGCCATATGTATTTTTCTGGAAGGCTAGAACAAGACGCACATTTTCGTTTTTTACGAATGTAAATACGTCAAATCCTGCCAAAGATACAGCCATTTGAATGAAAAAATATTAAAAAATGGTAATCAACGAGAAAAAACGTCCGAAATTTTTAAAAAATTTCGAAACTTGGTGAATATTTTTCAATAAAGTAACTCGAATTTTGAAAATTATTTGTGGATTTTTTTTGTTGACTGGCTGAAGTGACGTGGAATGCCTCATATATAGTTCTATCGTTTAAAGAAAAAAAAAAAGAAATCAGTTTTTTTATCGTTGTAAATGTATATCCCGTCTTAATAATATTCGATTGATGGTACGGTAAAGTTGACAAGGAAAACCTACAATTCTGGATGCTCTATAAAAAAATATTTAAAAACAACGACAACAAATTGGTCATTTTCACTTGATATCAGCCAATATTGATTAACATTGGCTATATCGTAATACTCTTCGTGCTATATAATTGAATTCTTCCGGATGAATTGTGGATAACGTTTATTAATATCGATTCGAATTTGACACGATTTTGTTCAACCGAGGTGGTCTCGTTAAGTTCTTTTACACGTGAGCGTTGAAACGATCAAATGAAACGGTTCGGTACAAGAATACGACGATTTGCTGCTAAGTCACGTACGACCAGGTATATTCAAAAGCGTTATACTTCTCCTTTTCTATCGCTCTCCTGCACAATTCGCCCTCATAGACACGTAAGGCGTCGCATATACGTGTCTCAAGAAAGAAATGAAGTGTCGAGGCGCATGAAAATTTGATGTTCAAATCAGCGACGAAACTATGTGGTCGAGCCCGTATATTGGTAGAAGTCGAAGGAAAGTGCCATGAAGCTTTTAAAAACTGACTCACATTTTTCGCCGATTTCACATAAAATGATTCACGAAACGCGTGCGTCAGTATTGCCGACAATTCTTCGTAAGTGTAAATCGAGCCTGGAGAAAAAGTATACAATGACGCCAATTTTGTACTAACAATCCCGTCTCCGGTAAATAATTCGTTCTGTGACGACTCGAGTAAATTGTTACTTTTTTCTCACTGTTTTTTTTTATCTCCTCGATCCGACGATGCAAACTATTTTCATGAGCTTTTATGTGGCGCGTAAGAAGGAAGGGGGCATTTCGATTAAGTCGATTTGCGACGCGTTTTATCCCAGAGATGTGACGATACTCGCAAGGGGTCATAGAACACTCAATGTGACATCCTGTCGCCGTATATGATGACCAGACCAACCAGCCAGTATACTCTCTCGCCCGCATAAATGATGTAGCAAGTATATATACTTGAAGATACTAACATATATATTTTTTGGTATGTGTATGTGCATATATATATATATATATATATATATATATATATATATATACATGTGTTCATATATAAATATATTATATATATGTGAGGGATAATCTCTCTTGCCCCTCTTCCTCTTTCTCTCGAATTCCCCTGTATGTGTACATAGCCTCGTTCTCGCAGCAGCGCTTCTCATTTCAACTCCAGACGTACTTCCGTCGCGATAGGCGATTTACTCAAAACGAATATTCTCATTGGTATGAGTTGACAATTCGATGCCTTATATGACGAATTCTACTTCGTCGAGTAAATAAAATCGATTTCTCGATACCGATGTACTAGAAGCGGGAGCCTGAATTAGAACGTCCAAAAAAGCGGTTTTTTTCGGGAAATTTGTTTAGAAGGGAAAAAACAAATGAGCCCAGTAAACATTGAGGTATCATTTTATATATATTTGAAATGTATAAAGAAATGTCAACATGAAACAATAAATAATTGCAGATTCATCAGCCTATTTCATGTGCATCTTGCTACTGCAATTCCCAATCGGCGGGGAAGATGCAGCTCGTAATTCTTGACTGAAACAAAAAAAAACCAATAAAATGTTCAATGGCCTATATCTTTCTTCTGGGTGAATTAAGAAAAAGCTGAAAAAATCGTGATATTATAACTTGTCTCAGGTTTGAAAAAAATGTGTCAAAAAACTCTAACGTGCTATGAAAACTATTTAAAAATATTTGTTCAACGACGTTTTCAATTCACTTAGAAGAAATTTTCATACTGAAGAAAATAAACTTTGGTTTGATTCAATAGGTCGTTTAGTTTTTTCGCTATCACGCCGGTCAATTTGGAAAAATCGTCAAAGTGTAAACTGGAGAAAACGCGCTTCAAAGTTTTCAATAGGAGGAAATATCAATATCAAATATCAATCGCTTCTCTGCTTTTGGCCGTGTATCTTCGCTAATGTTTACAATTGGCCTCTGTAATTTTCTAAATATATTTTTGGATAGTTTATCTATCGATTTAAGCAATGAAAAAACGATTTTTCGGATCTTATAATTCAGGCTCGGGCCTTGAAACATTTATGAAATATATTAGAAAAAATGTTCAATATACAATGCGCGTGGCTTTTCTATTCACTTAAAACATTAAGATTTCAGAAAAATTGTTTAGAATAAAACGAGCCATTTTTTATTTGGAGTGCAAAACTGTCGTGTCTATGTCGAGGCAGAAATAAATATAATGAGTGAAAATTCTAACAGGACAATGTGTCAAAAATGTAATCGGATTTGTTGAAATGAATCTACTACCTCATCTCATCAAATAAATAACAATCTAAACAAACAAGACTAAAGAACAATATAAAAGTAGATTTATATATAAAAAAAAACAATGGAATTAACTTGACATAATTTTAATATCCTGAATAATTTATAGAACAACAATATAAATGTTCTTCGTCTTTATATTGTTATTTATGCGTGTTTCCATATATAGACGTCATGATAGTGAAAAAAAATCGTTATAAAGTTCGCTGCCAGCGAATCAATCTAACCCCCTTTTTCCGCTCTTACCTACACTTCCTTCTTTTCCTCTCTATCGCTCTCTCTCTGCCGAGAACAAACGCGCCAAGATGACGGGAATTTAACGCTCATTTCACGCCGCGTTGCCTTCAATCACGAGCCACTTTGTTACCATTTAGACTTGGATACGCATTAATCGTGTGATTCCACGAAGGCGAATACATGCGCATAATTCGTCACTGCTCTCACACGGGAACCATCAGAAAAATTTAGCTGTAACTACAAAAAGGGAAAAAGGAAACGAAACGAAGACGCGGTCGCGGAGGGGAATTGTCTAATCGGCTTTCGGGCTCGTTGATAAGATTATACGAGCGCATCCGTAAATGCTATGGAGAACTGGATCGGAGCAGGCTTTTACAATGCCAGCTCACCGGATGTCGGAGAAAAGGTTTTTTTTTCGAATTGGACATACGCTTTGAAAAGAAGGAACCCTCGATATATTTCTCCGTCGGAGTTTATACTCGACACGATGTTGAAATTTATATCATTGAAATGCAACGAACAATTTTTGTAGCAGCTTTAAGCGATAAAAATCATTAAATCATTTTTCTTGCAGTCCTGATGGAAAATCTGTGACCGGAATGTACAAATATACATATTTGACGATTTATTGTTTTTTCAATGCTTCTTTTTGGGCCCTTTCGGGGTCTTATGATTCCATCGTTTTCACTTTTACCTCACGCTGTTTATCTCACTATTTTCATATCCAGAGTGTCCTCCGAGACTGTTATCCACCGCTACTCTTTTTGACTGCACTACTGTATCACATTTGCATAAGTTCAAAGGAAAACTATGAAAAAACCCGTGCTGAAACAAACGACTATATTTTATTATCAATTGTATTCGCATGAAACATTTAGTAAAACGACCTTCCGCTCACAAGGAACATCACTGAAGTGTCCGCCTTCGATTTTGTTGAAACTCATACATGTGATAAAGCGTTGAAAACTATTAGACCAGTATTTTTTTATCGGTGGAAAAACGAGTTCAAGGGGAGAAACCACCACTTGAAGAAACCGCTTAATTTTTTTTCGATACTTCTATAGTGGATTTTTCATCACTTGATATTAGAAGAATTTTGGTTTTTGTTTCATTGAGATCGGTGGACTGCTGTGGGTGAAATTGCAAAATCACCCCTCGACAAGTCCGTCTTTGAGGGGTGGTTTCTCCGCTTAAAACTGTTTTTCTGCCGATAAAAACAAATACGTGTCTAAGTTTTCAATGCCTAATCACATATATGAGTTTCGACAAAATCAAAGACGGACACTTAAGGTAGAACGAGCACGCACTCTTGATTTCTGTAGATTTTGTTCGAATTTTAACCAGACATTGTTCATATCATTATGCATGTTTGAGTGAAATTTCAGAACAGTCGACTATTTTGATTGCGAGATAATGGGTTTATGAAAAGCAACTTTTAACACTGCAGAGTCTGCATTGAAATTTTGACAGAATAATTTTCCGTAAAAAATATTTGCCCCCTATAATAAGAAGACATATGGCAACACCGCATCGTTCCACGATCTAATGACGTTAATGTGCGCAGCATGTTTAAAATAATACTGCAAAACAATTTTGCATTTGGAAGTAATTTTTTATCGAACAAAGTTTTGAATTGGTTATGAATTAATCAACACTTTAATTTGTTAATAAAGATAACATAAACAATATAAAATATTAATATTTTTAACGCAAATATTTTTGTTCTGATAAAAGTTTTTAACTTTAGGAAGACGATAATTTTTTTTTCTAAATATTGAACAAAACTGTTCTGCGGTGTTGCCATATATCTTCTTATTATAGGGGACAAATATTTTTTACGGAAAGTTATTCTGTCTTTACTGAACGTTTTTAGCAAAACTGATTAGTGAAATCCAAACTTTTTTCACTCGTTCCCTAACTAGTTTGCTATCTAAATATAATTTTTTCAAAATCTATAAACACAATAGAATGGTACGACGAATTATGTGACCTGACTTGCGGTCAATGCAGACCCTGCGGCGTTAAAAGTTTCAATTTTAAAATCCATTATCTTCCAATCTAAATAGTCGGCTGTTCTGAAATTTCACAAAAATGTGATAAAACAACGAAAAATCTAGAAAAGACTATTAGTTGTATTCCAAAGATGCAAATTCCGATGCACGATTGGACACACGTTTATTATAGGATCATCGTTATACGTTTATCGGCGAACGTGGACGTCGCATCTGAATATTTTGAGACAATAATGCAATAACAATGACGCGGCAATTAAGGGGCTACATCTACCTAGAGGCTTAAAAAAATATCCGAACTCGGAAAGAAATCAGGAAAACGGTTGCTGAAAAAGAAATGCATTTTTTTAACACAAAGGTCAATATATTGATCGCCTTAAAAATATCACCAAAAAATACAGAAAAACAATGAAAACATGGCCGCCGGCAAATTATGACATTCTTTCGCGACGTTTGGCGGTGGTCGCTCTCCAGGTTAAACGGTCCATCTGAAATCTAAAAACCAAACGGGTTATTCAAGTTCACAATAAATACGAGTCGTTGACGATCGTCGATTATTATAATATTTTTTTAACAACATGTCGATGATATGAAACTCGGGCTTACAAAATCTATTTTAAAAAGTCGTCATTTTTACGTAACTATGAAAAAAAAGAAGATCGATTTTTGAAAAGTGTGATCGTTAAAAGCTGTAGCTCATTCAATTTCAGGAATATTTCAATCAAATTTCCAGGGAATATAGCTAAAAGGTGATACTAACGAATAAAAACATTTTTTGGAAAATGCAATTTTTTTACTTACCTAGGCAGATGTAGCCCGCCAATCCTACATGATGCTTCGAAAATGGAGAATCCAAATGATCGCAAAATGCCTCCTCAATTGAGAACCCTTGCATTGCAATCTTCAATGTCATGGCATGGTGCTCTTCCGAATTCTTTCGACTCGTCGTTAAAGCGCTATTTGCATGTAATTCTTGTTTGCGAAGCGCACGAATTTTTCTCGAAGTATGAAAATACAAGTGTTTGCGGAGAGCTTCGTAGCAGTTGAGACTTTTGCCTCCATGCGAAAACGTGCGTTATAGATTCCATGTGTCGCACATACCAGGGCAAGGAGCAAAAACTCGGCGACACATTATTGCCAGGCGATGTGGGAGACAAGTCTTGAGATGAAGCAGATATATGTATACATAGTCAAGCGAGGGATCGACCTAACTTGGTTTCTGTGATGCTCTCTCACTTTTCTCTCTCCCGGACACGTGTATTTATTCACATGTACACCTATGTACAAGAAAAGTACACCTCGTGTCAGTAGCACCAGTCCAAACGACATAAATAATGACGTCGAACTAAAACCAAAAGTCGGTTTGTTGGAATGAAATTAATTATTCCCGTATCATATACTTGAGCTTGCTGTACCTAAGTGAAGAGAACGGGCTGTTCTGTAATTTCACGAAATCTTGATGCTAATTAGTCAATCGAGGTTTCGATGGGCGAGACCTGACGACGAAAATGAAACATTAAATTCGCATGTATTTGCTCCTTTTTGTCGACTGAAAGGATACATTTGCATAACCGTTATTTTTGGTCAATCCTGACACATAACCACCAAATTACTTCTCGTGATGATAGCCCGAGGAATAAGAGACGCTGATAAACATACCGGCCAAAATCTGGAAATTTACATTTTTTAATTCAAATAATAGACCTCGACAACTTGCGGCTACCAGTTTGCAAAAAAAGTTATCGAGTTTGCAAAGATAAAGGAATAATTTCTTGTCCATTTTCGATGTCGAAATATTCTACACTGAGAAAACAATATATTTCTATGTACCAGGATCTGTTAACTATTAACAAATGGGATAGTTGGATATGGCGAAATAAATATCTTCTTATAGTTAATGAATCATTCATTTGAGCCTTTGAATTGTCACAAGAAAAGATTTGGCAACAGTTAAGAAATGGGTACTTTGATGGAACTTACCCGTTTTTAACAGCCAATAGATATACCGTTGGTCTACACCAATGCTTTGTATTGATATACTATAAATACTTGTTTCCTATAACTAAGGCGTTTATTTAATGAGATCAGTGGAAAAGTTGTCCCAAATGTAAAGGATAGTTGAGTGTACGATATTTGATATTCGCACAAATCAAGATTCGTGTATAGTTACCAAATGAATATTTGGACAAAGTCATTCATTGATTGTCGGCAGATGAATGTGCAGTTGAATCAATGTAGCACTATAGTGCTAGTGGGCAAGTGTACAAGAAACAACTCTCATAGAAAATAAGAGTTCTTCCTTGCTACTTGTAGATGGCAAACCGTTGGACAACGATTTGTCCTCTATAAGTAGCATGTCCGCTAATCGGAGGACAACAAAGATGGTCGGGAATCAATACGTCGTAGAGCAAGAAACAACTCTCATAGAAAATAGGCGGTCGACCGGTCCCGCGGTTAACATCTTGGCCACGCCGGCTCTAATGCATAATTTAATATTCTCCATATATACTTTCGAAAGTTTCCTAGAGATTTGGCAGGTCCCACAAAACAAGCAAATCGTTAATTGATGCCATCGGCGCAAAGAATAAATTCACGTTTTCACAAACTGATATCCTCTAGGTAAGTGGACATGCGGTCACACAAAGGGCCATAGTAGCGTACAAAGTAAATGGTCTTGCCAAATGTACGATACTTATCTCAAGTACAGATTTGTTAACTATTAACAAATAATTATTTGAGACGAGTCGTCGATTTTTTAACAGTTATTTGCTAACTATTAACAGAGCTATATTTGATTCAACTGAAGATTTTTTCATTATTACCAAATATTCATTTTGTAATAAGTGTACGACTGTTATCTCAAAGATCTACTGGGCCAACATCTTAAATACAGATTCATTCATTATTAATCCTTATTTGCGTTAAATAGAGAGGTTGTCGCGTCAACTGTGTGACTCTTGGCTCAAATGCGGCCGAGATAGTCGTTTTGAATGAAGATCAGTTAATTGTTGTGACATGTTCATTTGCATTGGACACAGGATAGTCGTCGCAACTATACATTAACGGCCCCAAATATACATACATTCATTGCGAACAATCTATTCCTTTGAATTGTATTATCATATGACAATTTCAACTCGTTATTCAATTACCATAAACGTCTACTGAGTTGAGACACATAAAAGTGATCAAACAAATGATTATTTTCAAAGAAATACTATGGCTATAAAATGTTGTCATGAGAAGACGAATAATTCTTAACGACTAACAAATGTTGTAACAGTTAATGAATATTTGAATAAAAGTGCCAACTAAATGTATTCCATACTATAAATAAACTGTTTTCTCATTGTAACAATATCCAATAATTTTGATTGCATCGTTCTGGATCGGAGTCCACTGAAATTGTTCTCCAAATGCACTTGCACATTGTAGAAGAACCAACGAAAGTTTTGTTTAAATCTACTGGCACGTATTACCATAACTGAGAGACGACGCGAAAAGCGCGTGATTTCACTCTAGTCGGGTAGCGTTAATTGATTAATGAGGTTTTCTTGTTTTTACAATTGCAGCACGCCAACAGCGTTAGAAAATCAGCTGCGGATTACGTGGCGAGACGTCATGCTCGAAAAATAATGACGCGTTCGATAACGTCGTCGTTGGCAGTGCCGATGAGCCAGTTGAGCGACGTGGCCTTCTTGCCGAACGCGAAGGCCGGCACTTTCTTCGCCCGCGACAACGTCTCGAACTTCATAACCTGGTGCCGCAACAGTCTCGGCATAATCGAGTGTCTGTTGTTCGAGACCGACGATCTAATAATGCGAAAAAACGAGAGACACGTGATTCTGTGCCTGCTCGAAGTGGCTAGGAGGGGCGCAAAATTCGGCATGTTAGCGCCCATGTTGGTGCAGATGGAGAGGCAGATAGATCGTGAAATAGCCGCTGACAATAAGGCAAACAATGCCACTAGTCATTCAGGCACCAGGGGCAACGACCACAATAACCATGAGGACGAAGATGATGCCGACGACGAGGACGAGTACGCCGATATGAATCACCAGGAACCTTGCCTCATTTACGGACCGCAGCCTCAAATTGTCACCAACGATCTCAAGAGCCTCGACGAAATGGTGAGCCACTCTTTCATTTACTCGTCGTAACAATGGGAGCCGCGAAAGAACTAGATATGTACCCGCATTACACGCACTCTGTACACTGTTACTGTTATACATATACAGAGGCACGTACATGGTGTCCCATTTTATTGCACACCCCAAATGAACCACGACAATGAACTCGGACAAAAAACCGCTTCTTACAAAAGGTTCCTGTTAATGGCAGGGACATCCGATCTCAAGCGAAATATCAATCTTCGTTGCTTAAAGATTGCACGACATAGTTTTCTTTTGTTTAAAAAAATGATTGGCTCTGAAACTAATCTGACGAAACAAAAAATTGGTATCTACTTCGAAGAACACGCGGAGCATCGGATGTTAAAGTGTTGGAAAAAAGTCAGTTTCGATGCACGGTACTTCCCAGGTAGGAATTGACGATGAAAAAAGGGCTCGCCAAGCTCTGAAACAAGGCTCACATTTTTTACTTCAGGCTGAGTACCAGCCTGATTTCAGGCTTAGCTGAACCTCTGAATGATAACGCGGTTTCAGGCTCTTGCACACAGGCTTGACCAAAGGCTGGTAGAAAAGCCTGTACTAAGCCTGAAACGACGAAACAACAAGGCTCAAAACGAGCCTTAATGAAGCCTTCACGAGCATTTATGACCAGGCTTTTCCCAAACTCTTCCCGAGGCTATATGAGGCCTGTTTTTCGTTTTCTATATTCTACATTGGGGTAAATTTAATAAATTTGTAAAGAATTCATTTGATTTGTTATATATATTTATTATTTGTTATATTATTTGTTACAAAATATATATAAAAAATATTTTAAAATACAATACTTTATTTTATTGCGTACTTTTATTGTCGTATACACTTTTTTGTGTACCTCATAAATATCGATAAAAGCATATGTTTAAATGTTCTGAGCTGCCTCCTTCGCTTTTGTTTTTCGTGCCTTCGCACCCGACAAATTTATTGCTAAATTTTTTTTCATAAAAGTACAGAAAAAATATTATTTTAAACTTATTTTATTTTATCACAACCTGAAACAAGCCTGCATCCAGCCTTGATTTATCAGCCTCAAAATTCACCGGCTGAATGAAGCTTGAAATAACCCTGAATTTAGGCTAAGCAGCCAGTCTTGGTTCCAGGCTGCTCCAAACGATGCAATGAAACCTGGGCCAAGTCTGTCTCACTCAGGCTCGGTGAAACAAGGCTCGCACAAGCTTGTTTCCATCGTCAGCCTTTTGATTTCCTACCTGGGTTCATCGATGAGTATGATGAAAATGGCATTACTGTGGTGGATATACCATTTCCGGCTTGCATTCGTCGAGAAAAGAACGTTTCTTCGTAATTTTTGGATTCTGTACGGCTGGGTGACAAAGTGGAACTCTCTTAAGATCGCATTGGTTTGTCTGTCTCGACATTACAGACTAAATAAATAAAAGTCTCGATATAAAAGACTCGAATTTATAAAGACAATGAACCTCGCGCTTCTCACATTCGTTCGTTTTCCGATTTGATTGTTCCTACTTGTCAAGAAAAAATGTCACACATATTTAGGAAATTTAGTGTCCCGAATTGTTTTTCGTGAGGTTACCGATTTTTTATGCTATAACGCTGGCTTTTTTCATTAGATTCGTTTTGAAACACACTTTTTTTTTCAAACCAACGGTGTATGGTCCCGTTCAGAATAACGAAGACTATACGGCGAGATCTCGTAAACACGCTAACAAAAAAAATGTCGACATCGCCTATGAGGTGTGTGCAATTGAAATGGGGCCCCATGTGCACACGTGATCCTCCAGAAGGAAAAGTGCCCTTTTCCATAATTCCTCACTCAGCCATTATAAATGTTAAAACAAACACGAAACCGGAATCACCGCGTTCAAAAATTAATAGAAACCTTCGAACTTTTTTTTCGTGAGGGATATTCTTGTGAAGTATTCTGAAGTATTCTTAAGGGGTCTTCTTACTTTAGACGCTCAAAAAGGCTATTTTCATGGTTTTTAAACTAGGTTTATATTATAGGTATTGATTTAAAAGTTGTTACACTTACGAAATACATTTAGAAAAATTATTTACTTAAGTCTTTATTTATATACGAAAATGGTAGTTAAAATAATGTCCTAAAAAATTGTAGGTTTGCGCTGTTGATGAAATCTCACAGATGAATCATCCGAAACGAAAAAATCAAACGGTTTTAGTTTCAGTATGTTAATGGCTATAGCGCATATCATACGATTTTTGATACATGCAAAAATAACAAAATGGCAAACATTTTTCGAAAAAACAACAACAAAAACGTGCTTTTTTTCATCTTTTTGACAAAAAAGATAGTAGATATCAACATTTTTTTAAATCCTTGATATGCGCTATAGCTATAGTTATAAAGAATATGTGGTTAAAATTTCATAAGGATCGTTTCAGTAGTTTCGAAGATTTTACCAACAAGCCGTCGAAAAACGTTGTGTCGAGAAAAACACGTTTAAAGTTTGTTTGGGTTACATAAATACACGAAAAAAAAAACTTTTTAAATGTATTTCGAAAGTGAATTTATTAAGTGTAACAACTTTAATATTAATATCTATAATATAAACCTATACAAAAAATTCACGAAAATAGCCTTTTCTTAGCGTCTAAATTGAGAAGACCCCTTAAATTGAAATTCTTATCCGTCAATTTCGTCTTTTCGACGGATATTCGTGAACGCTCCGTAGAATAACAAACAATGGTCTAGCCTGGAGATGCTGGAAGTCGGAAACGCTAGCCATACCGCGACGTAAAAAATATATGAATCATCGAACCACAACGAACTTTACACTCGATTATATAGCGTGCACTATGACGAATCCAGAAAAATCACTTGTCGCTACTACCTTTCCAGACTCCCATTTTTATTTATCAATTCTCGATCGCATGGTTAAAATGCCATCGTGTGTTATAAGCGAAAAAAGAATACAAATTATATATACGATCGGCGCGGAGCCCATTATCACTTTAGCGGCAACGGTACGTAGTGATATGCTCACCTAGACACCAACATATGGGCCTGTCACATCTCGGTTTTCCGTACCAAGCCCTTATCTAATCCCTGAAATCATACTCGTTATACGAAGGTATATATACCGTCAACCTGCGATAATTGGCAGCATAAAACTGTGCCATTAAATCTACATACCCATATTCATATGTATCTACGCACACATGCAAACGCCTATACATATGTATGGGACATTCCACGCCATTTCACCTAGCCCGTGACACCGACAATTTTTGGTTTTTCTGATTTTTTTTAACCCTCAATCCATGAAGGGTTTTTCGGCACACTCAATCCATGAAGTCATTTTCGTCTGCGCGCTACCATACCCAGAATTATTGATAAAAAAATCTGTAAAAATTCATGGTTCATTCTTAGAATGTACTTTTGAAGGACGAACAGGAGTTTCTCGGATATTGTTATTTTTAATATATTTTTTTTAAACAGATATCAAGCAATGCGCGGAAAAAATACGTTTTTCTAATTTTCGCCCAGACAGATTTGACCCCCCTTCATGGATTGAGGGTTAAAGATTGTACCCCATGAAAGGAATATCCACACCAATTTTTAGATTTTTATCTTTTCTCTTTTAGGAGTTGCCATTTTCCAAAAAATGTCGATTTCGGAAGTTTTGGGTACATTTAAACGCTGATAACTCCTAAACTGATTGAGATATTGACAAATTTCACAATAAAATCTTTTTCATTTTGAAGCATACTTTCGTTAAAAAAATATCAAAGAATTATTAATTATCAATGTCAAATTTTTTTTTGCTCTAAAGTGAAAACTATTTTTTAAAAGAAGGTGGCTTTTTTCAAAAAATTCTGTAAAATAGCCTGACCCATTCTATTGTTTTTAAGACTAGTTTCATCGTGGGCGCATTTTTCCTTTTTTTTCGAATAAATCATATTTTTTTAGAAGATTTTTATCATTTTAATTCCTAGTAATGCTATTCAAAAAATGATTTTTTATCCAAAATCATTTTTTTTCCGTTACATTCCACACAAAGTAGAAATAAACCGTTACAGGCCTCAAAGCAGGAACGTCAAAGCCGAATTATACAGGTCTCAAAGCAGGAACGTCAAAGCCGAATTGGAAATCACAAAATTATTAATAGCATTATTGGAGATTAAAATGATAAAAATCTTTTAAAAAATATGATTAATTCGAAGAAAAATGGAAGAAAAAATGGGCCCATGATGAGACTAGTCTCAAAAATCATAGAATGAGTCACTCTATTTTAGGGACTTTTTTTAATAAAAAAAAGGTAGCCTTTAAAAAAATAGTTTTTACTTTAGAAGCAAAAAAACGTTGACATTGATGATGGATAATTTTTTCATATTTTTTAAGGAAAGTATGCTTCAATATGAAAAAAAAATTGTATAGTGACATTTATCGATATCTTAATTAGTTCAGGAGTTAACAACGTTTGAACGTTTCCAAAACTTCCGAAATCGATAATTTTAGGAAAATTATAACTTCTAAACGAGAAGAAATAAAAATTTAAAAATTGGTGTGGATATTCCTTTCCTGGGCTACAATTTAAAAAAAAATCACGAAAACCAAAAATGGTCAGGGTCACGGGCTAGGTGAAATGGCGTGGAATGACCCATATCTATATTGAAGAAGGAAGAACATTTTGACATTTAGCACATTTGGTTATTTCGAAGACGGTCCTCAAAGTCGAATGACTTCGAATCACCTTATCCCATATGTATGTGTGTTAGTCTTCATGTACGTACATACATATTTTGTGTAACGTGCTTTTATTCGATGCACGATTAAAATGCTTCAACCACAAGCCTGCATTTGCACGTGAACGCTCGTTTTTCATGGAATCGACGTTCTCAGGAGAATTTGATCGAAATTAAATCGTTATAGCTGTTGGCCAGATCGGGCACACTTGGCACGCGCTTCGCGATCTTTCTGGTTGCCGTCACACATACATACAAAAAACAATGTCAAGCAGATTCACAACAGCAAAATGGTTCGTCCCAACAGGGATGTCCACACCCTTATGATTTTTTTCCGCATAAAATTGCACTCTGTAATTCTCAAACGCGATAAAAAGGTAGGATATGACCATCCACAAATTGATTTAGAAAAGCTCCGAAAACGAAGAGGAGACGATCTGGGATGGGAAAATATAATTGCACAGGAATGTCCGGCCGGAAATGGGTTCTTGGACGCGAATGGACACGCGATATGGCGTCAAGTCAAGCTCGCGCGCGCGCGTCGAAAAAAAGAAAGCTTTGCAACGACCGGAAGGTTCTTGTAATGGAATCGATCGCCCCTTTTCTTTCTCGTTCACTGCGACATTCCTGCGGCGCGAGCTAAGGCTATTTCTGGTACCTACATAATGGATAAACGATCCGCTTGGTAGTGGATATTCGATAAAAAATATGAGAGTAATTGGAAAGAAAAACGGACGATGAGATAACGATGTTCATTTCGATTTTTAAAAAGGGTATATACACAATTGAAATCGCTATTGATATTTCGGTGACCCTTCAAGGACAATCGCGAATAGCAATCGACTCAAGATTAATTTGAATTATATTAAGTAGAATACATGACATCCGCGGTTATAAGCAATTATACGTTGGTTCATCTACATTTAAGGCGGAGCCTGTATTAGAAGGTATAAAAAAAGCGTTCTATCCGGAATTTTTTTAAAAGGAAAGAACACAAGTGAGCCCCGTAAACATTGAGGTATCTTTTCATGTATATTTAAAATGTATAAAAAAAATTTCAACTCGAAACAATATATGACTGCAGATTTATCAGCCTATTACGCAGCTCGTAATTCTTGACTGAAACAACAAAAACCAATAAAATGTTCAATTGTCATATATTCTTCTTCAGGGTGAATTGAGACAAACCTGAAAAATTGTGAAATTATAACTTTTCTCAAGTTTGTAAAAAAATGTGTTAAAAAAAACACTTTACCGTGCTATACAAATTATTTAAAAAGACTTTTTCAACGACTTTTTTAATTCACTTAGAAGAGATTTGTGTACTGAAGAAAATAAACTTTGGTTTATTTTCAATACGTCGTTTAGTTTTTTCGCTATCACGCCGCCAATTTGGAAAAATCGTGAAAATGAAAATTGGAGAAAACGCGCTCCAAAGTTTTCAATAGGAGGAAATATCAATATCAATTGCGTCTCTGCTTTTGGTCTTGTATCTTCCAAAATATTTACAATGGACCTCTGTAAGTTTGTAAATATATTCTTCCATAATTTATATATCGACTTAAGCAATAAAACAGACGATTTTTCGAATCGTCTAATTCAGGCTCCGGCCTTATAACTTCCCAAACTCACTTAATTTCCGCTTCTCTTATTGCTCGTATTTTTTCCTCATTATTACCGTGCGAAACAACATCAAGCTATTGTCGAGAAGATGACGCTTATGTTACACGCATGCTAATTGGGCATGTCAGATAAATACCTGGAATGCACGTCTTGCCGATCCACACAGTTATATAATAGAAAGAGATACAAGTCACCAGGGATCGCCGAGGAGTTAGGAGTCGATGGAAAATTCTGCATTGCCTCGAGGAATGCAGAACACGTTGAGTCGTCCCCGCTAGGGCAACCGGCCAGCCAGTTTGCGCTCGATAACACTGGGGTACCCATGCGTACCAGCCAATAATCACCCACCTATATATATATATATCTAGTGCAAGAATCAATGATTCCCAATTTTTCAATATTTCGATCCTTCTACTCATAAAGAAACCAAACTTATAGAGTAGGACATAATGAGTGCTTCTCTAAAACTTTATTCCGTCTCGGTATTAAACGTTTCTCACGCCGCACAATGTCTATTATTTAATGAATACTGTGAACCAGACCTATTGAAAAGTGCCCTTTCCACCTATAGAACATTGAAGAAATTGATTGAATTTTAATCGAAACGAATGAAATAAAGTAGTGTCTCGAAGCAACTGGAAGATTATATAATTCGTCATGCTCAAAACACTCGTCAATGTCGCGATTTTTCTTCAAGCAGGTATTTAAAGTAACGCTCAACTTTAACTTACATTTATGCGAAATGGAAGACAGTGGTGACATGCCGCAGTGCGAGGGTCTGCTGAAGTTTCGTGAAGCTTTGAGCTGTTTATTTGCCGTCTGCTTTTTATTGATTCGTCGGGGACAAAATTACTAGAGAATTGAGTGTAGTTCGGTATGGTTGGAATGCACGGAAAATTGTTTTGTTTTTAGTTGGTATTAAAATCTTGTATGTAGATTACTATAAAAAATCTTGTAAATTCATAGTAATAATCCTGAGATTCCGTTTACGGTATTCTTTTCACGAACCCGAATATTTAACAATTAATTGACTTTCGTAAAAATACATCCCAGTATACTGGTAAAATTTCAAGCCACGTTATCAAACTTTTAACGAAAAATTACGGCTCTAAAAATTGTCTCATTCATGCGGCACTTTATGGAAATGACACGCTGGCCACATTTCTATCTAATCATTTATACACTAAATAACTCTAGATTCCTGATATTAACTGCTGAACGCATGTCAAAAATTCAAAAGATTCCGTAACGACAATAAAAATAGGAGGTCGCCGAATATTTAAAGAAAATATTCATGATAAAATTTCAAAAAATGTAACTAGTAGGAGATTTTTCATAGCCGCGATTTGTCAGAGAAAATGTTGAAATGTTTAAATTTACTAAATTAGCGTGAAATTTTTTATTCCACTTTATCGTTGGGTATAATAATTGATTGTGACTTGTTTTTGCTAAGCGCGTAATTTACCAACGATTCAGAAGGGCCTTGCTTATGACCCCACAAAATACGGCCCTCCACGAAAGGAATACCTTAATTTTTTAAGTTACCTTAAGAATACCTTTAAAAGAATTAAAGAATACCTTAATCTTTCGAGTAAAAAATTAAGGTATTCCTTAGTTAAGGTATTCCTTAAGTTTAAGAAAATTGAAGAATAGCTCAATTTTTTAAGTAAAAAAATTAGATATTTAATTTAAGGAATACCTTAGTTTCTTAGGTAAAAACTTAAGGGTGATTTCTGTACCCTGTCGGGGCAAAAAAACGGACAGCTCAAAAAAAATCCATTGCATTTCAACGATGCAAGCTTCAATATAATTTCAATATACGGAGTCTAGTGATTTCTGGACGATGGGAAAAGCTGAATACTCGATCAATGGCCAGACTCGAAAGTCGCATCCTCTAACGCTCGTGTATCCGTACATATGAGTACACAAGTTTCAATGTATGCGTACAGACAAAAGTCCGGATATGACTATTGGCTATATACTCGTCGCTGGAATTACCTCTGCGCTATCGGTATGACGTGTGCCTTTACCCAGCAAATAGTCAAGGCGCCCTCATACGAGCGTCCGCTTTATCAGATCTATCTGAAATTAGCTAGATCGCTGTGCTACGAAAAGATTAAACGGCGCGTGCAATGGAGCCGTAAACCGCAGGGATACCGACGCCAATTTTTACTTCAATCGGGATGTCCAGACGAAGGACCAAGGAACTTCGACTCGTACAATTTCTGTCTTGGAATGTAATGAAATGTATAGAATCGATGGGTATTGATCTTTTTCCACTATTGTAAAATGTATGGCACGTTATAATGTTAAAATCAAATTGACAATATTAAGAAGAAGTCAAAGATTTTTGAAGCAATGGAATCGTCAAAACTGGTTAGGTCGGGTACGCGAGGATTTCCAAGGAGCATTGAGAGTTTCATCGAGAGATGTTGAAGGATACTGATTTATTGTAGGCACAGAAATAGCCAACATTAACTTGGCTTCGAAGTTTTTACATTGCTCCTGCGTCGTTTTCCACATAAAATATAATATCCAAATTTAGGCAATTCGGTACCGTTTCTTAAGAGAAAATATGACTTGCAGAGGAACCGATGTCAATCACCGGAATTAATATTTCTGCAAGAGGTGTACCGTCATGTTCCACGGTGTTCATAAAAAACTGTGCCGAGTTGCCGGGATTAATTTTTTTTCTTTGAAAACGATGGCGTGGAAGATATGGAAATTTTGATGTCTAACTTTTATTGAACATTTATACGCCTAAAGAAACAGTAGCCTCCAGCATTCATCGGAGAAAGGATCCAGCCTCCTCAAATTGATGCAAAAAAATTAGTGAACTCGACAATGTGGAGAAGGAAAACGTTTGGCGATGTAGAGATAGAAATATAACCCGAGAAATCATTTTTCTCGCAACATTACGAAACAGAGCAACGTTGAAATTAAAATTAGGCGCTTGTACTTCGTGGGCGAAGTTCGATCCTGGAAGTTCCTGCAGAGCCACGCCGGCTATAACCACGAATAAAGTGAAAGGACGAAATGGAGAGAGTGAGATAGGGCGAGGCCAGGAGGGAAGAAGAGGAGGCTCCGAAACGCCTCTCCTCCGGGCTACGGTATTGATCGTCCTCTCGTCCCTTTTGTGTCATGTTCAAACCGATAAGAGTCCCAGAAGTTGAGCTTCGTTTTACTAAAGAGCAATAATTAATTTCTACTACCGATATAAAAATCAGTCGATCCTAATAACGGCTCTATTCGTATGAATCTCTTTAACAATTGCAACGACAAAAAAAACTGGTACAAATTGATACGTCGGCCGTATCTCTTTAGTTATTTTTCTGTAATTACAGGATTTCTTTCGGGGAAACATCGATTTACACCTCGTACCTTTTTCATAATTGACGCAGTGCGTATCCAGATAGCATCATAGAAACATGAATTTTCAGATTATGTTTCGTTGGAGTCAAATTTAATAATATCGAACTTTCGTGAAAAGATTCAAAGCTTGCAATAAATTAATCGACAACGTATATTTTCTGCATTATCATCGACAAAAATAAATAAAATCTCAAAACAACAGATAGTTTGGTCGAAGATTGTGACAAACGAGAAGAACTTTAACGGGGTATCCCTCTCTGGAAGCCCAATTTAAAGGGTCAGAATGATGCATTTTTTTCCAGTAACACATTGGTTGAAATAAATTAGTTTTTTCCCAGCATGTTGTACACATGTTTGTGGTTACAATGTAATTTTTTCGAAAGAAAATCTTTCAAAGTGTTCGTGGTGCTGTAGTTCGCGTTGCAGTCCTCCAGCAGCGAGGCCCGAAACGGCGGAATCTCTACCAGGCTCAAATGTAATTTAAAACGAAAACAACGAAAACATTCTTCAAATATATCCAACGGGCTATGCTTCACGATCTACTTTTCGAAATCTTGAAAAGTGACAGTTTCTCCAAAGAAAACCTCATTTTTCTCTTAAAAAATAGCATGACGAAGTCATTGTTATTAACAAATGGTTCATCCAATTAAAAAATGCGATCGTGAACCGAAAATGACTACTGTTTGAACGCTAACTGTGCAAATTCAAGTCAATGGTGTGAAAGTTACTCAATATATCAATCCCGCCGCGTCAAGACATGTAGTTTCGAGATAATCGCGTTGAAACTCGACGGATCGCGGTAAACCCGACCCACACTGTTCCACTGAAATAGGTGTAAGTTCGTCAATTTTTAGAATTTCAGGGTCCGGTTGATCTTAAAATATTCTTGAAAGTTCACACTATAACATTGTGCAAAAAAGATTTTTTGAAGTTTCCAGAGAGAGATACCCTCTTAAATTCTAGTCGAGTGTACAAGGACGGTCGCCAAAGCGTTTAGCTTATGGACCATATCCCCATATGGACGTTCAAATATTGCAATATTCGCATATACAACACGCAATCACACACACACACCCCATATGCTGTGTCTTAAAAATCCAAAAGTTCTACAGTTTTCGCAAATTATCCGAATAATTCAGAAAAATATTTCACCACCTGCGCATCCGAATAAAAAAATCCATATCAGATTTCCGAAAGCTTCTGTCTCTTCAAAGAATCGTCAATTTTACAACCAAAGGATTTACCAAAAACAGAATAAACGTAATTTCCCGAAATTATTTGCCCCGTCCAACGACCACCAAGAAAACACTCCAAAATAGTCAAACAATTCTCCCATTAGTGTGGAGCCAATGCGTAAAAATATATATGAAAAAAGGTCCTTTTACTCTTATCGCCTTGGAGTCGGCGATACTATGAAACTGCGGGAAAGAGGTCTTGTCGTCGGTGATTGCGAGAGAGCCGCGTGTGTTTTCAGCGTGACGATATCGGGATATTGTGGCGAGAAAAGTAAAAAAAAACTGATAGAAAAAAAGAGAGGTTCGGTGCAATAGTTCGCGAGCTTGGGCTTACGCTGCCGCGACGTGTGTCTCGCGAGAGAGTGAAGCGATCGAGCTGTTCCGATAGTCGGCCTTGCTTGACGAGAAAGGCCGCATGTTCGACTCTCTCGCTTGCTCTAGCTCGAGCAATTGCGATTGCGAGTAGGAGGCGCAAGATTACGACTCCTGATCCTCACCGTGTGCAATGTAATATCTATATGCAAACGCCTACTACTGCAAGAGCCATGCGTGTGTGTGTATATATATATATATATATAAACAATAATAATAATGATTACGGTAACATGTACGGGCATAGATGGGATATTTATTTGACTTTTGTATATATACATTACGGACATTATGTACCGGTATGTACAGGTATAAAATGTGAGTTTAAATATTGTACACGTAGGTAGGGAATTTTACTCCCTTACAGACACGTATTTATCGGCACGTGAATGTTTTTATATACATGGTGTCCCTCTTATCTCTGCCACCCGAAATAACTCGGTAATTTTCGACGTCACAAAAAAATGTTTCAGACAAAAGTTGTACGGTGTGAAGGAGGCCATCAAATGCGACCAATTTTTTTTATTTCGTTGGAGGCGCTGACGCACAATGAAGGTCACCTCCACTTTTTTAAATGGAATGGTACATTTTTTTCAACCATCTTGTGAAGCACCTCAAGCTGCATAATAGACATCAGGGGGTCAAGGACGTTCAAGGTCATTCAAGGTCAGTATCGATTATGCAAATCTAAATAGGTGACCTTGAATGACTTTGAACGACTTTGACCCCCTAATGTTTTTCATGCGACTTGAAGTGCTCCGCAAGATGGTTGAAAAAAATGTACCATTCCATTTAAAAAAGTGGAGGTGACCTTCACCGTGCGTCAGTGACTCCAGCGAAATAAAAAAAATTGGTCGCATTTGATGGCCCCCTTCACACCGTACAACTTTTGTCTGGAACATTTTTTTTGTGACGCCGATAATTACCGAGTTATTTCGGGTGGCAGAGATAAGTGGGACACCCTGTATATGTGTATATACAGGGTGTCCAATAGGAAGTTGCTAAAACTAAATAAGTGTCTCTTCCCTCCATGAATTCAATAGGGGTCCCTTTTTCTAAGGTGCATACCTGAGGCCCCGCAGTTTTATTCCAGCCGTGGTTGAAGCAAGTACGCGCGCGTCAAAATAAGTGAGCTCACCACGGAAGAAAAAGTATATCTTATTGAGTGCTTCTTCTCGAGGGGAAACATTTATAGTAATGCGTATAGAGGGTTTCATACTAAGTTTGGAACTCATAGAGTTGCCAGCGAAAACACTCTGAAAAGGTAAGAATTTTATATTTTTTCATATTCATCTATCACACAACTTGTGTTTCAATTCAATTAAACTGCATTGAAGTAATTTTACGCTAATTTTTGTAGGATAATCGATAACTTCGTGAAGTATGGTACACTCCAAGACCGTAGACACGAGTTGCCAGGTCCATCTGTTACGGTGACTACACCAGAGAAGATCAACGAAGTTGAGAATTATTTCAAACAAAATCCAAATCATTCGATTCGGAAAGCTGCTCAAGCATTAAAAATAACCAAATCATCATTGCACAACATTTTGAAATATTTTTTAAAGTTTCATCCGTATAAAATAAGCACTCATCAATTGTTAACTGAACATGCCATGACGAAACGCATCGAAGTTTGTAACACTATTACGGGAATGTTTGAAGCCGAAGAACTTAATGAGAAATTGATTATTTATTCCGATGAAGCACATTTTTGGATGAATGGGTACGTAAATAAGCAAAATTACCGGTTTTGGGGAACGGAAAATCCCAACATATCGCTAGCGAAGTCCCTTGATCCACAGAAAGTAACGGCATGGGCAGAGATTTTAGTAAAAGGAATTTATTTGCAATTCTTGGAATCTACGGTAACAGGAGAGAGTTACAAACAGCTTTTGGAAACGAAATTCTTCCCTTATGCAAAAAAGAGGGGACTGGTTAAAAATGTTTACTTCATGCAAGATGGAGCGACGCTGCACCGGACTCATGAGGTGTTTGAAGCTATTCATCGCGTATATGGGACTCGAGTAATCGGTCTGGGGTACCCTGAATTTGCTCAAGGCGGACTAGAATGGCCTCCGTACTCACCGGACCTGAACCCTTGTGATTTTTTCTTGTGGGGTTACCTTAAAGATCATTGTTACGCTAAAAACCCCAGCACAGTAGAAGAACTGATCGCGGCCATCCAGGAAGTGGTTCGCGGCATTACGAAGGATATGTTGGACGCAGTTTTTCACAGTTTTCAAAAGAGAATTGATTTTTGTGCACAATCTAACGGTTGGCACTTCGAAAATATCTATCATTAATCACTGTACTTTTTCGTTATTTTTATAAGATGTAATAAAATGACATAAAAAATATTTGACTGGATTTTATTTATGTGCATTTAAAACTGCAGAGTTTCCTCTATTTAAAGCAATTTGGCTTTTTTGATTCTGTGCACGTGTTTTAAAATGACAGTCGATTAGTTTCAGCAAATTCCTATTGGACACCCTGTACATGAATGTGTGTGTGTGTGTGTGTGTGTGCGTGCGTGCGTGCGTGCGTGCGTGCGTGCGTGCGTGCGTGCGTGCGTGCGTGCGTGTGTGTGTGTGTGTGTGTGTATGTATACAGGGTGTCCCAGAACTGAATGCGTTCCGTGAAATGGGGGGTTGGGGGTGAAATTTTGAGTCGATTGATATAAGCATGTATGGGTCTCAGATCAACCCCTGAATTATTATTAATATTTAAAGGCGGGCCAATCACGTGCGCCCGATGTGCCAGCGCACGTCGGTGAGCGATACGCGCGTGGAGTGGTGCCTTGTCGGTGCAGTGTTACCGCCATTAAAAAATTAATCATAATTCAGGGGTTGATCTGAGACCCACACGTGTTTATATCAATCGACTCAGAATTTCACTCCCAACCCCCCATTTCAGGGAACGCATTCAGTTCTGGGACACCCTGTATATATGTACATATATATATATATATATATATATAAATGTAGCGAGAATGAAAACGTGAACGAAACGATTTTATCGTCGTTGCCTCCTGGCTAAGTTTACGTCGGGGGCCTGTTCGTTGTTTTTTTTTCGCTCTCGATGTTGCTGTCTGGGACAGTAAAAGCTTCGAGCATCACTTTTGTACCTACGTACCGAACGATTTTCGAATGAAAAAAAGACATATGTTTGTTAGCTACGATAAATACACGCGTGGATGTTTGTGTGTTTGCTTAGAGGTAAAACTACACTCGACCCGAAATTTGTCCCTCGATAGGTTCTTGCACCGTTATATTCTCGCGGCCGGAAAGATGTTTTTTTGGGCCGCCAAGAAGACGAGGGCGAGCAATATGGAGGATTTATCTCCGCGTCGCATCCAGTCTGCAGCAATGTAAACTCATAGTCCACCATTTATCTTCACGTATTGTTGACTCTTCGTGGCGTTTAGACCTACTTTTCTTGCGCTTACGTACGAGAGAACTCGGAGACGAGAGTACGACGCTTCACGCAATTGATAAGGCACGATAGTGATGAGACTGGCAGGGACAGGCAGAGATGATCAATGCATTCGTCGTTGTTGTTGCGTTGTCGGAAAAATTTCGAAGATGCAGCATATTTTTGGGATGAATGTTGCTTTCAGATCATTCGCATAAATTGAATCATTTGATGGAAAATAAATATAATGGCGATGATAATTTTTTTTCTTTCTTGGATGTACGCGGGGAAGGGGGTAGTACGATTCCAGGAGATAGTAACTGAAAATTGTAATTCCCAAATATAGGAGTTTGTCATAAATCTAAAGTAAAATCAGTCGTAAGTGCCATAGAATGTAGACCGATTTCGTTCGACCGCTTTCGTTGGACTTTTTTGACGAAAGGAATAAAATACATGGTCAAAAGAACTTTTAGGTTTTATTAAGTATATATTGAAGTATGTAAAAAATGTATTTGTCCAAAGAATACAAAATGGCAGCGCGCAAGTCTCTATAGCGCTACTGGTTTTCAGCAAATCCTCTCCTCGGCACGCAGTACAACTGTCGTAAATTTAATCCTGGAACTACGGGTGAAATATTTTCGTTAATTATATTAGATTTGGCATTCAAGTACGCGGGGAAATTGAAAAATAATTTTTAGAAATAGAGACGAGTTTGAAAAAAGTTCGTTTTTTTGACCATAATTGTCATATGAAAAGTGAAATATTTTTTTACGATTTTCAATTAATCGAAAAAAGCACTCGTACTTCACTGTCAAAGTAATCTCAGAATCCAGAGTTAAAATTTCAAGTCGATTGGACAAAAATTGTTCGAGTTCTGCTACATGTCAATTTCAAAAACGTGGTTTCGAGAAAACCATTTTTTTTATTTTCGTGAAAATCTTTGTAAAATAAAAATGTACACGAAATAAGTTCAATGTATGCTTAATAACATACATTTTTTCCAACTCCCAAATAAATAATCCGGTAGACAAAAAAATCAGTAAAAACAACCTTTTTTCGGTCTGTCACAGTCGTGTCCTCCCGTAATAAAAATAAGTCACAATCAATTATCATGGCCGACGATAAGCTAGAACAAAAAGTTTCCCGCAAATTTAGTAGATTTAGATTTGTTTACATTTTTTTCTGAAAAGCCGCGGCTACGAAAATTCTTCTGCTAGTCGCATTTTTCTAAGTTTTGTTGTTAATATTTCCTTTAAACGTTTAGAGACCACCTGTATTTGTTGTCAGTACGGAATTTTTGGATTTTTCTACACGCGTTGAGCATATCCAGCATTTAGAGTTATTTAGTGCTTAAATTATCAGATAGAAATGTGGCCAGCATGTATCTCCATAAAGTGATTCCAACGAGACGATTTTTAGAGTCGTAATTTTCCGTTAAAAGTTTGGGAACTTGGTTTAAAATTTTACCAGTATATTGGAATGTATTTTTATTTAATTATGGACGAAAATCAGTTAATTGTTAAATATTCGGATTCATGAGAGTGAATACTTCGCGCTTCACACTGCTGCAACTTTTGGGCCACTTAATTAAATATAGCGTTGCATGCAGGTTGATAACGCATGCATGGGAGGGCCAAACGAGAAAGTAGCCAACGCTTCAGTACATTACAATTAATCGCAATACCGAATGAATGTGACATTTTTCAAAATGAGTGGTTGTGGAATTGGTCGAAAAAATTCTTATATAAATCACTCATACAAAAAAGACAAACCATTCTGTATCTTTTTTCGTTGTACTTTTTCTCATTATGTAGCAACGAGAGTCAAGCGACATCCTATACCAAATTACGTTAAATTATAAATATTATGGTATTATTCTTGAACGGGTTAATTGTCATCATTTCCAAATGTTGCATCTGCATGCAAAATTTTTATGCCTGCGCTCAGAATAAGCGCGCTGAATTTCTACCGCCATGTTAGTTGAGCGCGAAACCGTCCGATCGTCGAACGGAAATTTCTCTTTGATTATTTTCCGGGCTCCGCGATTTGCACGGTATCCGATCTTTTTTCATATAGCAGGTGCCAACAAAATGTAATGTCCGGGTCGCTTCTGTTCATTTTTTGTTTTTCAGTGACAAAAATGAAACAGTAATAATTGGATTTTGCCGGAAGATTCAAGTATAATGGTGTGAACGTCGAAGTGAATGAATTTCGCGACTGAAACGAGCACTCCGAGCAGTAAAAGTCGTGACGGTACAATTATATTCTTACATATTTGCCGCGTGCTCATTGAGAGGTCTCTCAACCGAGAGGCAAAATTGTCTCTCTCGATCGTTCGCGCGGCATTATTTCATGTACACGCATACATGCTTCCTTCATCGCTTCGTCCTTCGGCGAGATGACAGAATACACGAGAGTCGTATAGTCTATATACGTGTATAGGCATATAAAAGCTACCGTAAAAGGGACGACCTGCGGTCTCGATAGCGCGTTAGTTATTATGTACAATTAACCGGTGCACTCTGAGAGCCCAACGTCATCGTGTCAGTGAGAGAACTGCATGATTTCGCGCTCTCTCTCTCGCTCTCTCTTTCTCTCTGTCTCCGTTTTTCTTTCTTTCGAGCTACTGAGCCGTGCAAGGTCTACCTGCGGTCTGAGGCTTGGCTAATCACCCTTCATGGGCTTTCATCGGCGCTACCCCGGGGATCGTTGGGAAATTTGATCGGTAAAAAGTACAACAGAGATGGATGACCTAGAATTACAGCGCCGATTCTGTGGTCTCGATGAGTTTTGATGAAAAGAGTACTCGCATATTTGCACATGAGAAAAAAATTGATCAGTCATTATCGTTCGGTACTTAGGCATTAATAACGCTCATCGTTTTTAATTATTCATTAACGATGCAGAAGCAGCGCCCACTCCAAATGTCTAGGGTTTTTACAAAGGTCAAACATGTAATAATAATTACTACTTAATTCGCTGATCAACGACAAATATGCTACCCAGTCAAACTCAAAGGAACTCATGGGTTCGATTTCGTAAGGAACAACGGCGATATGTGGCCTATAGAGTTACAGAGCTGGCGCTGTGACCCTTTTAAAAAATAGGTATTCGATCATTATTGGAAAACTGGGCATCTTTTGCAAATTCGAAAGCTTTGCTTAAAAACGTATTCGATGAGTATACAAAAACTTCATTTTTATGCGAACAAAAATTGAATAGTAATCATCAATCGCTCAGTTTTTGTTTATAAATAACAACTATCACTTTTATATGCGTTGTTTGTTTTTATTTGCCAATAGCAGTAGCTCAGTTCTTCATTAATAATAGACATTTAAATATCGTTGTAATCGATAACTTTTTTATTTGACCGATTCGTAAAAAATGCGGAGCACCAATTATTGTTACTTATCTTCTATATAATTAGTTTATATATTCTATGTAATGAATCTTTTATTTCGCAAGCAATGAAATCACAACGATAGACTATTTTACTGGGATGAAATCACACCTTGGCGATTCATCATTTTCTTTTAAGAGGTCTTTTCACTGTAGATGCTAAAAAGTCTATTTTTATGATTTTTTTAAAAATAGGTTTATATTATAAATATTGATATAAAAGTTGTTACACTTAATAAATACACTTTCGAAATACATTTAAAAAACCTATTTATTTAAGTCGCTATTCATAGACGAAAACGGTAGTTAAAAAATGTCCTAAAAAAATTGTAGGTCTGCGCTGTTAATGAAATCTCGGAGATGGATCATCCGAACCAAAAAAATCAAACGGTTTTAGATTCGGTTTGTTAATTGCTATAGCGCATATCATACGATTTTTTATATATGCAAAAATAACAGAATGGCGGACATTTTTCAAAAAAACAAAAAACACGTGTTCTTTCACCGTTTTTGGCAACAACAAAAAAAACAAAAATTTTAAAAAATCCTTGATATGCGCTATAGCTATAGTTGTAAAGAATATGTGGTTAACATTTCATAAGGATCGGTTCAGTAGTTTCGAAGATTTTATCAACAAGTCGTCGAAAAACGTTGTTTCGAGAAAAACGCGTTTAACGTTTGTTTGGGTTACATAAATACATTCAATTTTTTTAAATGTATCTCAAAGTGTATTTATTGAGCGTAACAACTTTCATATTAATATCTATAATATAAACCTATCAAAAAAATTCATGAAAATAGCCTTTTTTAGCGTCTAAAGTGAGAAGACCCCTTAATTCCAAATATATCAAAGTATATTTGAGTCATCGACGTTCGAAAATTGATATTAAATGAATTCGTAGTCATTACAAAAGCGTGTCACGATGACTGTTGCGAAGCGCGATTTTACCTCCTCCTTGTTGAAATAGGCAAAAAATCTGACGACGAGAAATGGGTATGATCGGACGAAATTCTGAGACAGAATAGAGGAATGAGAAATAAGCCGAGTAGATTGACCTTTCGAGGCCCTCCTGGCAGTGTGAATCTGGGTTATTCCAATAAAGTACACTCGAGGTGCTTCCAAACGTCGTTGAGTGACACGAAGGACGCGGAACGACCGTTCGTCCGGGAGATCGCGACCGAGCTCGGGCGTTACTCCGACGAGAGTATTAGGACGCCCGGAGCGCTCGCGAAAAGTACTCCGGGTGCAAGAGTAAATTCACCCCAGGCCATACAATCGAAAGTTCCCCCTCTCGGTTCCTGCCCTGCTCAATTCTCACTTCCTTTTGCCCTAAAACCGGACGGCGACGTTTTTTTCGATTTTTACGATACGACTGGTGAATTAATTTTCTGTTCAATCTTGCTTATTACAGCACGTATCCATTTTGTCTGATAATTGCGTAAGAATTGGGCTTGGAAAATTTTTCGATAAAAATAGATGCTGAAGAATTTTCTAATGAAAATTAATATTCCGAATAGTCGACTTTTGATTACTGGAAAGAAGCATGAAAGCTTGAAATGGTAGTGAACAAAATAATCTAACCAACCTTAATAAGAGCAATATTTGGCTCAATTTCCAGTCTGCAAGCACAAATAGAGGAACAGAAATGCAATGCAATTCAAATTCAATGATAATTAACAATAACTCTACTGGGAAGGAATTATGAATTTATAATTAACCGAATAACGTTCATATCAATATATTTATCGAACATTGACTTAATCTGATAAATTAATCCTTTATAACGATGACATTATTACAGCACGTATCAATCGTGTGCAAAAAATGATGATACGGTAAAACCGAAAGCAGTTGGTCTTCCAAGCCGATAAACATCAGAAAATGAAATCTAAGAGCTTTCCGACATTCATTTGAAAAAAATTCGTCCCAAAATTCGTTCACATTAATTGAATTTGTTCCGAGTCCCATCACCCAACCGACGGAGGGCGCAATTTTTAACATTTATCCACTTGACATTATTTGTAGATCAAATTCCTTCTGAGACAAACTTACTAGGCGAGCTCGGAAACAGAAAAAGTGAAATAAAGATGAATTTGATTAGTCGACAAACAAAACTGATTGTCTTCATCGTATTGGCTCGGATATATCGTTTGACGACTTGCGAATCTATTATAAACAAAGAGAGTAACAGCGGGAAGGTACAATCAGCTGTGAGACCGCGAGAGCTTTTTGCGTTCGCGATGTATTGATTGTGGAGAGTCTGACGCGACGCGGTGTGCGGCGCAACGCGCGATCCGGCGCGACGCCCGTGCTTACACACTATAAATGTATATATGTGCGTATCGCCGCACAGCATTAAACCAACGTTTCTGTCGAGCACGGCTATTTCAGGTTGCTAGGTGCCCATTTCTATGAACCTACATGTATATATATATATATATATATATATATATATATATATATATATATATATATATATATACATACATGTAAATATATGTATATATACCAAGTATTTGATTCACTTTGGATAATTGCAAAATTATATTATAATAATATAATTCAGCGTATAGAGCTATCTCTTGATACTGGGTGTCCTATTTTAAACTTACACCTGATTTATCTCGAAAAATACTGCTCGGATCAAGTATTGAGTATAGTGAAACTTTTAGGCTTCAAAGGGAGAGGGGTAAAAAAATGTTTAGTGCGAAATTCAAAATGGTGACGTTAAAATAACCGACGTGTTTTAAAAAATGGAAACATGACATTTTTTTACCAAAAGATGTGTCAGGCCAAGATAATAAAGCCCTCAATTTTTAGGTTAGAACATCATTTTTGACTATGTTAGCGGTATCCAGAATGTACCACGAGGAGGTAAAATCTTTAACATCCCAAGTGTAAGTGTGCGTGTGTGTCTGTGAGTGTGAGTTTACTTGTGTTTGTTTAATAACCCAAACAAGGATTAGGTCTTTACAGCTCGTGCCTTCCGTTATATCGTATTTAAAAAAATAATGTCGGCCATCTTAACGTCGTCAATGTTTTAAATCCTAAAACTTTCATTATACCGAGTACTTGATCGGGGCAGTGTTTTTTGAGATAAAACAGGTGTACAATTAAAATTGGACACCCGTTATAGTATCTTCGTGAAATAAAAAATAAAATGAATTTTATTATTCTAATACAATTTCGCAATTATCCAAAGTGGTGGGAAATTTTACGATTATCCAAAATAATCGAAATATTTTGACTGGTACCGTGTTTATTTACATTACAAATAATAATTACTTATACATTTACACAAGAAAACAAGTGGTAATTTATAACCGAGATATAAAAACCGATATTTCAAACAGCATTTTCCTCATTTTTACCATTACATATCTCGCGCCGTGCGCTGTGCAAATAATCTTTTTAAAAAGTGCATCTTCCATTACAACTGCCACCCGTAATATTTTTCTAAATAAAAAAGACATCCAATAAGGATCATTCCCACAATGGGATGTATTGCGAAGGAAATAAACGTGTACCAAAACGCTTCCACCTGCCTATATCGGATACAGGATTGTCGTAATAATGGCAATAATGTGTCTAATGTGACGTGTGTATACGACGATTCATCCTTGGCTCACGGATTCGTCTCTTTCGCGTTCAACGCCTTATCACTCCGGCGCAGACAACGGAGGAAAAAAAACGAAACTCGTTCACTTCTGGTTTTGCCATAACGGGGATTGATTATTCTGGCATATTTGTCCGAGTCTCGTGATTCATGAATTATGGAATAATAAGGCTCAATTATCCTTACGAATAAGCGCGAGTGGTCGCGCGGCGAATTAAATGACACGATGGGCATGTGTATGTACATACTTACGCGCACATATATACCTATATCGCGAACGAGGCACGATTCGAAGTGTGCGCGTATGGAAACAGAGGCATGCCACGACCAGCCCGATATCCAGACTGGTCCGTGGATGTAATGCTAATTATTTATATATATATATATATATATATATATATATATATATATATATATATATATATATAATGTGCAAATTTCATACAAACGCAATACTCGCTCTCCCACATCCCGCCACTCCCCATGATAATAGCTAACGCCCTGATGACTTTGACTCGTTACATATATACACCTACTGCAGCTGGAAGCGCAACCACTCTCAAGAGCAATCTGCTGTCTCTCGGTCGCTCTCTTTCTCTCTTCCTTCCTCTGTATGTTTTTTGCTCTTTCCCTCCCTCTCTCTCTCTCTCTCTCTCTCTCTCTCTCTCTCTCTCTCTCTCTCTCTCTCTCTCTCTCTCTCTCTGTCTGTCTGTATTTCTCTGTCAGTTCCATTACCCATAATCTAATGCACGTCCAACGACAATCTGTCTGAAACAATTTATAAACATAAAATCTGGAATCCGCGATAAAACGCTCGATTTTATTAACTCTTCTCGCTAGTGCCAACATGTGCGCCCGCGTATCCAAGGGTTACGCTACAACGCATAACATTTTTGTGATAAATATGTCGGGTGCTGTTGAAATACACCAGAGCTCATTTCCAGTAAATATTTTTGTCATTTCGTTGAGCATTCGAGGATTATCGAACCTTCCGTGTTTGAATGTCCCTCGGGAACGGCTACGGAGATTGTGTTGGCGAGGTATCGAAATCGGGAATAGGTATATATATGTTACTGGCAATGTGTATTATGCAGGCGTTCTATAAATACTTAGTTATTCTATATAACACCGGGTTCGCCAAGGCAATGTCTAAAATATTTTATCTATCGTTAACCATTACATACTGTAACTAGGTAATGTACGCAATACCTAGGAATTATACAGAATGCCATTAGGAGAATAGGTAAAGTATAAAATGATGGACGAATAAAACATCTTTTGTTTGCTCAAAATGATCAATTCAATAAATCGTTTCAATAGAATGGTATTTGTTTGTTATTACATGCTGAACTATTGTGACATTTTGTTTGGGTTTGTTGGGGTCTTCAATAGTTCAACATGTCTTACATGGTGAACTATTGTGCCATTTTGTTTGGGTTATACCCGCGCGCCCTCTCGCCGACCGCATCTATTAAGGAGTCAGTCCACTTTGGAGCCACGAACAAAAGGCTATTTTCGCGACTTTTTTTTGAGGGTTTTATAAAAGATGCGAATATAAAAATTGTCGGGCTTGATAAATAAAGTCTTGAAATACATTTCTTAAAAAATTTTGATGCATTTTTATTCATTTTTAAGTACAAAAACTATAGTTTAACGCAACGCCTCAAAAATAGGTGGGCCTAGGTAGCTCCATCACAACTCGACAACGGCTTGTCTGAAACAAAAAAATCAAAGTCCATTAGATACAGTATGACACCAGTTACAAAATGACCCTCGGATATAAAGTTTTATCAAAAAATGGCAGATGAAAAACGAAAAAAGTTTTTAAAAACGTGTTTTTTTCGCAGTTTATCGCAAAAAAAGAGGAAAAATAAAAATTTCAAAACCATCGAGGGTCATCTTGTTGCGAATCATGTTTACAATATGTGGTTCACATTTCAAGAGACTCGGTTTATCAGTTTTGGATATACGATGGAGCTAGATTTTGAAAACGTTGTTTCGAGAAAAACGTGTTTGAAGTTTATACTATGAAAAACTCTTACCTAAACTCAATCGGCAATGCCTGCACCGTACAAAATCCGTTCTGATTGCTCATCATAGTCGATTTCTTCAAATCTTGCTTGCTTTCGATTTTTTGAAATTTTCAAAGTGGACTGGCCCCTTAAACGTAAATATTTATAATAGATTTATTCCATACTTAGGTAAAGTATGGAATAAATCATATTTTATACATTCTCTGAATATTTTAGACATTCTCTAGAATACCGGATTATACAGATTGCCAGTAACATATACATGAACAAATTCGATGTAGGCATTGTGAATTTGATCGAATCTAGCCTACGAACGTTACAAACGAATTGAGGTTATGTTTGCAGTTAATGATTTTCCGGTTGTCACTAAACTGGAGAACGAGGCTTCGTATAGTTGCCACAATAATAGTGTATACGTACCGTAATACGACTGAGGCCAATTTTCGAAGCGTTCATCGCGAATGCAATAAATGTTCAGTACGTAAGAAATTTGCATAACTTGACTTTTAATATACCGCGGCGATACCAGTTTGTCTCAAGGAAAAGTACAAGATGTACCACGTGACGTACGAGCGCGAGAGAGATAGATGCGAATACTCTTCTCTATTTTCTCTGAGACGATTGATATTTCGAAATAAAAACATGGCATCTTGCACTTTATTAAAACGTGAACACAAGGACACTCCGCTTTTTCACAAAATGTCAATCGTCTCGAGAATACAAGGCGCAAAGATTTTTACCGACGGAACGTACTTGACATCGCCTTAACATCGCCACGATTAGAACAACATATGAATCATTGTAATGAATATTTTACGAGTTGTATCGCTGGATTGAGATTTATCCAATTGTTTTCGAAAGTATACATTGCAATATTTATGATAAATTCATACGATATTTTTTTTTAAATCGAGTTCTCATTTCTCCTCGAGACTCTGCTCCTTTACACTCCGAACATTTTCGGTAAATCTTCGGTATAATAGGAAAAACTCCTGAGGTTTTGTATTCTTATCACAAGATTTTCATACTAGGTCTCTACCTAAGGACATCTCTACAATCTGTCAAGCTGAAAGTCGTCAGCAAATATTATATATACCAGATCGGACTTTTTTCGACGTTTCTTTACGTAAAACGCGCTGTACAGGGTGTCCCAGAACTGAATGCGTTTCCTGAAATGGGGGTTCGGGATGAAATTATGAGTCGATTGATATAAGCCTGTGTGGATCTCAGATCAAACCCTGAATTATTATTAATTTTTAAAGGCAGGCCAATCAGGTGCGCCCGATGAGGCAGCGTACGTCGGTGAGCGATACGCCGGCTTATCGGGCGCGCCTGATTGGCCCGCCTTTAAAAATTGAAAAATGCAACTTGTAATTTCTATAACTCGGCTAATGGTATGAGTATCGTTAAACGGTTTTCACACGCGTGTTCAGAAAGGCCTATAGAATAATAAAATAAAGGAAAAACAATTTTTTTCTTCACATTTTTAGACAACAATACTGCCTTAATAACAACTTGGATGAAGCCATGAGGCAGACTAATATGAATATGAATAATAAATAAAATGCAATAAAAAATAATATGAATAAATGAGTAAAAATGAGTAAACATAAAAAGTAAGATGAACAATAAATAAAAACAATGGCAAAAAAACTAACTACAGTAAAGAAATAATACGAAATAGCGAATATGAAAAAAATGTATATATATTTAAACAAGTGTATGATTGAATGCGGCAAGGTTAGTAACAATAAGGAAAACAATAAATAATAAAAATATATAATTGGCTATAAATAAACTTATTACAGTAAGTATATAAGCGATAACGTATACTTGTCTCAACATCTGTAATAATAAAAAATACGCTTTATTTATTAATTTATGAATCTATTTTTCGTGTATGTTTATTGTTTTGTGCATATTCCGTTATTCTTACTTCATTCGTATTATTTCTGTATTCTGTAAGATTTTCTTATTTTCTTTGTTGTAACTTGTAACATTTACAGTGTCACATTATTATTGTCCCATCGACAAACAAGAGAGAGAGAGAGAGAGAGTGTGAAGGGGAGAGCCACTCGGGCAGGTTATATACGCAGTGCGCTCTGTAAAAACGGACGTGCACACGGACAATATCCCGTGTTCATTCCTCGTGATCTCGCTAGGTTGCGGCTTACGTAAGGGAGCCCTCTCGCGGCCTTGCATTATGGCATCATAAGCGTTCATCCTGTCTGCTCACCTGCAATGCGCCATACAATTCGTGCCAACCGATTCACCGCGCCTCGAACAACTCTTTCCGATCTATAGTATAAATATATCGTAACTCGATATACAGGTATATCCCGGCTAGCTTATGTGAACAGTATATACCCGGTTACACACCGATACTCCATTTACCATCTTTGGCCCAACTTCTTTCCCGTTATTCACGCTTCATCTACAATTTCCTTCATTCGTATCGTACAACTCGCGATTCCTCGAGATTCCCTGGCGTTCCATTAAATCTATGTATCGTGCAGCAATTGCGATCCAACACTCTCCCTATCTGTACTCAACTTTCGCTTTATCGAGTCTCTCGCGTGGACACGGATGAGAGGGAAATTGACGGGAAATTTTCGATTTTGCACGAAATGAGAAATCTCCAGTTTACGTTGCACCTTGGGACGGGAGGCGATGATGCCTTGCAGCCAGCGACGAGGAGATCGAATTGAAATCATAGTGTGCACCGTAATATTCCAGTACAGACGAAATTAATTTTTTCTAGATGGTCTACGCCCCCAGATAGCCCTGTGAACTTTTGGCTTATTTTTATGAATGCATTAATGAATATTTTCGTGGATCGAACGACGCCGATATAGCGTGGATTGCACTATCTTGTACGTGTAATCCGTGCAGAAAGATTTCCGCAAGTAGATTAGTACGAAAACGCATCCTATTTGTTTCCAAGTTCGTCGACCTATCGGAATGTTCGATAGAGATAGTCGTGACTTATATTCTTCGGAATCACATAAAATTCAAATGCACTTCAAGTGTGTGCATATATATATGTATATATACAGGGTGTCCCAGAACTGATGGTAGTCCCTGAAATGGGGAGTTGAGGGTGAAATTCTGAGTCGATTGATATAAGTATGTATGGGTCTCAGATCAACCCCTGAATTATTATTAATTTTTAAAGGTCGGCCAATCAGGTGCGCTCGCCTTTGAAATATATAATAAAAAATAAAAAGCCTAAAAAATTAATAACCCATTCTTACTTATATCAATCGACTCAGAATTTCACCCCCAACCCTTCATTTCAGGGACTACCATCAGTTCCGGGACATCCTGTACATATGGGTACTTCTCCCGAAAATATTATTTTGCATGTAATCTGACTTTTTAAATAGATTCTATTCGAGTGCTTTGTAAGTTATTTTGGAAGGAGTTTTCAATAATTCAGGATCTTCCTACAGATAAGATTTGGCAGAAAAATCGTCGTTATCCTTTTTTTCTGTATTTTACAAGCTTTTATTTAACGTGGCTTCGTGTGAGATGCAAAACGGAAAATCGATATTCCACCCACTTCCCGACTACTCAGAGCTCTGAAATTTTGCAAACATACATCTAAAAGGTGACAATGCATGATTCAACTTAAAAACATAAAATAAAAAATGAAACAGAAAAAAACTACTTTCTGTGAGATGCAAAACGTATAATCGATATTTCACCCATTTCCCGACTACTTAAAGCTCTGAAAATTTTGCAAACATGGATCTAACAGATGCCAATGCATGACTCAACTTAAAAAAAATATATTTATAATAAAATATCTCTAATGGATCTATATAACGATGTTATTAACACCTTTAATAACACTAACTTCACAATATAGGATTAATCCCTCTTTGCAAAAATTTCAGAGCTCTAGTACAATCAATTAAAGACTAAAAAGTAGAAAATAATTTATATGTAAACAAAATATTTTGAAAACAAGTTTTTTTTAATGTACTAAAAAGTATAAAATATTTTTTTTACCATGTCACCTTTATGTCACTAGAAATAAAAGCTTGGGATGCTCAAAATTTAGACATATAAACTGTATTTCATTTACTGTAAAAAAACCTTAGATTTCTCAAATAAAAATCCTGAAACTGAGTATAAACGTGCGATAATGATTTCTCTAATTACTATTATGCCAAATTAAATACGGTTAATGAAACTGAATTGATCAAATTTTCTACAGTCCTTGTGTGTTATGAGGCGATGTCACAGGCGTGGGAGTAATTCCTCTGGTCATTCTTAACTGTATCATTTTTCAATGAAATGAGACACTCATTACTTGTTCAAGTGGAACTTTTAGACACCTACTTATCACCAGATTTTGAGGTTAGAAAAACGTCGCAAGCGACGCTGGGCATAAAAACCCGTTTGAATCGTCATTTTTCTGGCATCATTCCTCTGGGTTCCCCCCGACATGTAAGGTCCAGAGGCATGATAGATGCGCCAGAGGAATGACACCATCTTGGTTATGCATGTGTGGATATGCATGATTTTACATGAAAATTATTCTCTTAGATTATTGCCATGCCACTATCAAAGGAAGAAATGCTCCGTAGAAAAAGAGAAGCTCGAAAACGGAGATACAAAAGATACAACCCTTCGCGGTCACACGTTCTGGCTACACAGGGGGTCGCAATAACCCCAGCCATGTTTCAAACGATTGCCGCGTTGACCGCATCTTTCCGAATGACTCATTGAAATTTAGGACATTGGTTGAACATTCTAGAATGTGGCATTCTCGGTATTATTTTTCTATCGAACTTAAAAATGAGGGATAGGAATCAGCAAGGGTCAATGCGTAGAAAAAAACCCTTTTTACAAAAAAAATCATAACGCTGGCAATTGGCAATTTTTTTCTTAAAATTTTAGAGTGATCCTTTTGAGATATTATAGTTTGAAGAAAAAAATATCTGCATGTCTGACCCTAGTCTGTACTTACAAAATGTTAACACAAAGCACCGTTAGAAGGCAGGCCTTGGCCGCCTTCTAACGGCTAACTTCTAAGTCGCCTTGGCCGCCAACAACTTATAGTAACTTTGGCTTAAAGTAGCGCTTGGGATTATTTTGACCCCGGGTCACGGTGCAGGGTTAAACAGGATCCTGTAGCAAGAGAGACTTTAAAACAAAAAGAGCGACTTCAATATTAAAAGAAAAAGGAGAAGATGTTAATAACCCAATAAAAACTTGATAGGAAAAGGTTGGCATCGTTCCTCTGGCCCTACTATTTCTTTCGATCGTTTTAACTCTCATAACTGAAAAGCAGTGTGATCCATAGGGAATTCTATCGATTAGAACTGAAGTCAATTGCAATTGTGAAATGAAAGAATGAAATATTTTTGTTCACAAATTTTGTTGTCCTGCAAAGTTATCATTTCGAAAGAAGCACCAATATAACAAAAAATTGAAGGAAACGCATTGCCTTCATACGCCGTGTAGGACTATGGCGATATTCCGTATGAATTAGCGTTGGCCGGCGCCGATAATTGGACAGGTGACCGCCGCGCCGACAACAACTGACAACAAACAACACTTAAGGGCCTACCGTCAATTTTGTTGAAACTCATATATGTGACAAAGCATTGAAAACTATTAGACACGTTTTTTTTATCCGGGGAAAAACGGCTTCAAGGGGGCGAACCACCCCTCAAAGCAAGGGGTGTCGAGGGGTGGTTCTGCAGTTTCACTCACAAGCAGCCCACCGATCTGGTAAAATGAAAACCAAAAATCTTCTAATGTGAAGCGATGAAAAATCCACTATAGAATAATTTTTTTAAATTAAATTAAGGGGTGACACGCCTTTCTTTGAGGGGCCGTTTCCCCCCTTAAAAACAGTTTTCCGCAGATAAAAAAGATACGTGTCTAATAGTTTTCAATGCTTTATTACATATATGAGTTTCAACAAAATCAGAGGCGACCACTTGATTGATGTCCCGTGTGAGTGGGAAGCAGTTTTACTTAGTTTCCGTTAGTAACACAAATAAAACTCGGTAAAACATAGTCACTTGTATATGGACGCAGATTTTCTATAGATTCCTTGTGCCTTCGTGTAAATGCTCTACAGTGATGGATTCCTGTGGGCTGAGCGGCTGTGGGCAACACTCGCGGGACTCTAGGGAACTGGAAGTAGTACAGTGAAACGAACAGGATGAAAGTGAAAGGGATGGGATCGTAAAAGTCCGCGAGGGCCTACGATGGAACATTAGAATTTTTTTTAATCCATTAAGTTACTATTTTCCAGGACAGACGCGTAAATCAATAAATACATGCAATTGATCGTTTGTTTGTTTTGTTTGCAATCAGGTTCGCGACTTGGTGGAGAGGTGCACCTGCCCGACCCAATTCCCGATGATACGTGTTTCCGAGGGCAAATACAGGATCGGGGACACCAAGGTCCTCATATTCGTGAGAATCTTGAGAAGTCACGTAATGGTGCGCGTGGGCGGTGGTTGGGACACTCTCAGTCATTATCTCGACAAACACGATCCGTGTCGTTGTCGCACATGTAAGTATCACGGTGATGACACCTATACGTTCAAGCGAAATATCTTTTTTCTATACTTCTAGAAAAAAAAAAATTAATCGGTTCCGAAAATTCGGAAGTACGCTCAATTCCCTTTATTTCTTACTCGAAGCTCATCGATCTATGATCTCGGCAAAACTCATACAGAAGGCAGGGGGCTCCTTCGATCTTGGAAGTGCGCAGGTGCATTACGAGAGGTACGTCCACTTTTTTGTTCCATATCGTAGAGCGACCAAATCTCAATTACCGACGATAATTCTTCTATGATAAAACTGCAGTTAATGGAATATTAACTGAATAAATACACAAGGCAAATTGGTAACGAATTTAGGTGAATATTTCGAAAAACAACAAAAAATAGGGGTGCGAAGTGAGGTGTTCGATACACATTCAACTATGGTGATGAAGTGTGCGTCGTTGTAATTGCAACGAAAGTCCTTTTTTATTTCATATTCTTTATCATTATCCAAATTATATTGCTGATTTATGTTAGACATTTTTAACAAGGATTCTGAAAAACGTTAAAGTGATATTTGTAGCCTGAATCCACGAAAAAATGGACAATTGGTAAATTTATTTTCGTACATTTCAAGGATGCAAACTCCATCATGTTAAATCAATTTGCCGTAAAGCATACAAATGTGCGACACTTTTTAAACCCATCAAAACATCGTATAAAATTCAAGCTCTTTCGATGGGAAACGACATGAACAACATCATGACATTGCGGAAATAGTGAAATACTTTACACTTTCTACACATCGTATTTCGTACGTGAACCAGTGGAATTGTGAATTCTCCGCGAACACTAACCGCTTGCTTCAATCAAGAAAAGAACAATCCATTAGAAACCAATTATTTTCCCAAAAAGATTCAAACATAGTTTCGAAAAAAGTCACACACGGTTGAAAAAGTGTACCGCAGTGTTGAACTTTGCTTCTTCAATTTTCTTCCTCCATCAAATCTCATGTATGCACCCAAGCGCTCATCTCAAAATTCTTCGCAAAAGATCACCTCCAAGAACTCGACGAAGTTCAGCATCGAGTGTAGGTTCTTGTGCCGGAACGGCTCAGCAACCAACTCAGCCACAGCAACAATCGCCATCGCATCAACTGCAAACTCCCAGGAGTGCTTCGGCAATGGGCAATAGATCGCGTTCACCAACGCCCCATCAAATTCACCACCAACTCGGGCAAGAGCTGAAAAAAACGGACAATCGTTCGCCGAGCCCCACGGCTCAGACCAAATTCCCATCTAGTCCGGTTCCGAGACAACTCAGTGATCTCGGTAATACCCAGAGATCGAGATCACCGACGCCAAAAATGGACAGCCTCGCCTCGAGCGCGTCAAAGTCCGGCAAATTGGACCCAACGAGAGAGGCGCTTAACGAGGAGATTCGTCAGGTTAGATATGATGGAAGATCGCAGATGTATCACAGCAGACATTTGGACGATTATCAGGTACATCCACAAATACACACATACGTTTATATGGATATAGGTGCGCTGTGGGTCATTTACTCAATAAATCTACTTTAATTTGCATGATTAGTATTCAACATCTTTCTTTGCAAATTCCCCGTGGGGTACGATTATAATTCACACTCATTCGTGTCTTCTTCCGGACTTGTCGTGACCATGATTTTTGTTTTTGAGACCTTCACTACCGCAATAAACGTTCATATTCCAAATTCCCACGTGTTTCGCTGCATCGTTGTCAAGGAAAAAAATCAATATCGATAGTTTCGTATGAGCAATCGTGAATTGCACGGGAAATGACGTAGTTGTCGGGCTACTACAATAGTGTGAAAATGTTTTCCTAACAAATGGTAAAATATGGGGAGATTTGAGTGCGAATCCATTCGTATACTACAAAGTATTCTTCTGAGTGACAATCCCACTAACATAGCTAACTTTAGTTAACATGAAATACTTTTCGCAATTTTATTTCGCGAACGTAACGTTTAATAATCTGTTTTTTTTTTTACATCATCCGAAAAACTGTCCTCTCCTGACGGGAATTTCTTTATGAAATTCTATCGACCTGTTTGCTCGTGATTTAAAAAAACGGGGCTAACGTCAGAATTTGATACAGTTGCTCCAGGCGATACCTGAAAAGTTGATAAGTTCTGTATTAAATATCGCGAGTTAGAAACGGTAAAAGGCTCCGTGATATTTCACAAACAGTTAAACATTACAGTTCCACCACATTTGAATAAATGCTGAAAAAGAGGCATTCGCACGGGGACGACCTTGAGGGGGGAGATCTTTACGCGAGAAAAAAATTAGCTGATTTTCATGATTTTTTTTAGGGAACATATCGTTACCATTTTTGAGCCTTAGGGTATGTTTCATTACTACTTTTGGATGTTACGTGATATTTTTAAAGTTAATTTTTAAAAATGGCGGAGGTATGGCACGACCTTCTAAACTGCATTTTCAAAATTGGCGTGACGTATAGCTAAAAAACCAATTGACCGATTCTGATGAAATTTGGTATAAATCTTCATAACCTTATTGTCTAAAACATGACCCTAAATGTTTTTGAAGATTGTAAAAAAACGTATTTTTTAATTTCACAATGTATCCATTTTTCCGAAAAATTCAATCTTTTTGTTTCCATGCGTACCATTTAATCGATTTTCAACATTTCTCACTTTTTCTTGGTTCATATTCGGCGTACGAGTGTTAATGAAAGAAAAATCTTCGTTGGTTTTTTTCCGATTAATCCCGGCGACGCTAGGTGTCACGCCATCTGATGTGCGTGACACCTAGGCGGACAACATCCGCCGCACCCTGGCTAGAAGGCCGTCCCATGCCGCGGCCATTTTTAAACATCAACAAACAAAATACCACGTAGCAGCCAAAAGAAGTAATAAACTGCTTTTGCCTACTACATACCCTAAGGCCAAAAATGGCGAAGAAACCTTTCCTATAAAAAAATGACGAAAATCAGCAATTTCTTCCTCGTCTAAAGGTATTTCCCCCTTTAACGCCGCTGACAGCAGTTTGCAAGAAGAATCCTCAGCTACGAATTACTCCATTGTTTACGAACAACTGTGCTTTGTTGCCCGGATTTAAAAATTTCTTCTCTCGAAAATAATAGAGCGAAGGATACGGAAACGAAGTTGAACTTTCACTGGACGTCTGTAGATCGAATAAAATCAATCTTTTTCGACGATTATCGGTGAAACGCTCAATCCTTCTCAAACAATTCGAATACGAAAGATAGCAAAAAATCGAGAAGCTCGAGCACCGATGAAGACTAAGATCCATTGTAACACTTATGTTTCCGAAGGATCCAAAGAAGGATCTTCATCGTGAGATACGCGAAAAGGTGCCACTCTCGGAGGAATTTACGAAGCGTTACATTGTTGAGGGTGGCGTGGCTCGGAGAAACGCGGAACGAGAGGACGCGCCGAAGTACGAGCCAACGATTTACGATTACAAGTGCGGCGGTAGTCCCGCCGAAGCAATCGCGAATTCGAACCGGACACCAACGAGTCCGACTGCCGTCAAAGATGAGCAACGACAGCAATCCCAGAGCCAAGCCACCAACGGCGAGGACGTGTTCGCCAAGGAAAGCTCCCAGCATTACGCCAAGTCGTCTCATACCGAGGGCGAGCACTCGGACAACGGCAGCGAGGTATCGGACGAGGGTTACCGAAGCTTGGGCGCAGTGCAACCAACAATTACGACCACAATTACCAACCAGCAACACCAAGATGCATCCATCGCTCACCTCGATTCTCACAGTGAGTCGTTCTTCTTTTATCATCATCATTATCTCATCCAACCCCAGATTCCACGAAGCACCTTCTCCTCCGCTTCGCTATTACGTATATATTTTTTTTCAACTACCCGCTACCCTAGGAAAAAGTAGAATGCATTCTCCCGCAAGTGAGGGAGAAGGGGAAGAAGCAGAGAAAGTACTCCACACTGTGTTTTGAAATAGAAATTCTCGTGATAAACGATGATGTTGAAACTTGTATCTTTAGAATGCAAAAATCTTTTTAAAAATTAACTAAATCTTTAAAAATTAAAGTTTAAAAAACTTTTAAAAATCTTTAAAAATTTAGAATGAGTCAAATGTTTTCAAACATCCTCATAAAAGGATTTGCAACCTAAATAAAGGAAAGAGAATTTTATGGGGCCGGGTTGGAATTCCGAACTTTGAATGATCATAACGCCCAAAACTCCGAAAATCGGAACACCGTCAAAATAATTCGGCTATGGAAATTTCAAAAGTTTCAAAATTTCCAATAATCCGTCGAATTATTTAAAGAATTTTTTTTTATTAAGAAGCGATTTCGCGTCAATTTTGCAATTTGTCTAGACAATGTTATACGTTCTACGTCATTTACAGTCAACTGTGTAGACTTTCGCTGGCATGATCTTGACGAACCTTGTAATTTCGGAACATTAAAATTAGGAATTTTATACCGTCGGCGCACTCAAAGTTCGGAATTTCAACTCGGCCCCCATGTCAGAATCATGCCAGCGAAAGTCTACACAGTTGACTGTAAATTATGTGGAACGTATAACATTGTCTAGACAAATTTCAAAATTAACGCAAAATCACATCTTAATAAAAAAGAATCTTGAAATAATTCGTCGATTTATTGAAAATTTTGAAACTTTTGAAACTTCTACAGCCGAATTATTTTGACGGTGTTAGGATTTTCGGAGTTTCAAGCCGGCCCCATCTTGAATTTCGGAATATTCAAATTCAACCCAGCCCCAATTTAATGCATTCCGAATACGCGAGGTTTTAAATTTTAATTAACGTCGAATTCCCTTCGAAGATTCCCTCTGATTTTGGTGCTACTCGCCTGCGTTTCCGGGCGGATGTAAACATTTTTTTGACGACGTAAGAATCGTAGACAATTTAAATTATAATATTGAAATATATAATATAAAAATTTTAAATAATTTGATAAAGTGAATAATACTTTATGGTAAAATATAAATATTTTACATTTTTCATTTAATAAAAAGTAAAAATTATATATAAATAAATTAAACTAGGATTGGATACTCTATTACAATTAGTTAGAAATAACTAAAAATAATTAGTAAAAATTGGACGGTATTCTATCGTATTCAGAGAAATTTGTCCTGTAAATGATAATACGTGATAGGAGTTACTTTAGTCCTCCCCGCTTATTGATTCCGATAGGCGAGAGGAGGAAAAATATTTGAGCGCACGTCCCGTGAGTTGGAGAACGTTACAGGGGAGTTCGGAGGGAGGGAGGAGAGACAGTCGCCGAAATAAATGATTCTCGGGACGCTTATCCTCGTTGAAAGAATCGCGGATCGGTAAAAAAAAAGACCCACGCATTATGCTAACTACCGTCAAGAAACTCGTACACGTTACGATCCCCTGGCTCTCCTGTCGCGCATCCCAAAGACGAATTTGGTGGTACTCGGGCGAGTGTCCGAGCTGTTTAAAGTGTGTGTCCGAGGCTGAAAAAGGCGTGGGACGAGAGATGAACGACACACACGCGCTATCGCGGCCTTGAAAGTCAGCCTCTGTGTCGCATTTAAAAGTGGAATCGATTGACCATCATCATCGCGCAATACAAACGCGCCACATGCTTTTTTACCCACAATAGCTCGATCCCCAGCATTATTTTAATTCCTTTTTATTTATCTTTTCAACGAGCCATAATATCTCGTAAGCGTGTTTGTCGTACGGATTTCTTAATAGAATTGAGGATCGCTCGACGAAAGGGATTTGCGCATGACACACCTGTAAAAGCAAAAAAGGAGCTTGCGAAATGTGTCCAAATTCTGTAGACTGTCTTACCCTGCGATGCTTCGGTTCCTCAGCCTCACGGAAGAGTGTGTTATTATTGTTAAGAAGAAAAGAAATATCAGTTATCGATATATCAATGGAGATTGGAGTATAGATATTAAGGACGAATTTTCAATAGGTCGATCATCAACAATGATACTTGATACAGCCAATTAATAATCAATTCTACGGATAGACGTTAACGGATCGATTTTTCAGACTTTAAATACGCTGGTATCTGATGCAAGTGACTTTGAGATTTCGAGTGATTCAAATATATTCGTTCTCCATAAAGCAGCACTTCACTTCGTTGTTTCGATGTTCATGGGAGCTAGACCCATCGAGGACATTTATAAAAAATGACAAATATCAGAATAAGTATGACGAGTGGCATAACTCTTTCCGTCATAATTGTATTCAAAATAAGCTGTTCCAACTTTTTCGTTTTTTTTAACGTTCAACTTGCGCAGTTTAATAGGCGACTCATTCGTGTTCCGGTTATCGAAAATGTTCTTGGCAGCCGTGATGTTTTCCAAGTTCGTTGTTCACAATTATGCGAGTATAAAATAATAAACTCATAAAAACACGAATTTATTTAAGGGGTCACGCGGGTTTCGAAGCTAAAAGAAGTAAATTTTCTCTATAAAAATAAATATAACACATAAATTATTTTATTCAAAATGTTAAGCACACAAAAGAGCAACAGTTCCTTTCCCCTTTATTTTGTAAGTATGAAGAAAGAAATAAGATTTCTTTTGAGAGTGTTTATTTAACACATATTAAAGTATAAAAAAATGCTATTATAATTTTCATACAAATTGGCGGCGACAGAGCCCATCTTGAAAAACGTATTTTTAACAAATAGCTTCACGCGAGGACGGGTTTTTCGTAAAGTATAAGACCTCGAACGAAAACCAAAAAAAATATAATCTATACATTATTAGCTATAGGACTACTTAGGGATTTTTCAAATCAAATTTTGAAAAAATGGCGCACGTTAAAAGAAATAAATTGATTTTTTGCCCAAAAAATAAGCAGTGAAATGTTTATAAAAAAATAGTTTACATTTAATTTAAAAAACGGCTACGTACACCAATATATCAAAATTACCAATAATCAAAATTTCAAATCGATCCATGCTCCGGTGTTCGAGTAATCCGTCCTCCCAGTTTGAAAAAAGTGGTTTCGAGAAAAACGCATTTAAAGTTGTACGAGGCGCCTGAAAGAAGTCCGAGGCGCTGCAACAAAACCGATAATTGAACCTTAAAAAAAATCTTTCGCTACAGGACCAATTGGACATTGTTTTTATGACCCCAAAGAACTTTTTAAGCAAAGAAAACGATTTTTCCAAAATCCTAGAGTGGTGTTATCCCTTAAAGTTGTACGAGGCACCTGAAAGATTTCCGAGGCACTGCGGAAAATCGATAATTGAACCTTTAAAAAAAAATTCGCTACAGGACCAATTGCATATTGTTTTTATGAACCCAAAGTATTCTTTAAGAAAAAAAAAACGATTTTTCCAAAATCCTAGAGTGGTGTTATCGCTTAAGGCATTAGGCCACTCTAAAGGCCGAAAAAATAGGCTTTTGGGGTTTTTTTCTCAGAAAAACTACAAAATAAATCGAGATTACAAAGAGGGTGTTTATCATACATATCAGTGACTGTATACAACAATTTTTTTGGAGCAGTTAATTTCAAAATTAATTTAAAAATTACGTAGGATTTTTTTATAATGCATAGTTCATTTGTTATTAACAATTATCGGCCGATTTTTTTGGAAAGTGAAAAATTTGCCTAAAAAATCGTCAGATAATTGTTAATAACAAATGAACTATGCAATATAAAGAAAAATCCTACGTACTTCCATAGACAATGTATTTTTAAAAATATATTCAACATTTCACGTGAATCGGTCGAAAATTGTCTGAGTTATGTTTCCGGCCAGCGTAAAAAATGCAGTTTTGAGATGAACGCTGCACAGCCGGCAGTTTGAAATTAATCACTTAAAAAAAAATATCGTTTACAGTCACTGATATGTATGATAAACACCCTTTTTTGTAATCTCGATTTATTTTGTAGTTTTTCTGAAAACAAAATCCCCAAACAAACAAAATAACCCCTTATCAATAGAGCGCTTCATTCTCGTCGAAGAAGAGGTGAGAAGGTACAATAGGAAAAAAACATTGAAAAACGTCGCTTGTTCGTGTTGTTGCAGAAGACTCGGAAAAGCAGAAAAGTGAATTGGCGGAGGAGGCACGTTGTTGCGTCGAGACGGATAGTATAGAGACGGGTTTGAGAAAGACGAGGACGACGACAACGACAAGGGGAGGAAGCGGTGCAGGGACTTCGAGTCCCTCGAAATCGTTGAGTCCGGTGGGCCCGAGCAGCGTGGTTGCGCGTAGCGGAAGTTCGGCATCGCGTTCAGCAAGTGTCGGAAGTTGTTGCGGCGGCAATGCCCAAGGCTGCGATCGTCCATCGCGGGGCAATTCGATGGCTCGCGAGAACAGTAATTTGTCGCGTTGCTCGTCGGGCAGTAGAACACCCCGCGAGGGTAATTCGAGTCCGGAGGGTAGTCCGCTAAAGCGTTCGACTTCCGGTAGGACCAGCCTGAGGAAGCCCCCGGCCCCGCCCACCTCGAGCCCCGGACGTGCCTGCGCAACGCCGTCCCGAAGTGCGCAAAACCCGTGCGATGTTTCGCGGAACGAGACGAAAACCGGCTCGAGCCTCGGCGTCAACAACAACCTTCACAGTGGTCACAATGGTGCGAGCAACACGTGGAACGGAAGACAAGCAAAACAGAGGCCGTCCTTGACAGCTGACACGTTCGTGAAACCGATCAATAACGTCAAAACTACGACGACCCTCAAATCAGCGTCACCCACAAATTTCTCGCGAAAAAATCCAGCCAGGCAGAGCTTGCCTCGTTTGAGCGGCAGCGCGAGCGCGAACGGCGTCACTTCCGGTATCACGGGCTCACCCCAGTACGACAGAAACGGCAGAAGAACGAAATCGTCGACGAGCGCGTCATTGCAAACTTCACCAAGCAAAATTGCCAATCCTTTGCTCGAGCAGATACTCGCGAAAATGTCTCATCTGAGGGACGACAAGGAAGTTGTGGAGAAACTCCAAGTTTTGATAAGGGATTATCAGGGCCAGGGCGAGACTGAGAACGACGATACGATCGACGGTAATACAGATCCGAATCTCGAGTTCACGAGGGCTTGGATCGACGGCAATGGTACCGTCGCGTTGACAACTGGTGACGTACAATTAGTGACCAGCCCTCGCAAAGACCCTAAACCACCGTCCGAGAGGGGAAACGGATTCTCGAGAATACCGGCACCGGTATACAAAAGACCCATGTCCGTTGCATCGGACAGTATATGAACGACAGCGAACGAGCTATCGCGCTGAGAGATCTATTTTACAAGCGAATTATCCATGTTGGATAATCACGATCGGGCGGATTAAAAAAAACTCGGGGAGCCCGGATCGGAGGAATTTCAAGGGACGCGCCGTTACGTGCGGATGTGAAATCGCCCGGCACTTTCTGCTAGAAATATCGCATGATTTGACACTTTTGAGGATGCATCGTGGTCGTACAATCACGTGTTCAAAAAGTAGTATACACAATTGAGATTCTGTTTTTACGATTTCTTTTTAACGAGTAATCAATAATTGGCTCATCATCGGCCTCAAAAAAATTAATGACATTTGACGATGAGAGATAAATAACGATTGTAGATGCTTGAAATGAAATTGTCTAGTTTATTGCAAGCGTGAACGAGGTAAGCGTTGTTTTTGCTTTCTTGACAGGGTCACTATACGATGTTGAACTTTGCACCATTGGAATGCAATGAAAATTCTTTTTTTCAACGGCCCCGATTTTTTCGGCAGTTCAATCGAACAATGTTTATCATCGTTACAGCTCTACATGCTTTATCTACAAAAGAAAATTTCGAATTCCAACGAAAATAAAGAAATTTTTAAACAGTAGTTGCATTCTAACGATTCCAATTTCACCACTACGTCCCAGTAATTGCGCCAACATTTTTATTGATGAAAATTCGGTAGCACGGATCATCGCAAATGTTTTTCGTTCAAAAGCCATGCCTGCCTTTGACAATATAGTTACCGTAGGCTGGAGAAATAGCGCTATTTCAGTTAAACGAGACGTTCGATGTGGAAATTAAAAATTGAGTTGCGAAAAAAAGACACCTCGATGAACTTTCCTTTGCTGAACAATTGCAACGTATCGCGGGATCTCAATGCTGCTAATTCTGTGCCGTACTGGGAAGTGTACTACTTTTTGGATGGGGCTGTGCATTCGATTCGTCCTCGAGACGATTTTCGAGCGTATTTTATAAATCGGTTAGATCTCGGATCTGGATCTTCAACGGAGAAATGTCTCGACGACGAGATTCCAACGAACGTCGATGTTGGTTCGAGAAAGAAGAAAAAATAAATGCCCGGTATTCACAGAGTTAACCCGCCGGGCTGGTGCTTAATCGACATTTTTTTTCTTCGTTTATGTAGATCGACTGTTACGATGTTTACGATCATTCATTCGTTTTTCTTGTTCTTTCTCGAAAGATTTACTACGTTGAGTTATAGTACGAGAGTAACGACGATCCGAAGTATCGGACGGTCGTAGTGGACATGGTTAATTTTGACATGCATTAAGCTGAAATGGCTTGAAACGAAGATACGAAGAAAAAAGAATAAAAATAAAACAGAAGTTTCGTTTGTTATTCGATTACCAAGATTTACGATAGTGTAATTTGCATCGTTGGAATGCACTCGAACAAAGTTTTTCGAGAGCTCAAATTTACTTATCGCTGGATTTAGGCTATAAAAAGCACTCGAAACATTTTTAGGATCCTCATTGGAGACCTACAAGAGAAATTTGAAACAAAAAGTTTGCGAAAAAGTTAAAAACGAATAAATACAATATTTCAGTACATTCCAAAGATGCAAACTACACCACTAATTTGTTTGACTTATACGATTACCCAATAGCGAGGTTTCGAACGGATTTTTTTACTCGAGAAAAGGAATGCATGGTCGAATGATTATCATATTACAGCGACCGAATGGCCGGGCCAATTATCCACAATCAATTCGCCCAGAAGGGCGAAAAACGTAGACCATGTTCTTCCCCTCAAGCCCGTATGATTTTCTTCGGAAGGCACACAACCGAACCCCGGCCCGGCTCGCGTTTCGTTTCGCTAAGGAGATAGCTTTTTAAGAAAGAATGACAAACAAAGAGAAGAACGACGATCGCTCTCGCGTATTATTTATTTATACAGAAATATATATATATATATAGTCTATTGGTTGTATTTATTGAAGGCAATTTATTTACGCGTTACGATGTATAATTCTCGTCACGTGTCGAACGTTTCACTGTGCATAGATTGTTTTAATGGTACGTGACGAGTTTTGCTGAATTGTTTTTTTTTCTGTTTCTTCGCAATAAAGAAGGTTATAGGTGCATAAGAGGGGACGCGGAAAACCGATGTACGATGAGGACAGGGCGTCTCCGTTTTTTTTTTTCAGACAGAAAAAAAATCATTCGACTGCGGAGAAAAAAGAAGAAAAACGTCGAGGTACGAGTGTATGTTGTGGAAGGGACTTGCTGCTTTCGCGACGAAAAAGAACTGAGATATACACACACATGCGTAAAAATATCAGGTGCATATATACATGTATGTGTACATCATTAGCCTGGGCAAACGCCATTCCAATGTTGAGACTTTTTTTTATATACCACGGGCCGAAACACTTGAAAATATTACTTTGGCAGCTCGCGTCCAATCTAAAAAAAATGATAATATCACGGAACATGGCGTGTTCCGATTTTTCAAAACTCACTCGCGAGTTAGAGGAAAATTAAAATAACGAACGGGTTTACGTTGATGGGCTTATACTCGAATGTGAAGAAAAGAAAGAAAAACAACGATCATGATTATTAAAAAATGACAAATGTAGCGAGCGAATACAAATTCCCTAGAAAAAAAAAAAAACAAGAAATTGAACCCCTAAAACTTGGAACTATTTTTAGTAAACGAAAAAATGTAGAATAAAGTAGTATTATCGATTTTACGAATAAATCTGAGAGCTGAGATATCTTGCGGCGTCTGTGCGAATTGTTCACTCTTTTTTTTTTCTTCTCGTTTCTTTTACGCAGGTACTTTTTTTCCAATCGTATATTCAAGTCAACAAAAAGTAAGTGACAATTGAGTGGGAATTTTTATGTTTTCCTTTTTTTTTCCTTTCCTTCTTCAACGTCCAAATTGCGCGCGATATGTGGGACACATTAATTTATTATCGCCCATGTTTGCAAACTTCATAAATAGTCTGCCCGCATGACTCACGCGTGCATTGCCGTATTTCATAAAACATAATCCATACAGAGCGTCGTTATCGTATCGCCGATCGCCGTAGCGTTCTCTCACAATTTTATGGCCATTAATTATTACCGATTATTATTACTAAGTGTTATTATTAGTTTAATTTTTATTCGACATTTTTCGGATTATTCAATCATGAAAATTCTCGTCGCTATTGTCGCCTCGACGATTATTATTATTATATCGATGAAACTCGTATCCGTAAGCAACGTTACCGCTTTTGCGAATTATTATTATTGTTTTACGAACGAGCGTGAATTGTAAAACCAATCAAAAATAAAAAGGGCATAATAAAATTAAAAAAAGAACTTGGTTGAACATGTCAAAAAGAAAACAATGTTTTTTCGTATTGATTTATAAATCGTTTTTTTTTTGTGGCGAAACGACCATTCAGTTTTGGAGGGAGCTGGTCGATTTTAAATTTACCTAGACACGAGGAGTATGAGAGGAGGGCAGAGAGGGAAGGGGGCCGGCGAGGTCCATTGTAAGAAGGTCCGTATCCCGCATATGGAATTGCGTCCTTGTCGCATATATGGCGAGACACGCGCTGTTCACGGGATTTTCGCGTTTGCAAGCTGCTTCGCGCTGCATATCCCGCGACGCCAGCACAACAACGCCATTAAACAACAACTTATATGTGCCATCTACCCGGCGAACCCACCATTTACTTCTATTTCCGAGGACATACCACAAATTTGTACTTAAAAAAAAAATACGTACAGTCTGCCGCAATTGGCAGGTTATTTTTCTCTTGTGAGATTGTCGTCGATTTTTTGTTTTGTGAAATTGTTTACAATATTTTAGCAGCCAAGGGGAATTATATAGTGAGCTGTAATCCGCGATGGTCGTAAGTCCGTCTGCAACTGGACGCCCAGCGTCGCTTTTTGTGCGAAACTCGGGCTTAAAAATAAAAGATTATTCATGAAGATAGCATTTGACGAGTAGATTTAAATCAAATTATAGTTGTAATTGTAAAATAATTCTCTTTGGGGGAAAGAACGAGAAAAAGGCCTTTTGGTTTGACAATAAATTAATTCGACCATTTGCAATTTTCCGACCCTGTTCTGTTAAATAGTAATAATTATTTGTTTTGGCGAAATTCTGGTTTTTAATAAACAAACGATCGGTTCGCAAAGTTTTCGAAAGCAATGAAGTTCCTATTTAATATTAAAATGACGTGCTTCGATGGGCACTTGACCGCTTGTCTATTCAACTTGCTGTATGGTTTGATTTTTTTTCAAAACCCATTTTTTTCTCCGGAAAACTCGATTGTCCTCACTTTCCTTTGGTTTATTTTCGGAAAGAATTCGCAAGCGTGAAGAATGCTTGTGATATGGGTCACGAGTGTGATTCACTGTTCGCGTTCGTTCGCGGGATGCCGGATTTATTTTTGGAGCCCGTCGTGAAAATGCGTTGACCCACACACACACATCCACGAAAATAATGGAATCACTTTAATCCCCGAACGATACGTTTCGAATTGCACTTGGCGCAATCGCCTTTTCGCACTGACTATTCTTTTCGGAAACGTTTAACGGTATAGGTCCAGAACAGTCCGAGCAGGGGAATCGCAAGCTCGGCGAAAAAACACCAATCAAGAGACAAGTTTGTTTGTTTTAAGGAGGGTGAAGCGGTCCAGTTGAGTCAAATGACGGTTTGTGAATTTTTTTTCTAATGTACCTCAAACAAATGAATACGAGGTATATATTTATTCTGTAGATGCCAATTATCCATAAAAAATATAATTAAAGGACAAAGTTATGCATTTGAATATTTTTATAACGTAAATAAGAAAAACTTTTGTGATACTTTCAACTTAAAAAAGTCCAACTTGAAAACATTATTGATGATTATTATGATAAAACTGCGTCAGCCAATGTTTTATACAACTCAGAATAAAATTTTGAGTAATTTATAATTCTGCCTACTTATATGTACACTACCGTCCAAAAGTTTGGAAACACTCGCCCCGGTTCGGAGGCACACAAGAAGTTTCATCGCTCTTTTAAAAATGACGATATCTTAATTTACCAAGCGGCGTTTCAAAAGGGACATATTTAGCTCCATTTAGCTTTGAAAAAAAAAAATACGATTTTTTTAGACTCAGTACACACTTTGAAGGTTGGTCGTTTTTTGGCTTTTTTGAGGGTTGAAATTTTTGCGCACGACTCGTGAAAAAACCTTTTAACCGTTTTGCTCATGAAAAACTTAAAGCGGAGAGTACAAGCTTCAATTTCGTTTTTTTTTAAGTTTCGTAGGATATTTTACGCATAAATATTCAAGTTTTTGCAACAAACGACCTTATTTATAAAATGAAGCCTAAATCTGAAACTACTGGATTTTCGTAAAACTAGTAAGAGGGTACAGTTTACATACAGTCATTTTGGATTTACCAAAAAAATTTCAGAATAAAAACGAAATTCAAAAATTTGAAGAAAAAAATTTTTTTTAAATAAGAAGAACTTGTCCCACATCTCCCGGGGATTTGTGGAAAAAGTTGCAAGAAGCTTGGGCCAGTCTTGTGAAGGCTGTAATCGTAGCGAAAGGCGGCTTTTTCGATTATAAAGCGGTGTAGATGAAGTAAGAGACCCGATTTTTTAAGATAAAGAAATATTTCGTTGACTTAAGAAAACATTTTGCAATTTTTTTTCTTCGAATTTTTTATTTTTTTTTATTCTGAATTTTTTTCGTAAATCCAAAATGATCGTATATAACTTTTTATCCTCCTAGTAGTTTCACGAAGACCCAGTAGTTTCAGAGTTAGGCTACATTTTATAAATATGGTAGTTTTTTGCAAAAAGTTGAATATTTGTGCATAAAAAATCGTGGGTAAATAAAAAAAAACGAGATTGAAGCTTGTACTCCCTGCTTTAAGTTTTTCATGGGGAAAACGGTTAACTTTCTTTTTCATGAGTCGTGCGCTAAAATTTCAACCCCCTCAAAAAAGCTAAAAAATGACAATCTTTCAAAGTGTGTACCGGATTGAAAAAAAATCGTAATTTTTTTTTTTAAATAAACTAAATGAAGCTAAATATGTTCCTTTTGAACCGCCGCTTGGTAAATTAAGGTATCGTCATTTTTAAAAGAACGATGAAACTTCTTGTGTGGCTCGGAACCGGGGCGAGTGTTTCCAAACTTTCGGACGGTAGTGTATGTCACGAGATTATTTATTATTACTATTAATTAATATTAAGTATTGCCAAAATACAACAACTTCGCGCTAAACAGCTAAAAAAATTACGTCACTCGTAGCGTTAACGTCTTGCTTATCTATAAACGCACGTAAAATTACATACATAAGACTGTTTTTTATGTCTGGGATTGTATGTTGAAAAAATTTCAAAAAATTTGTAGACTCAGTATAGTCTAGATACTAACATTTAGGATAAGTTGGCGACCCCCCCCCCCCCCCCCCCCCCGATCGAGCTAAAATTTTGCACAAACCTCCCTTTTAATATTTTAAAACAACCCCTTAAGGGATTTTTGGCGACTCGCAATAGTTTTCAAGATATTGAATTTCAATGTCTCCGTTCATACCTATATATGTTATCGCGCTCTCCGTTTTATCCAAACAAGAATACCCAAATAAACACAAACAAGCAAACCCAAACGAGTCCAAAAACTATTGCGCGTCACCAAAAATCCCTTCAAGGGTTGTTTCAAAATATTAAAAGGAAGGTTTGTGCAAAAATTCAGCTCGACCGGCGCGGGGGAGGGGGGGGGGCTGACCCAACATTTATATATTTAAAAAAAAATCCTTGATTGTGGCTAACGCTCCATCGCCTTAAATCGATTTTGGTCTTTCGTTCACTGAGATTTTTCATTATAATTTTTTCAAAGTGTCTGTTACCAATTAAGCCTCTATATCGGAAAATCAATTTTTTAATTGTCGTACGACTGTGCAAAGCTCTAGAAACGATATTTTTTCAAGAAATTTCGAAGTTTTTACAAACTCTTTAATTTCCCATTATGCAACGTTAATATGTTTATCTTGCGAAATAAGCAACAAAGCTAAGGAATTTCGTGTTGAGTAGATGGGTGAGAACAAAAATAAACCAATAAATCCAAACAAACTCATGGAATGAAATCCTTTAAATACACAACTTTGAAAGAAATCGCTAAGATAAAATTTGCACAATAATAAAATACAAACATCATTCCCAATCTAAATAGGCGATAAAATTGCAGTCTGATCGGAGACACGCGCTTTCCCGAGACTCCCTATTGGCTTAAGGGGCTACATCTACCTAGAGGCCCGAAAAAATAGGCGACTTCCGCATTTTTCTGTGGGTCACGGTTGGTAAAATAAAACGCTTTTCTTTAACACAAAGGTATATATATTGAGAGCTTTAAAAAATACAGAAAAACAACAGAGACATAGCCGCGGCAGATGATACATTTTTTTCGCGCCGTTCGTCGGTGGACACTTTCCAGCTCCAACGGCCCATCCGAAATCTAAAGACCAAACGGTTTATTCAAGTTAGCAATAAATACGAGTCGTTGACGATCGCCGATTTTTAGAATCTTTTTTTTAAACAACGTGGCGAGGATTTAAAACTCGAGCATACCAAATGTATGAAAACGGTCGTAATTTTCACGTAACTATTAAAGAATTAAAATCGATCTTGAAAAATATGAGATCGATAACGACCTTTAAATGAAGTATGGTGCTGCTATCGCGCGCCTGGCCGACTGTTAGAAGCTGTAGCTCATTCAATTTTAGTAATATATCAATGAAATTTTCGGGGAATATAACTAAAAGGTGATGCTGTCGAACAAAAATATTTTTGGAAAATGCAATTTTTTACCCAGGTAGGTGGATGTAGCCCGTTAAATGTGCCCTGCATGCAGTCATCGGCGGCCTCACAATATTCAAATCTGAATACAAACTTTTTTAAACGTCATTATTTGACTAATGGCAACATTTGGAGCGTATCGGTATCGAAAAACGCCATATTTTTTTCCGGCACATTGGTTCTCGCGAATGGTTCACCGCGTTTCGCTGCGAAAGACTAAACATGTTTTTGGAACCCGAGCTCAAACTCGAGTTCGTTGCTCGAATCACTCTCCGGACTGGAAACGTCCGACACGCTTCATCAGCCATCGAACGATTTAGTCACGATTCGTTTGCCGTGCAGTTGAAAAACATTCGAAGCATCAATGCTCAACTAATATGTAGTTATTTTGATGGTAGACGGCGCGGCGTAAAGAGTGTGGCCATGGCTTTATTTGATGCCTGATATTTTATTAACGAGACTTTAAGCAACATAAAAAACAGTTACTTGCGCAGACCTTTTATGTATAAGGAGTACAACTTTGCAGTGACCGTTTTTTTTTCAAAAGTTTAAGGCTTTATTATAAAAAAGTGGCTACATATTTTTTAATCAAAGTACTGCCCGTCGCTAGCTACGACCTCGGCCCATCTTTCAGGTAGCATTCGAATCCCGCCAGCGTCGGACTGGGCCTAAGAGGCCCGGATGGCATTATGACATTAAGGGCCCGTCGCTCGCCCAGGATCAGGGAAAATAACCCAAACAAACTAAATAATAATAATAATAATAAAATAGGCGAGAGTTTTTGGATTCTTTTATTTCAAAATTTTTACATACCCTTTTAGGTCAAACTTTTCCTCTTTATTGGCTAACCAATCAACATTTTTTTCAAAAGAGGAGAAGTTTCAGCTAGATTATCTATAACGCGTTCGTAAAAGCTGCTATCCTCGTCATCCTTGATAAGATCCGACTCTGTGGTTAATATAATCAACGATTCCAGCACTTTTTGTCCCAGTAAAGAACGAAGTCTCGTTTTAATACGCTTTAGCGCGGAAAATCGTCTCTCGCAAGTTACTTGGGTAAACGAAATTGTGAGGATGACACGACAAGCGATGTATAGGTTGGAGTACGTACTGATGTGCATGTTGTATTGAGACAAAAGTTTACATGCACATGGTATGCAACTTCGGCAGGCATCCGAACTTCTTTTAGACAAGCAAATAGCGTTCTTTGCTGTTTGATCTAAACCATCATTTTCGCATCAACTTTCGGTATCTATTATTTAATTAAGTACAATACCCGCCACGGATCTTTCTGCTTCTGAAGTTAGCAAAAAAGCGTTGCACATTGGGATTAAAACAGACAGAACAGACGAAAGACTGTGAGCGGCGAAGGGTAGATGTATAGTTCCTCGCCGTTGCTTAGCAGCGGAGCGTCCGAACGACCTTTCGTAGCTCGCGCTTCTGTTTATACGCACGTGGGGCTGATTCCGTGTAAAGTGCGGCCGTGTTCAGTTGTTTTGTTATTTAGTAGTTATTACGTGTTTGTATTGTTCTATTTGTAAGTTAGTTTACTTGTAGGTTATTATTTGTTGCATTTTTGTTAAGTTTTTTTCATTAGTTTACGTACTTTGTTGTTGTTTTTGTGTTAAGTTTTGTTGTTAGGTTACGGTCGTTACATTGTATTATTAAAAATGCTGTGTAGAAATACAGTTTTCAATAGACAGGCGAGAAAAATGATGGTCAATGTACATGATTTGTTGCTCAAGAAGCTGTAAAAGGTATAAAGAACTTAAAACAAGTTCATCAGAAAACTGCCAAGGCGACCGAAATTTCTTTGAGTACCATCGAAAACATTATTCGTGAGTCCAAGAAATGTGAATTGGCCCTGGTATTCCACATGCCTGGTAAGAAAAGGCCAAGAAAAAGCGACGTCACAGATATTGATAACTTTGACCAAGGTATTATGAAAAGATGCGTCCATAATTTTCATACAAAAAGAGAACTGCCTACAATAAGTAAGCTGAAGGCAAAATTACAGGAAGACTAAACTTCAAAGGGTCGTCTGCCAGCCTACAGCATATTTTAAACAAGCTCGGGTTTAGTTGGCAGAAACCCGAGAATAATAGAAAAATTTTAATATAGAAGACTAACATTCGGCTGAAACGAATAGAATATTTGCAGATGATATTAAAATATCGACAGGAGGGTCGGCCCGCTATTTACACTGAGTCCTATATGCATGCAACACATTCGAAGTCGAAATCATAGTCAGACGGATCCAATAAAGGACCTAACAGCCCATATCCAAGGGCTAGAGAGTAGCTATTCCGCGCGCAGGGTCCGCTGGTGGATTTGTTCCCGGTGTTCTATTAATGTTTAAGTCCGGTACAAAATCAAGAGATTATCATGACATTAACTATGAAGGTTATTCAAAATGCTTAAGAATGCAATTGATTCCGAATCGGCCTGAAAATTCAATCGTCGTCATTGTTAATGCTCCATGACACAATAAATTACTAAAAAGAAATAAACGAAATTATTTAAATAAAAAAATTGTTTAACCCTTTTATACCTGACGGGACATGTGCTGCCCCAGTCTGGGAATTTTTTTAAATTACGGCCGTGGCAAGATATCTCTCAGTTACTGAAAAACACAGGCGCATTTCAGTGGTGAGGAATTCGCACCTATATTAAGCAAGTTTCACACAGAAAAGTTATTTCATCGTAATAATCACTTGGAGGAGAAATAACTGTTTCCGGTAATGAGGCGCACTAAACTGATTTTTTCGCCGTATTGAAAGGGTTAAACCACGTTTCTAAAACGGACTAAAAAATAAGAAATATTTTCTCCTAGTTAAAATACTTGTAAGATTTAAAACCAAAAGCGTTGGGCGCATGTTATAGATAACTGATGCATGAATAGTTCACCTAAGTCACTAATAATTTTATTATACTGCAAATGATATGAACTGTTGTGTAAGGTTTCTCAACGACAGCTACTCCCTACACTCCTTACTGTTATCTATGCATGTGCCCCACGTTTTTAGTTTTAAATCTTACAAGCATCTTCATAGCTATTAAGGGGTTTTCTCACTTTAGACGATAAAAAAGGTTATTTTCATGAATTTTTTTGATCGGATGTATTATAGATATTCATATAAAAGTTGTTACACTTAATACTCTTTCGGAATACAGAGAAAAAAATTATTTATTTGAGTCACTGTTTGTAGACGAAAATGGTAGTTAAAAAATGTCCTAAAAAATTGTAGGTCTGCGCGGTTGATGAAATCTCGGAGATGGATCATCCGAAACAAAAAAATCAAACGGTTTTAGATTCAGTATGTTAATGGCTATAGCGCAAATCATATGATTTTTATATATGCAAAAATAACAAAATGTCGGACATTAAAAAAAAACAAAAATATGGTTTTTCACGGGTTTTGGCAAAAAATAGCAAATATCAAAATTTAAAAAAATATCTTATGAATATGATGATGAAAAGAATATGTGGTTAAAATTTTATAAGGATCGGTTCATTAGTTTCGAAGATTTTTTCGACAAGCCGTCGAAAAACGTTGTTTCGAGAAATACGCGTTTAAAGTTTGCTTGGGTTACATAAATACATAAAAAATTCTTTTTATGGATTTCGGAAGTTTATTTATTAAGTGTAACAACTTTTATATCAATATCTATAATATAAATCTTTTTAAAAAATCATGAGAATAGCCTTTTTTAGCGTCTAAAGTGAGAAGACCCCTTAAAAATTCACAATCACAAATTTTCAGGACAATCTGTATGCGGTTAGAATTTTATATTAGGTTATAAATTTGTATGGGGCTAGAAAAATTATTTTATACTTTCTAGTCCGTTTTAAAAAAAGTGGTCAATTTTTTTTTATTTTAAATAATTTTATTTTCTTATTTTTACTCTTGTGTGTGTGTGAAATTTTGCTTCTCCTTCACTAGGCGTCGCTTGCGTTGGGGGCTGTCCCTTGCCCATCGTTGAAATCTTCACTAATGCACTATTCACTATTAATACTTTTTTTATCCTCTTTCACTAAACTATATTTTTTATTTCTTTATTTATTTTGCAACATTTTTTTCTTTTTTCTCTCTCTGTGATATACTTGCCTGTCCGTTTATTTGCCTGTCATCCAGATCTGAACTATGTTCAAAGTTTCAAGTCCCTAGCTCATCCAGAAGTTAGTTTAAAATCGATTGCAACATTTGTATCGAACAGACAAACAGACAAGCAAAGCGAGTTAATAAAAACGTGGTTAAATAAACAACTATAGTCGCGCTACTACCAGACCAGCGAGTCAACGCGCGTATACACAGATAGGAGGTACGGGCACGGGCCCCGCGCTCCTGCCCCAACGACTCAACGGGGCCTGTCTGCATTGCATTGTACCAAGACACCACGGCCGTGAGCGCACGTTTTATATTATTGTCGCAACGGGCGTGCCAGCATTGTAAATAGAAATCACCCAATTCTTTTACCAATATAATTATAGATACAATCGTAAAGTTGAAGAGTAAGGATTCATTTATTGGATATCGAACCTGATTTCCAACAAATGGGACATTCCACGTTATTATTTATTACAGGATTATTATTATTATATATTATTATTATATTATTATTACAGGATTTCAAATGGTAGTGATTGCGTTGAAAATAATCTCTTGGAGTTTACGTCAACTTTTTGTTCATATGTGCTTCGGAATCTGAGATCACCCGAAGGTTTTGTATTAAGCTATTTGTTTGTATGCTATATGCACTATTTTTCACGTTGGTAGTAAGCGTAGGGGGGCCCGCGTAGGGTAGGGCCCGGGTGGCAAACGCCACCCTGACCCTATGGCCAGTCCGACGCTGAATCCCGCGTCGATAAAAGTCTTGGTCATTGGAGGCAATCCAGGAATCGACCCAATTTTTGACTTCTTCGTAAGTACCGAAGTGCTGGTCAGCCAAATCGTGTGCCATTGACCGGAACAAGTGATAGTCGGAAGGGGCAATGTCTGGAGAGTACGGCGGGTGGGATAAAACCTCCCATTTCAGCGTTTCCAAGTACTTTTTCACAACATTTGCAACATGGGGTCGGGCATTGTCATGCTGCAGTATCACCTTGTCATGTCTTTCGTTGAATTGTGGCCGTTTCTCTTTGAGTGCCTTACTCAAGCGCATCAACTGACGTCGGTAGAGTGCCCCTGAGATGCTTTCGGATGGTTTGAGCAGCTCATAGTACACAACGCCCAGCTGTCAGCCCGTCTTCAAAAACTTTCTGCCTTCCGCCACCATGCTTGTTCTCGACCTCAAAATCTCCACTTTTGAAGCGTTGAAACCACCGCCGACACGTTTTCTCACTAATAGAATCCTCCCCGTAAGCATCTACAAGCAAACGGTGGGCCTCAGCCGCAGATTTCTTGATGTTGAAGAAGTAAATCATAACCTCCCGCAAATGCTGAGAATTCGGTTCGTAGGTTGCCATGTTTGAGTGCCTATAACTTTATAATGCATACACGTATCCGTTAGCTTTTTTAAATTGTTTACATTGGCAGAGCCTCTAGTTTAAAATGCCACTTTTTTATTGAGCTAGGGCCACTTCTTCGGCCGCAGTGGCTCTCCAAGTAAAACGGTCACTGCAAAGTTGTACTCCTAATAGTTTCCACGAAGTCAACTTGGCGATAAACCGTACATCCATATCTTCCGAATTTGTTGGTGTAACTGAGACAATTTTGATCGAAACTTCTAGTCAAACGCGGGTACCTAAAATGTTTCCAATCAACGGTTGAATCATTGTAGGATATCAAAATGATAGGAAAACTAAAAATGGCGAATGGAACCTTAATTTCATCAACAAAAACCGAACAAAATTTTTTCTTCAAGATGTTCCTACATATTAGTCGAAATCCGTATCTGAAGCATCTACTTGCGAAATTTCATGCATATATAAAAAGTTCAAAACTGAAAAATCTGTGAGGCTGCGACAGACGGACGGACAGTGGAAATAAAAGCATAAGGCCTCTTTATTCGACTACGGGAACCCAAGAAGAAGAAAAAAGAAAAATCGCTATTAAGTCGTACGAAAGTAAAGAGTAAAGAATTTACAAAAATACTGGCTCACACACACGCATATGCATACATCTGTACACACTTGGCCAAAAGTGTAAATCACCCTGTAATTTTTCTATCCGGACAAAAAAAACGAATATCTCGGCGAAAAAAAATCGTAATCCAATTTACCAAACGGCGTTTTGAAGAGGATAAAACCAGTTACTCTTGAATATTCACCGTCATTTTGAAAATGCCGGTTTTTCACGATTTTCGCACTTTACAGAATATCGTGCTGGACTCACAAAAATAGTATTCTCACCATTTAGTGATAAGATCTTTGGAAAGGAAACCATTAGCTTTAGTTTCTTGAAAAAAAAATTGCGATTTTTTTCGCAAAATAATTTAGTTTTTTCGCGAAAAAATGGCAGGTTTCCGAAAAGCCAGCATCGTGCGGCGTAACTTGAAAACTATGAGATTTGGAATATTTAGTCTAAGAGGTAAAAAGTTGTATTTTGTTATTTTGGAGTCACTAAATATTTTAAAGATTTTTTTGCCAAAATTTATTCGTATCGCTAGTTTTGATTGATAGTCGACGATTTGTCTCATTAATTTATTGCCGTTACTTTGAAACAACGATGTTTTAATGGAAAGGTCAAGAAGAGAAAAGGCACATACACCCTTGGCCATAAGTATTAGGCACCCCTATAAAATATTGATATTTTAAAAAGTATAATGTAAAATTGAACAATAGAAAACTTATTTTGCTGAATTGCAAAACATCTGGATCGTAAAAAAGCTAAACATGTGGGTTTTTCAAATTTCGACATAAACTTTTACCCATCTTCATTTGCTAATATCAGAGTGAAGGAGCTTTTTTCTTCGATTTCATTAGTTGAGCGCGATTCCTTGTTTTCGAAAATGTCGAAAAGTGACTGAAAATGAAGACTGGTGAAAGTTTTTGTGGACATTTAAAAAACGCACATGCCGAGCGTTTTTTGACCGGATAGAAAAATTACAGGATGCTTTATACTTTTGGCTAAGGGCGTATATATGAGAAGAGGACATTTGAATCTCGCTATATCGATAATGTTGGCTATCAGAACGTATGGCTATTTTGACCACGGTCCTCAAAATTTGGTTAAGCGAATTGTGGATTTGGGGAAGAGGAAAATCCTTAAGATGAACATATGCGTACATTTATCGAAAGATAATTGAAAAGACATTAGTGTATACATTATATCGAATACGATAAGCTATCATGAGGACACTTCGAAATCATCTTTCCATATGTATACAGGCCTGAAAAGTGAAGTCGAAAGAGAAAATCTAGATCTACCTACCCGAATCACCCCCATGTATGCTTTCCGAGCTTTTTTAGTTTTCGAGAAAATCGCATTTTTTAATTTTTGTCTTTTGACTTTGTAATTTTCTCGCAATTGTTTTTAGTAAAGTTATCGTTATGAAGTGGACGGTCAAGCAATAAATAGATGACCAACTGAACACTAATATAAATACCTCCGATTTCCATCAAACATTAAAAAAAAAGGTTTGAGAGAATCAGTCACTAAAATTCCAATCATATAAAAAAAAACTTTTGACTAGCCTAAATGACCTCCACTTGATTAAAAAAAACTACTAATAGGAAAACATATACACAAAAGAGAAAAAAACTATGGTACAGGAAACCTCGAAAAAAAACATTAACGGGTTACACCTAGCTTGTCGCCGAAAAAAAAGCATGTTCGTGAACTTTTTTCTGGGAAAACGTGTGCGGGTGTTCATTTTCGTAAATATTAAAGAGTATGGTTTTAATCCTTTATAACTTAAAAACATAAAAACTCAAAAATAGTTTACTTTATGGTAGGTTTTAATCAATGAAAAAAACACGTATTATTTAGGTTTTGAAAAGTGTTATCAGGGGTCTAGTTATACAGCAGTAAAGGGAGTGTGAAAAACATGTTACACTGTATCGTAACATTTCATTATGGTGTTTGGGCGAATGCTTTGAAGCAGTTGTTTGGCTTGTTATAGTACACAGCCGCACCACATTTTTCATACACCGTTTGCCATTGCTGTAAAAAAGGATTAAATGACAATATAAGATTTTATGAGGAATTAGATGGTTTGTTACAGAACTGTCACAAGATGATGTACAGAGATAAGTATCTTTTACAATTTTTGTTTTGAAAAATATTTATAAATATGGTAGATACAATGGTTTGTGCAGACATGCGTTTGAAAAACATCCTTTGCGCCGTGCACTGCCGTACGGAAACAAATCATCCGAAATAAAAAAATTCAGCGCATTTGGTTTTTGCATGAAATAATCTGGTGTGCTTGGACGAAGGATTTAACAAAATGTTGATTAAAAAAAAATGGCTGCAACCCAAGTATCGGTTTTCGGTGAAAAAAACGCTCTGTTTTCGTTGATAAAAAACTGTATATCGAAAAAATTCTATCGTTCAAACGCTGCTTTTTATATGTAAAAGAAGCTTGTAAAATTTGAAGTTGATCAGTGCAGTGATTTCGTAGATATTATGGTCACCGATTTTGAAAAAGTGATTTTGAGAAAAAACGCGTTCAAAGTTCGCCGGTTCACGGTTCGTCGGATGGCGGAACCTACCTATAAACGACCATTCCTCCCTCCATTTTAAGCGGATCGACTGGAAATTTACAGAGAATATTTTTTAAACGTTGTATTTTGGTAATCGGGCAAAAACCAAAAATCGATGTTTTCAAAAAATTCAACTAGAGGTAAGCCCTTAAAGAAAGCTTTTTTCTCGAAAACTTAAAAAAATCATAGAAAATACACGGGGGTGATTCGTATAAGTATACGAGGAATCTGGTTTTCGTTTTGAACGTTAATTTTCGAGCCATCGTGTATACAGATGAACACACGCACACACACACATACATACAGAAATTACATATATATAGCGCAATCGAGACAAGCCCGACGATGGACCGAAAGGAAAGCCAGACAATAATCCTCGAGCGCTTCTTATTGAGGCAGGTAGGGAACACCCACTGTCTATAATCGAATCGCTATCGCATTTTGACAGAGAGCACTGTCTCATCGCCTGTACGCTCATGTTATGCCAAGAGATGTCATCGTCCCACCGTGATATCTCAAACAGTAGGCAAAGCCCCTCGCATGTCGCGATACACGTAACCACGTATGCATATGACTTTGCATTCAATTTATTTAGCGTGAATACCCGGTAAACTTGCTTCAATATCCACACATATGTGCATTGTATGCAGAGTATAAAAAGAATTGGGTAGCAATCTCATAATCGAGCCTGTGTGCTTCTCATCATCCGCACGTATAGTGGGTCGAAAAAAGTGAACAGCTCGATGAAAAAGAAATACTTAAAAAGGAAAAGATTATTTTGATCGATAGCTTGTTCCGAATATAAATACTATGTATTAACGTTAATGCAAATAACGTATCTATGTTGAGGCGTTACATGTGGGCAGAAAAAATATTGGATCGTTTTTTTTTTCATAGGCTTCAATGATGTATAAACATGCCAAGAATGATATATAAAAGGAATTATACGCGAGATTTTATTATTTTTATTTATAGAGATCATTTTCCAAAGCGCCTATGAGCGCATCGAAACAGCCAAGACGGTGAAAGTAGCAATTTGGAGTCGTTTAGTCCAGTCGTTGTGCAAAAAATATACAACGACCTAACAACTAAAGACCTACTATCTCTCCGCGGGCACACGCAGAATTCGAACGAGAGCTTCAATTCCGTCGTATGGACGATAGCTCCTAAATCTGTTTAGGAAATTTAGACCCGTTTTTCTCGAAACTACGTTTTTGAAATCAAGAGGACGCACAATTCGGGCAATTTTCGTCCTATTGACTTAACATTTTAGCTGTAGCTTCATAGATATATTCTCTAAAGAAGTATACACGATTTTTACGATTGATCAACAGTTCGCCTTTTTATGCATAAATTGAGGCCGATTGTTTCGCGAAAAAAAATGTATTCAGAATGATGGTATTTTGCGAAAAAAATCATATTTTTTGCACAATGCATAAAAGTTCTTCTTCCTCCCGCAGAGAGCCTAAAAAACGCTACGAGTGACCCGCCATTTCGGATATTTTTAAAAAAATAAATTCACTTTTGTATACGTAAACACATGTAGAATAAACCCTCCAAACCTCATCTTAATTGCTTTATTGGTATTCTCGAAAATAAAATGCCCAAATAAGTCTCATTTTTCGATGAGCCACAGAGATGTAACGCCTTAAGTCCCGGAGAATAAACACACAGTAAGAAGCTAGATGTAAAAATACTTTTTTTACTCACTATATATATTTTGACCACGAATGATCGCAGCTTTTTTGCTATGATGAAAAAAAAACATTTTTTCACATATCCTTGCAAATAAATAAGATTTCAAATGACCGAATATTGCATTTCATGTGGCGATGAGTGACGGGACGACACTCGAAATCGAAAAATCCAAGGATCGCAATGGCAAAAAATGGCAAACAGTCTCGCGGCCTTACCTTCGTTGATGACTGCGGAAACGAGCAAATTGCGTTCGAATCCTTTCTCGTTTGAGTATATAGGCGGCGTGTATATAAAGGCACGCCGTATGCGTGTATTTCCGCTAAAACATTATATGATCTCCGATTTAGTTTTCCAGCGTCATTGCCTGCCTCTCACCTGGAAATTACAGTGATGAGTCTACACACCGATAATTAAATCCAAATATGGCGTGAGTGCATGTTGCTCGGTGGTCACACAGACCGCCGTGTTAATCGCTCGTATACCCAGATAAATATAAATCCTCGGCGGCGGTATATCGCAAAGTTTGCTCGATCGCACAGTGATTCGCGTCAATAGTAACAGAGAGAGAGAGAGATAGAGAGAAAGGGAGACGGATAGATAGAGGAAGAGGGAGCGAGCGATGAGTTAGATGAAGCTTTGCGATTTTCCCTCACACCGCTTCGCCACGTACAATCATAGCCAAGGAAATGAGGCTCGAAATGGGAAGGAGACTCGCGGTGCAGGATACCTGCGCAAATGAGCGGAAAAAATACATCGAAAAAAAAAGAAAAAAATTGCACATGCGGAAGTTGAGGACCTTGGCGTCGCCATTTCGAGCACACGTACGAAGGTAACGATTGTATTTGGTTGTTGGACGATGAGGTTCGTTCGTTCAACATATGCCTACGATAATTCACAACCGGCTAACTATTTATAAACCTCCTCGCCAACAAAGAAACAAGTATGAAAACATTATTGAACCTCGAAGGATGTTTTTCTTTTTTTCACCTTCTTTCTCGTATTCCTTTTTTTATCCCGTGTTCCTCTTTTCCTTTCGTATTTTCGATCTATGCAAGGCGCTATAATTTTTCGCGACACAATCTGCACATTTTTCTCTCCTCCTTTTCTCAATGCAGCTCATGGATACAGAAAGATTAGTCGCGTGTCGTGATTTATGTCGAACGTTTACGAATGTGTGTATCGCGGAGTCACGACATTTCTATCGAGACCTCTCTCTCCCCCTCGCCCTCTCTCTCTCTCTCTCTCTCTCTCTCTCTCTCTCTCTCTCTTGCTCTCTCTCTTTTTCTCTCCCCAGCGCACATTCTGTGCGCATATAAGGCGTCAGTGCAAATTTGGACCACTGATTCATTTTGATGTACCTATTGCACGTCAAAGTAATAAAGAGCCTACATAGATAGTACCTATGAATTTTATGCGCAAATGTCGGAAAATAGAATTGAATGGTTTCAATTTTTCAAACATAGTTTTCCCCTCATGTACTCGTGAGGTTTAAGTAACAAATTGAGGGTGTAAGAATGTGACGGATCTTAAATTTCTAAAATACCGATTCTTCACAACCCACTCGTCAACCGCACGAGTCCGCAGTCACGTCAATTTATTTTCCTCGTTGACGATAAACCGGAAATCGATGGATTCGGGACAGAGATTCGCAATTTCAACCAAAGCAGTTTGATGCATGATTTTATGGATAGTTCGATGATTGTTTCTTTCCAGTTCATTCGATAATCTATTTTTTCCTAATTCCTCCGTGCAACACATATTTTTCACACCCTCGGTGTGAACACTGGTCCTTTGAAGGCCAGTCCAAGATTTTTAAATGACTCGGGCTTTAGAAAATGGGGAAGAATCAGATCTACTTTTCAGGGTGTTAACGATATTGTCCAAAAGTCAATAGAATCGAACGTTCAATAAGTTTTCGAGTAAAAATTGAAATTTGTACACAAATTCGGGAAAACGAGAATTGATTTAAAAAATGCATAACTTTGCAATAAGTGAGGATAAGGATAAGGATAAAAATGCATAACGTTGCAATAAGTGAAGATATGAAGTACTGTTACAATTTAAAAACTGTAACTATGAGCGTTCAAGGGAATATACAGTTATTGGTATTATCTTCAAAAAGTAAAATAATGTCAAGTTCTGAAAGTGGAGTAAATTATATATTTTCTTGAATTCCCATTGCAAAGGATACATACGGTGCTTGTTAACCTGTCAGGTCCTAACACCGCTCGGCTCGCAGGTCCCTATTACTACCTACATTTTTAAGGGGAAAGGGCGGGGCCTCAATTCTCATTGATTTCGAAGATATTTGAAACTGAAGTATTGAATGTTCCTTCATAAAGAACCAGGGTTTACACGGAGCGTTATTTTTGTAACACGATCACAAAAAAAATATACCGTCACGTTCACTCAAGTTGAACAAGATAAGTTTCAACATTTCGGAAGATAACGGAGGGGGAGGTCCAAATTCGCACCAATCACTCGATGTATATGCGACACAAACGGACCGTCGGTGACCGACTAGTGTTATTTTACCTAGCGACTCTACCAGTATAGATTCCCTATTACTATACGGAGTCAGCTCCCGCTCCGTTCCTCTCTTCGCGAGGGTAAAAAAACTTTTTTGCTCTTTCCCTGATCTTTTTGCTCTCATTGCATTCGCTATGGGTCGAAAGTTCGTGCGACCGGCAGAGAGAGAGAGAGAGAGAGAGAGAGAGAGAGAGAGAGAGAGAGAGAGAGAGAGAGAGAGAGAGAGAGGCGTCAAGAAGGGGGAGTGGAGGGCAAACGAAAGATTATTTTGAGCCCCGGAACCGCATGAGTGAGATTCCACAGTGGTCGCGGTCTCGCGAGTCCCTGCGCTTACCTATGTGACCCCTTGTGACATTCGTGTTTCGCGTCCTATCGTCTTCTTTTTTTCTCTCTTTCATCTTCTACGACTCTAACATTATTTTTCATCGATCCACACCCCAGCTCATGTCACATAGTTTTCGTCAAAGGTAATTATACCGAGATGCCCCCCCCCCCCCCCATGCAACCTCGATTTGTTTGTAAATTCGGGATCGCTCGAAATAACGGTAATAAATAATACTATATTAGAGAAAGCCTGCCTTTTTTATCAGTAAAACATGATCTATAAGAGTGACCGTCCAACAATCTGAAATACTTAACCCTTTGCGGCATAGTGTAACACTGGTGTTACACCTAATTCAGTTCAGATTTTGACGGGTCGGGATGGGAAATTGTACAATGTTGTCTACAGAACTATATTGCAAAGCCATATAGTTTTGTAGACAACCAACCCAACACTCATCGCAGTCAGTCTACGTGCTGGAGAAATATGTCGTTCTACCTTTTTTGTTTCTTTCTGACTTTTATTTCTGTATGTGTTTATCGCCTCTCTTAAGGAGGTACGGTGATTGGAGCGAGTTCAAGATAAAAGCCCGATTTTTTTTTATAGCATTGTCGAGACTTTCGTCCATGCGTATGCGGAGTTTCCACGAGATTTACCGTACACTTTCCGAGTTGTTAATTGTTAAAGTTGGTGAATGTCACACGTAGACGACAAAATGTGCCTGTCCTCTCATATATCGATTTTTTTGTGCTACTTGGAGCCAAGAAACACGAAAAAAAACTGATGGTTGCGTTCGTTGAATCTTTGTGATCGATAAGGCACCTTGAACTGGAAAGCTCGCCGCAGAAATAAGCAATAAATTTAGAAATAAAGTCGCAAAACTGAAGTTTTCGGAGAGCGAGACTTCTCGTGACAGCAGCCATTTTGCTCGACGTGCGGCAACGCCGGATACCCGCGCAAATTTGATTCGTCTATCGGATATTTTCAACGTGAATTAAAAATATGATTGTGCGAAGCCGTACATTTTTTAATGGATTATAAAGGGCCTTTCGTCGATATTTACTTGGAGTTCTTTTACGTACAGCAAAGGCATCTCAATTTTTCTGACGACATGTACCTATACAACGCATCTATATATAAATTCAGCATGGGAGAACCGTCATATAAAATAAACGTTCCTTTTTATACCTGCAAATATTGTGAAAATTGAGAAAGAGAAAAATAACATAACAATCGATGAAATATGTTTTGACTTTGGACAGATTGGACATTGGACATTGAGGTTAAGACGGAATGACACCTCATCGCGGTCGGTATGGTAGAACAATTATAGATACCCAAAAATCTCTGAAACGGCTCTTCAGATCCCGTCGAAACTTTGCCAAATGACGTCATATCAAACAGCTGTCTGCCCCTCAAATTTTCTGAATTTGAGAAAAAAACGTAGATCGGGTTATCATAAGCCAATCTACATTATTTTTTCTCAAATTCAGAAAATTTGAGGGGCAGACAGCTGTTCGTCTATCTATTTGACGTCGTTTGGAAAAGTTTCGACGGGATCTGAAGAGCCGTTTCAGAGATTTTTGGGTATCTATAATTGTTCTACCATCCCGACCGCGATGAGGTGTCATTCCGTCTTAACTTCAACGCGACGTTTTTTATTTGCAATCGCAATATTTTTTTTCATTTTCTAATTCTTGTCCGTCAGAATCTACATTTGTTTCTAAACTGGACTTCAGGTACAATTCCGTTACTCTTTTGATAAACTCCCACAGTATTTTCATTCTCCATGTTAACCGGCTACAAAAAATAATAAGCCGGGCGCGTGGAACCGATGATAGCCACCGAAAATGCGACGATGCTAAACGTCAACGATATGGCGTACTACTGAAGTCGAGTAGTAGATTATTAAGATTGTTTCCATATTATTAAAATAATAGGAAACTCGAAATTCAATACTTAACAAATATTTTTCGAAAAATAGGCCATATACATATATCTAAAACGTGACGGTATTGCGGCGTGAAATAGACTCTAAGTTTACTAGCATGGTCATCACCGTACCTCCTTAATAAAAAGCTAAGACCCACGCTGACGAAGTCGCGGGAAAAAACTAGTATATAAAGGGTGTCTCGAAATGACAAAAAATTTAAAATGGCGCGCCACTTTTTTTGTGACGAACATAGGTACAAATTTTTTACAACTGGCATCAGGTAGTATTGAGGTTTAGTCATGGAGAATTACACGATCGAGCATCGCATAGAAATTGTAAAAATGCACAAAAACAATGCAGTTATCGCAGACGAAATTTCATGGTCGTGTTATCACGCCTTGGCGATGTGAATTGGCCACCAAGATCGTGCGATTTGACGCCATTGGAGTTCTTTCTTTGGGGTTTTCTAAAAGAAAAAAATGGATTGAATGAAGGACGCACCATTAATAAAATTAGTCCGCAATCATGCCAAAATGTTATTGAAAATTTCGCCAAAAGAGTGATCGTTTGCAAGCAGCGACGCGGCGGCCATTTATCGGATATTGTGTTCCACACATAACCTCCGATGTTTGTACCTTATATTTAAATAAAAATATTCGAACCTTTCAAATAAATAATACGATTTATTAATAAATTAAAATGTCAGGTCATTTTGAGATACCCTGTATAAACACATATACTTCTATCTATCTTATGTATGCAAAAGGTAGGTCCTGACTGAATGACTGACTCATCATCGTCCAGCCTAAACCGACAAAGGTAGAAACGTGAAATTTGACGACGGTGTTGTTTTTCTATTGAAGGCATCGTTTGAGAAGGGATTTCTCGAAATTCAACCCCTAAGGCGGTGAAAGGGGTTGGCAAACTTTGTATGGGAAATAATATTTTTATCGTCTCATTTACTCGAAATTTGGTATTAATGCTCTGTGACACATTTAAAGAAACACGTATTTCGGCGTTTTTAAAAATGCAACCCTTAAGGGGATAAAAGGGGTGGTAAAGTTTGTATGGAAATTTTTGAAAATCTGGTCGGTTTTACTTGAAATTTGATATTCGTTCTTCTTGACACATTTAATTCAAAACGTATTTCAGCATTTCTAGAAATTCAACCTCGAAGGCGAGAAAAGGGGTGGAAAAATTTGTATGGAAAATAAAGAAAATCTGGTCAGAAGATTGACTTGAAACTTAGTATTAATGCTCTTCAACACAATCAATAAAATATGTACTTTAGTGTTTTTCGGAATTCAATCCGTAAACGAAAGTGGGTGGCAAAGTGTATACGAAAAATAAAAAAAACGGGACAAATTTACTTGAAACTTTGTACAACTGCTCCTAGACACAATTAATGAAATTTCAACGGGTAGCAAAGTTTGTATGGTAAAACAAATATCTGGTCAGATTTACTTGAAACTTAGCATCAATGCTTTTCAACACAATTCTACGTGTTCCGTAATGAAACATTTCAGGAACACATTTCATTAAGGAGCATTCGACACACGCCCGCGCGAGCAAAGCCGCGGGCGGAAAGCTAGTTTATTATATGTATGAAGTACTTTGTATCTTGGTTAATAATTTCCTTATTACCCTACACGATTATTGTCAAATTTAACTTAGGAAATAATTCGAATTTTATTTTTTGTTTACTTTCGTTTTACTTACGCTACACTTTACCGTAAGATAATTAACATTTATCTGAATACCTATATTGTTCTTTTTTTCTCCTTTTTTTCCACGTCGCTCTCCCTTTTCCTTTCTCGGTATCTCCTTTTCTTAGTTTCGGTTGATTCCCAGCCAAGTTCATCCTCATCTTTTATTAATGTCGACGCGAATGTAATTATCATGTTCGTTTTTACTTTAGTCACCTCATCGTTCAGTGGTACATGATAAAATGGATTTACCTGTCCACATATTGTTCTTTCCTTCTCCCTCTCTCGCTCTGTTTCTATTAGCCCCTCTTCCTTTCTGGTTGCCTCCAACGACGTTTATCTCGTAATTTACCAAACCGTATGTAAGCTCCATATATTTATCGCTTATCCTCCTTTCCTTCCCTCTTCCTGTCTCTGTCTTTTCTACCCCCCCCCCCCCCTCTCTCTCTCTCTTCCTCTCTTCCTTCCTTTCTCCCTCGCGTTTCAAACGAGATAGCCAAAAGTTGACTGAACGACGAGTATTTTCAAGTCTTGCAAATTCGTATCGTCTATATTTGGTGAATTAAGCCTGTTTCCCGCGGGACCGTCCTCGAGAACAAGATACGACAACGAGGCGCCACAAGGATTCCGGGCGAAACTCTCTCATGACTAATTGGAAGATCGGGGGATTCCGTCTTGGCAAAGAGAGTAAAGACCGTGAACCTCCCGAGTGAACAAACTACCGGCCGTTCCTCGCGTTGTACTCTCGAGCACAAACCCGATGTACACTTTGAGTCACGTGCTCGTGTATATTTCAGCTAGAGAACATAATTCCCCTTCTGCCGTTGCCTTTCTTCTCTCTTCTCACTCACCTCTGCCGACCAACGACACGCTTCGCCACTTAAATCGCAACGTCACAGGCTAGAAGGTCGACAGTGCGAGGGAGATAGGTGCGGCATGCGAATTTTCTTTTTATTCAAACGGTTCAATATTTTTCGTTATTTAAGTTAGAAGTTGTTCGTTTTTCTATCGTAGTCTTTCATATCCGATTGAATTCAATGATTTACCATGCCGAGGTATTAATAAATATGCTTTTATGTGACGGTGCTTCAAAATATCTTAATTATTCCAGAACTGAGTGTAAGGCATTACAGCTGAGTAGAAGAAAAAAATAGACCTTTTTTTTAATTGGCTTAAATTATGTATAAACATCACAAGAATAATGTACAAAAGAAATTGGACGCGAAAATTTTTTTTATTTTAGTTTTCGAGCTCTTTTGCCGAAGTCCCTTCGAGCGCTCCACAACGCACGAAACAGCCTGGACGGTATGAGTAGCAATTTGGAGTCGGTTAGTTGAGTTGTTGTACATGAAATATAGAACGACCTAACAACTGAGGACTTGCTGTCAGAACTCCGTGAGTATACGCCGAATTCACATGAGGGCTTCAATTCCGTCTTGGAGACGATAGTTCCCATATCAGTTTCATAACTTTAAACGCATTTTTCTCGAAACTACCATAAAACGGGGCTACTTTGAATAGGTTTTGGAAGTTTTTTGTAGGTAACTTTTTTTCAACATCCTAGATATCAACTTTTCTTATTCCAATAGAACAGTGTGTCCTTTAGCTATCAAATGTATAAGAAAGTCAAGCTCCACCATCCCCTCACAATTTGATATATACATTTTTTAAAGTGTGAAAGTAGTCCCGAGTGTCGGGCTTATCTTTGACAAGGCATTGAAATGCAACTTACTAAAAAAATGTAATATTTTATGCATTGTACATGAAATTAATGAAAAACAACCATTTTTTATAACCAAATTGTCATCGTTATCAACCCTTCGCGGCATAGTGTAACACTGGTGTTACACCTAATTCAATTCAAATTTTGACGATTCAAGTGTTTTTTAATTAAATATGGCGGTTGTAAATGCGTTTCAAGGTTCCTAGGACTTCGATAACTACTAAAACATACCTATTACATTTTTATTTTTCACGTAGCGGGTGACATCAGTAACGAAAGTGCAAAAAAAACGTGCACGTAAAGAAAAATGTACACGGAGAGAATTATATGTTAAAAATTACCGTGCAGTAACGGTAACCAGATGACAACCCTGAAACTTCGCTTATTATTGCTAAGTAAAACACAGATTTTCACGAAAATAAAATAAAATTTCGTCTTCAGATAGAAAATTTTACCAGATTTTCTAGTAAATTTTGATGTGTAACAAAATGAGCAAAACTTAAATTTAAAAAATATATAATATCAGCAAAATTTTACTGTGCATTTTATTATTTTGTGCCTTTTAAAAATCTCTATAAAAAAGTATCGTCTTTATAACAGTTATTTTAAGATTTATTATAAAATTTAATGAGTGTTGTAGGAAAATGTATTGTGCTCTCGGTAAAAATTATCGTGCGCGCTTGGTTAAAATTATCGTGCGGTACGGTACGGTAATTTTGAGGCACTGCATGGTAAAAATTCCCCTTCATACCAAGTAGCGGTGCGCGGTTCGGTTTCAGTGGTCTATCTATTCCTTATATGGCGCGATGGGAGTTTCCAAAAAAATTTCGTCTAAACTGCGTACATAAACTGCTTATGAAATTTTTAAGAGTGAATACGATTTTACGATTTCAAATGTTGACAAAATAATATGTGCGCAAATTAGTCACATCACTCGAGCCTACGATGGTACGAAATGTATTGTAAAAAAATGGTAGTATTAAATGAAAAATAAATTCTAATAATTAAGTTTCTCTCCTTATCCGTTTGTTGAATATACCAATTTATATGAGAGAAAAAAAATTCCCAACAAAAAACTAACAGCGTTAATGTGTACCAATTTTTCAATAATAAATAATATTTATTATTATTATTATGGTTATTATTATTTCGGTTATTATTATGATTATTATAGCACCGGTCTTTGAAGAAAAAATACATTTTAATAAGGAATTGTAGCGATGGTCTAGTGGTTAGCGTGCTCGCCTTCAAACCGGGAGTCCCGGGTTCGAAACCTAGTGCGTACATTTCGTCGTGAAATGTTTTTCTTCGGCATTTCACGGCGAAATAAGACACAGAGGGGAAAGTCGGCTGGGCCGCAAGGGGGGGGGGGGGGAACAGCGAAGAAGGTGGAGAGAAAAAAGGTAAACAAAACAGTAGAGGAAAAAACGGTCACAATGAGGGGAAGATATATAAATTTTACCAGCCTTTTAGGAAATTTTTCTTCTGAGGTTGACGCAGGTAAATTTTACTGTGCAGTATCGTAAAATACCGCGTACGGTGCGGTTGATAATTTTTAACCGACAGTAGGTAAATTATCGAATAAACATGCTAAATTTGACTGTCTCCAATTTCTACCCTTCTTGTATAGTAAAATTTTTGCTACGTATTTGAAATTTTCTATAACGTGAATTTAAAAAAACTTGTCGCGTACGAATTATTATGTTTTTCTCACTTGTCACCACATTGAAATATATCACGGTAATTTTTACCGTGAAATTCACGACAAAAATTACTTTTTAATTCTCTCCGTGTATGCTTGAAAGGGTCAAGGCAGAATAACTCGAACAATTTTCGTCCAATCGACTTGAAATTTCAGTTGTAGCCGCGTAAATTGTTTTAACAGACAAGTATGAGCGCTTTTTTCGATAAATCGAAAATTATAAAAAAATATATCACTTTTGAGATGAAAAAGCTGGTCGAAAAAACGAACGTTCTTTCAAACTCGTCCCTATTTTTCTCTTAATTGATTTTTAATTCCCCCCGTACTTGACTGCTAAAAATAATATAATTACCGAAAATATTTCAGTCTTAGTTCCGGGACTAAATTTACGACAGTTCTACTCTGTGCCGCGGAAAGGGTTGGCTGAAAAACAGTAGTGCTATAGTGACTCGTGCGCCGTTATTTTCCATACTTTTCACAAATAATTTTTCTTTTACATACTTCAATATATACCTTATAAAACCTAAAAGCTCTTTTGACCATGTATTTTATTCCTTTCTTTAAAGAAATCCAAAGAAAACGGTCGACAATGGACAGTTACAGAGGTGCACTCCCTTAAGGAAACATTTTACATAAAAATATCAAGTACCTGGGGTGCTATTATAGACACTTAATGAGTCTTATAACTGTCATTGAGATCAAAATCAACTTAAGCAACATTACAATAAACTTGAACAACAAATTGTTGTTCAATTTTATTCCCCGCACTCGCCGTCCGCCACAGAAGGTCGAGCGGGCTCGCTGCGTACACATTTGAAACGTATTTTGTCTCTCGGTCAAAGTAGCTCCAAAAACTGTCAAAGTTACCCTGAATGACAAAGTTTTACCCGTTTTACGGTACGTTTTTTAAATCGGGTGGACACATAATGCCAGCATTTTTCATTCGATTGACGTGAAATTTCAACTGTAGCTTCTTAGATAGATTCTCTGAAGGAGTACACTAGATTTTTACGGTTCATCAACAATTGTCGTCTTCATAAACCAATTGAGGCCGATTTTGTAGCGCACAAAAACACATGTATACAAAACGATGTCATTCTCCGAAAAAAATGTGTATTAGTCGTGTGTACTTCTCCAGTAAAACTAATGTAAATGACGATTTTATAAATTCTTTTCGCTAGTCCATAGAAGTTCTGCGTCCTCCTGCAGAGCGCATAAAACAACGATTTTAGGATAGCTACGACTGAAACGCCATTTTGTATCTTTTTTTAAATAAACACATTTTTTTTTCATACGTCAACACATGTAGAATAAACCCTCCAAATTTCATTTTGATTGCTTTTTTAGAATTCTCAAAAAAAAATCCCACCAAAGTCTTATTTTCCGGTGAGCCACATAGACGTAACGCCGTCGATGCAAGAATGCAACGGATGTATGATCCCATAATATGGGAAGATCGCGATTGAAGAATTCGCTGGTTTATGGAATAACGCGATTTTTTCAATCAACCTTTGTTAAGAATTTTTATCCATTACCGTCAATGTAAATGTCAAATATCTTAGTTATTTCAGAATCACGTTGGGAAGAATTTTTTGGGGAGAATGATCCCTGACGATATGAAAAGATCTTAGTGAAAGAGAATCAAGTTTTATACAATTGGGCGATTTTTTTGTAATACTGTTTTTTCATCCGGAATGTTCCTTTGCCATCGTAAATGTCCATTAAATATCTAAATTATTGCATAAAAATAGGAAGAAGAGCATTATTGAAAAATTATCCCAAAATGTAGAATGATCGCAATGGAAGAATTTACGATTTTATTATATTGCGCATTTTCATTTTTATAGGCCCACAGTACGTATGCGGAAACTGTCAATGCATCCCCTGTGACATAATTTATATAATATAAATATAAACGATTTCATTATTTTATATTCAATATTTTACTACACTGAAATTGTATTCCATGTCCCCTAAGTTTGAAAGATATAAATAATGAAACTTTTCTCCTGAAAACCGATATGTTCTTCTTTATAGAGCAATTTATGACAAGTGCAAGTCAAATCGACCCTGGCAATCTTTGCACCCACCGCGTTGATGGGTTTACCAGTAAAAGGGTTAAAGCGGGAGATACCTTCAGACGAGGAATTTTTTTTCTGTCTTTCATGGTTTTTTTAGGAAAGATTTCTTCACCATTTTTCAGACTTAGGGTATGTTTCATTACTACTTTTGGCTGTTACATGGTATTTTTTAAATTAATCTTAAAAAATGGGGGAGGCATGGCACGGTCTTCTAAACTGCATTTTCAAAACGGGCGTGACGTATAGCTAAAAAACTCATCGACCGATTCTGATGAAATTTGGGATAAATCTTTCTAACCTTATTGTCTTAAAGTTGACTAAGTGTTTTTGGAAATTAAAAAAAAGTATTTTTTATTGCAAAATGTAGCCGTCTTTTTCGGAAAATTCAATTTTTTTTTGTTTAAAAGTGTACCATTTCATCAATTTTTAACATTTCTTACTTTTTCTCGGTTCATATTCTGCGCGAGTGTTAATAAAAGAAAAATCTTTGTTGGTACTTCTCAGACTAATCCCGCCCACGCTACGTGTCACGCCGTCTGGTCACATCCGTCGCAACCCGTTTAGAAGACCGTGCTATACCACCGTAATTTTTAAACATCAATTAAGAAAAATACCATATAACAGCCAAAAGTAGTAATAAACCATACCCTAACTGTCAGAAATGGCGAAGTAACCTTTCCTTTAAAAGAATAAGCGATGTTTTCCTCGCCTAAAGGTTCCCCCTCAAACTCCCGTATGTTGGCTCAAATTGTTAAAAGTTTGCAGTTACGGACCTATTATCCTGAAAGTGAACGTAGTCGTGATTTAATTCAAAAGCAGTTAACGGGGCGTTCCAACGCACTAATCTGGTCATGGCAGCGCTGGAGTTGAAAAAAAAGTTGAATTCCGGGATCACAGGGGAGCAAGATCAGACAACGAGGAAGCAAATTACAAGTTCGTAGTTTGAACAATTAATGATGTCGAGTTGGCATCGTTGGAATTCAAAGAATTTTTTTCTCCAACTTCCGAAAGTATTTTTAAACGAGTTTTAGGCTGCGAAAATCGTTCGGACGTTCTTTAAGGATTTTTATTAGGAATCTACAACCCAAAACGGCTAACATTTTAAATAGTAATAACAATAAAGAAATTTGAAGAAAAAAAATACTTTCCGTTCTGTTGCAACGATGCAACCTTTCACTTTATCGACTTTTCGAGTGCCTCAGCCCCCACGAAAAGAGTTAATTCTAAAGGTGTTGAGGTTCACATAGTTGAAACATAACGAAAATGCTTTTTTATTTCTTTATTTTGATTCCAATCCAAAATGATTTTTCGCATGTTTAGGTTGTAGATGAGCAATAAGGAGCCTAAAAAACGTGAGTGATTTTCAGAGCCTGACACGGCGAAAAGAAAATTTAATTAATTTGAAAAATACCATTTCAATCCAACGACACAAACTTCATCTTCGATTCATCCACTACCGTAGATTGTCGAGAATTAAAGTCAATCTCGAACGCAGGATTCGCCAGTGGGAAAGGCACCAAAGAGCAATATTCTCATTGCGCTGCCGGATGAAACGACCGGTTAAGAAAACAGACAACAAGGATATACTTCCTATTTAGCAATTGTTCGTGCGTACGCGCCCGACTATATATGGTTCCGAAATATTGTCCCAGGTCGACCGGTCGCTCTCCCTCGACATGGCCTCTTCGTTCGCGCGGACTGGAGGTTATCTCCTAAGTAACGACTTAAACGACCCTCAGAGATTTTCTCCTTAAGGTCTTCTTTGCGATTATGGGTAATTCTTTAGATAAATGACTTTTCCGAAAAATCAGCCTAAAATTTGTTTTTTTGTTATTTTCTCATTTATTGGGTTGTAAATGATATTCAGTCGGGGGAAGCTGACATTTTTCATTGAAAAATTTATTACAAGCAAAAAATCGTTAAAAATAATTTCGAATTTTTCTAAAATTCCTGTATTAAAACCCTCACGCCGGAGGGGGTTCGGTTTGTTTGGGTTTGTTTGTATTCAGGACGGCTTCGTTAAAAATTCCCCCACCCTTCACCCCCAATCAAGGCGTCGAAATGTTCAAAAACCCCCTATTTTATCACGTGTATTCGCGAACTTCAAAAACCAATAACTTTTTACGGGGGGTAGGGGGGGGGGGTCATTTCAGCTACCCTGATTGAATATTATTATTTATAACTCAATAAATGCGAAAATAGCCAAAAAATGTTAGGCTCATTTTTCGGAAAAGTCACTTATCGAAAGAATTACCCCCAATTATAAGACATTAATTTGATTAATTGTTCCCAATATCCCCTTGCACGCCCCCTTTTGAGCTTTATCTATCACCCCCTTTGACTATTTCTCCTCGCTTGTCACTTGCCGTTTTCCAGTCGCAGAAGTTAAAGAGAGCCTGTGGAATGTTGCCCACAGTGATACTTCTCTAATGCAGTCCTGTATCGCGTTTGCACGAAGGCACGAGGAAACTGTGGAAAACCTGCGCGGAGAGACATTTAGGTAAATACAGGGTTATTTATCAAGCTTCAGCAGTATTCAGCATCGGAAAACTCGGTAAATCTGCCGCGCGCTCTGTAGTCGTCGTAGAAACCAGTGCACGACAGTCACCCATTCAACTATTAGCCCAAGAAAACGCCGCGGCTCCTACTCACGGTTCTGAAACCCAAACCACTTTTCGCCTGTTTTTTCACCGCAACGTCATACAGTTGGACACTTCCGATGTGAAGCTTCCCGTGAATTCAGCTATGAAACGCCGCTCGACCGACTGATGATAAATGATCGACAATTCTCGCTCGGCAAAGTCTCATATTTTATGAAAATAGTCTCGTACAGATAACAAATGATAAATTTTCGATTTATATCACACAAGCAGGTCATAGAAACTCCTCGGAAGGCGCGGTTACACCGTCGTTTTAGGAATTCTCCGAGTTTCTGTCTCATGAACTTCCGTTTTGCACGTTTTTCGTCCAACAAATGTTTCCACCGTTCACGCATCGGAGATATCTTCGATATCGGGCACAGATACTTGAACGGCTATCCAATCGGTAACAAAGTTTGTTGGTGCTCCCACAGCGATGAAACGCAAATAATCACCTGTTTGACAAAATAAAAGTAAACGTTTTTCCAATGTACACACGTTTGATGAATTAACGTGCAGCAAAGCAACGTACGTAAATGCACAATAGCGATTGCATAAGGAATATTTCATTAAATATTCGACGTAACATACCAATTGAAGTAAACGCATGTACAACAGTTGGTCGAAAAAATAGAGAAAAAACAATGTAAAGTTTTTATTAGTGCGGACGTGTTTGTTTTTTTTTAGTTGTCGTTATTTGAGAACTACGGATATTTTAAATCCTTACCTTCGACGAATATCTCCGACAATTTCGAAGTAGCGAGCGACGATTTGAAGAGAAAAGCGTTCCTGCGATGGAACAATATCGTCTGGAAAACATTCAGCCTGAAGCATCCGAGCAAAATAGCAAACTCGTCGTTCAGAACGTCGAGTATGAAGCCATAACCACTCGTGAAGAGAGTACGCGAATTACTCGTATGCTGTAAAGATGAGAACGATACGAAAAATAAGGACTCGTTTCTCGGCCAATAAAATCGTAATTGCACTCCTTGGTGTGAGTCAGATCCAGTGATTATTATTAAATACACTGGAATTATCGGAAATTAGTGAAAAGTACGTGAAAGATAGTTAAGGACATTTAAAAAATCGAATATTTTCCTATGTTCTTTCCATAGGTTGCAGTACTGCACAGAAATAATGACGTAAAAATTATCAGAGACATGATTTCATTATTAGTGGATTAATAGAGATAAATCTGGTTGTTAAATCCCTTAATGTAATACATGCGAGACAGTCCCATTCATAAGTTTTCAAATAAGCAATGATATTGAAGAAGTCATGCATTTCCGTACTTCCAAGCTACAGACGTAAAATATTTAACTTTTTAAAAGCTGCAAAATGACATGGTGAATTAATTGAAGGGAAGTTTTGGCGTGGCCTTCTTGTGTGTGGTAGCAAATTTTTTCCCGGGGTTGCCCCGCGCATATGCCAACACTTAGAAAGTTTGTATATACGGATGCTCGCATCCTAACATCCGGGCATACGACCCGTACATGTGGTAATGTTGCTGTCGAGCACAATCAATCTCTTACCCTAACCATACTCATTACCGTTGTTGACCGTGCAGTGTAAACATCAAAGATGCGATCAAATGGACATCCGGATTGTCTATAAAGAACGATTGGTAAAGACAAAAGTTTTTGAAAAGTAGTCCATGGAACGAGCAGCGTTGCCAAGTCGTCCGCATCAACTCATTCAGCCGATCACATACTTTGGCCATGCATAAATTGAAAAGTTTATGGATAAAAGTGATCATTTTTTTTATAACAACCATAAAACGTCCATCGATCAGTCCACTGTTATTCATGATCTTCTGTCTCGTCATTTTTTCATTATCAACAGAAATATGATATTCTCCGGGACTTGTGTTGTGCACTGCGTGTTAGAAATGCCAATTTTAAGAGTGAATATCTCGTTAACAAAATGGTCAATGGATTTCAAATTTCACACACGTATGCAGGATACCCTGGGCAACATTAGTATTAAATAAGAAAACTTTCTATCTCGCACGATTTTTTGTGTGTGCTGCCATAAATAAATTTTACAGAAGTATTTTTACCTGACTAAATTGCCTCGACCTAACAATAATGCTTAGGCACATTTCCAAGGTAAAATTGAAGTCATCAAAATAATTACAACAATCACTGGACACAAAGAATTAAGGATTTTCAGTTGTATATGCAAGCGAAGATCATATAAAAATGCAGTGTGTCACTATTGCATGAAAGTGAGTGAGTGAGTGAGAGAGAGAGATCGATTGAGTGCTCGATTAGTAATATTTATAGAGTGAACCAGTAAAAAAAATTGAGACGTTTCGAGAGAAATTAATATTTGTTCCATGCCAATGATGTAAAATTCAACATTGTCGAATTCGATTGTAAAGGCGAATAACTGAACAACGAAACGTATTTTCCATCCCTCGAGTTGCATATGTTTAGTGGAATTTTCATTACTAATAAAAAATCAAGAATATAAAAAATGTGCGTGATATATGTTTTCTGTCAAAGCGACAACACAAAGAGACCAGAGAAGACTTTTATATGTTGAATGGTCATCACTGGTTTGATTATTGGCAGAAAAAAAATTCATGTTGGTGAAATAACTAAGGGATACAAAGCGTAATAAATATGACCCACATGATTTATAACATTGACCAGCTGCGACTGGAAACCGTTTTTCGTCCGCGATTGTTGCACAAGCTGAGTGAGTCTGTCTTCGTGACTCTCTCCGTCGTGGCCATTCGAGCCCTGATCGGGCGTGTTTCGATTACTCTGAACGAGACAATTTGCTTGAAAAAGATTAAGTCTGTCGGGCAATGCCTCGACCGATGGTCGTTGACCTTGAAAACCGCAAGTGGCAAACCACCCGCACTGATCTCTGCTCTCCTCCTCTATGCAGGGTACCGCGTCGCAGAACAGTTTGTCGTCTTTGTTAAGAACGCTGGACAACATCTTTGAGGAAGAAAATCTCTTGCCGTGGAGATAGAATTTACTCGCAAAAATCTCTATTCTCTGCTCGTCATTCTTTGCGTTGATGGTTGTTATGACTCCGCGACGGTTTCCAACTTTTTCTACGCTGCAGGAAACTGAGTACATGCCCATGCACACGGAGACCTTATTATGCGGCAGGTTTTGGCTGTCGATCCAACACGACATGACGTACCAGCTGGTACCACAGTAGTAAGGATTGATGTCTGCGTCTGCTTCTCGACGATTCAGCACGTGGCAAGAAAACTTCACCTAAATTAACAGTTTTTTTGTGTTTTTAGATAACAACGGATCCTTTATGCATCTGCTGGTGTTTGTGCTGTTATTAGCGCTAGTCAAAACGAATTAAAACGATCAAGTAAAGCCACTGCGTGCACCCAAATGGCTCAGGGGTACTTAAATATGCCAATATTGATAGCATTCCCTGTCTGCAGATTTGTGGACTATGAAACAATGTTGAAGTCTTCGGTTGAAGTGCGACCAACGTTCATTTTACAGAATGGCCAGCATTTCTTTGTTCGGCAGATTGAGGATTCAAAAATCAACGAGATATTTTCTTGGATGACGATTCGAAATATACAACCTAGATTTGCACCAAAAAGTATTGGATCACAATAGAAATAACGAAGTAGCCGGAAACTCTCAATACTCTCCAACGATTCAAACTACACGATCCATCACGATGAACGTATACGCACGATTTCAGTGTTCGTTAATAATCGAATAGGCTGATAAATGTAACGACATCGAATTCACTTACCTCCGTGTTAATACGAAGGTATTTTGACAGTGGCACATTTTCGGGCACGAGCCGCCCGTTGTAATAAAAATGGCCTTTCTTCAAGAGAGCATACTCGCCCACGTTATTCAAACTGAATTCAATCTCTGCATTGCCGTTCATATGGATGTTCGATATCACACCGTCTATCTCGTACAAGTATTTTTTTCGGGACATTTTCTCCAACTTGAATACGCAAGTGGTCGAGACGTTAGTTAAAACGAGAAGTTCGTTATGAACTTCGTAATACGAAAAGCCTACGACTGTCAGGCTATTACGATTACGATGAGTAATACTGCTACACGTGTCTATGGCACGTAAAGATCGTAATATCTTGAAAAAAAGAACTAGATTATTCGTTTGTGAAGTAAAGTGAAATAAAGCAATAAAGGCGAAACCGACAGATCGGGCGGGTCGGACAATTACGAATAGACGCAAAGTTTTATCTATAACATGTAAATATGTAGCTGAATGACAAGTGTTTACATCGGTGGGATCAAGGAGACTATAGGGAAGGAGTCCAATCTCCGAATTCTGGCGCGTCCGTAAAAGTGGGACGAAATTGGGTTCCGGATAAGCGGCGCTGGGGAAGTTAGTCCATGGAGGCTAAAGTGGGACGAGTCCGAACTCTTGTGGAGAGACTTAAAAAAAGTCGCCACAAAAATGTGGTCAAACAGGTATGGCGCCACTATTGCTAAGACCTCGAGAAGTGAGCTGCGTGTGACAGAGACGGAACAAATAAATAATGAGAAGTGAGCTGTGTATGAGGCAGAATGATACTTGAGAAGTGGGCTGCGTGCGAGAGAGATGTAAAATGATATGTACCAGAGAGATGTCCGTAAATGCGTAAAGATACAAGAATATTTTTAATATAGCAATGCCCAATGAACAATATGTATTAGTTGCATAATTAACGGTGAAAAGGTTGAAAACAATAATAATGCAATACGTAGTGATAAAATTTTTTTTTATTATAACAGTGTTTAATTGTGTAACGAAGGATAGAAAATGTCTTAAATAACACTAATGCTTTTTTTCTTTCTTGAATCAATTTTTATTTTCGTAGGTAAATATAACGGTAATTTAATCCCTGCTGTCAAAGAACAATGCTTTGCGATCTGTTTATATTAAAACTCGCAAACAGCGAACGGTAACGTGATAATTCTTACGATAACGATATTTAACCCAACAACTCATGACTTTTTTTTACCGTCAAACGCATGACTGGGGTGTATACGCACCCCATGCTTTTCTTCGTCATTAAACCGGTCATATGGGGATATGGATTTTATCATACCTCAACTTCTTTATATTTTCACAAGAAAGTAAATAGTGTGCGAGTCATCTGATTTGATTAGCATTCCATCAGTGAACAATCCATTTAAAGCCTGAAAAACGGCACAAATCGGTAAAAACCTCATTTTTTGCATAAAAATTGGGGTGCGACCGGACCCGAGTCATGAGTTTTAGGGTTAAACAAAAATTAAAAGATAATCATACACAAGAAATTGCAATTACTCATTGCCGTAAGGAATTAAAAAAATTGATAACTTCGGAAATATCCGTGTCCCATGAGGAGCTGGGTCAGGTAAAAATTTACCTTCCCCCACCCCCATTCGGTCCACGGTCTTAGGTCCGCTATCAGCCGTCTTGTCCATCGTCCGGTTGTCTCGGTTGTCCAGCGTGCGTGCCAGTCCGTCGAGGTCTTCTCTCTTTCACGCCTTGCCGCGTCAGCCCTTTCAGTCCCTTCGTCGCGTTCCTATATTCGTTTTCGTTCTGTGGCTAGTAGGTCTATAGGAATCACGCCCGCCACCACCAGGATCACCTCTGCCGAGACGGAGACAGGGGCCACGCTATCCTTAGTGCCCCCTGTCTTTGTACGTACCTCATCGTCTTCTTGTATTTTTTAATGGCCAGCGCGTCCGCCCAGACCTCTGCGCCATAGAGGAGGATCGAGTGGACTGTCGTCATTAGTAGTCTCCGTATAGACGGTCTCGGTCCGCGCGTATTTACCATCAGGCGGCTGAGCGAACTCTCCTTCGCCGCCGCCTTCTCGGCCCTCCATTTTATGTGCGGCCAGAAGGTCAGCTTCGTGTCCAGAGTCACCCCTAGATACTTGACCTCTCCCCTGGTCCCCATACATTTCGTTCCGACAGTCATCGGAATGATTGTCGGTATTCGTCGTCGCGTAAACATGAGGAGTTCCGTCTTGTCCAGTGCAATAGACAGTCCGTGCTCCGTCATCCATCTGTCTACTCGTCTCATGACCTGATTCAGTGTCAGCTGGGCCAGATCCGCACTGCGCTCCACGATCACCGCCACCACGTCGTCAGCGTAAGCAACGAGCGATGCGTTGCGCGGCATCTCCAGCTTCAGCAGGCTGTCGTACGTCACGTTCCACAGGTCCGGCCCGAGAATTGATCCTTGCGCGACACCCGCGGTGATACTCCTAGTCACCTGTCCATCTGTCGTCTCGTACGTGATGCGTCTGCCTTTGAGATATTCCTTCAGTACTCGTAGAAGATAAGGAGGAATCCGGAGAGTGCCTTCCAGCGCCCCCAAGATAGCCCCCCACCCAGCCAAGTTGAAGGCATTTCTCACGTCTAGAGTCACCGGTATCACTAGGGGCCCTGCCGCGTGACAGGCCTCGTCCGTCCTCCTGACGGTCTCGATGACCTTGCGGATTGCCCCTATAGTCGATCGCCCCTTGCGAAAGCCGTACTGATTCTCGGCCAAGCCCCCGGCCGCTCTTACCGCGTCTGTCAGTCGCGGTCTCAATAGAAGTTCGAAAACTTTACCCGTCGTGTCCAGTAGACTCAGTGGTCTATAGGAAGACGGCATATGCGGCTCTCCTTTTCCTTTACTAAGGAGGACCAGTCTAGTCATCTTCCAGCGCGTGCTGAAAGTCCCTGTCCTAAGACATTCGTTGTACATACCGAGGAGTATCCCGGGCCTCAGGCGTGCCATCAGCCGGAGGGCCTCCCCGGTTATGCCGTCCGGTCCAGGTGCTTTCCTCGCCTTCAGAGTGGACGTAGCGTTAGTAAGGTCTTCCGCAGTGAAGACCGGGGCGTCTCGTTTGTCGTCCGGGTCCGAGGGCCCCTCCCTCATCGGGTGAGCCAGGAAGAGCCCGTCAAATATCTGTCCCATGGTCGTCGCGTCTTGGAGTTCCGGCGGACTTCGGGCCCCTAGCTTCTGCATCACAATCTTGTAACCCAGACCCCAGGGGTCTTGGTCCACCTCCTCGCATAGCTGTCTCCAGCAGCGCTTTTTACTGGCTTTTATCGCGTTTGTCAGCGTTTTCCGTGCCGTTTTGTACTCCGTCGTAAGAGCAGCCGCGTTCGGCCGATCCCTTTCCCGAGCCCGGTACATTCGTCTCTTTCGCCCGAATGCACAGCTTCCCCAATTCGGCGATGTCTTCTGTCCACCAGTACGTCGCTCGTCTATCGTGTCGGGTGCTCTTGCGCGGTATAAAGCTTTGCAGCGCCGTTTCGCCAGGTTTAGTGTCTCATCCACAAGTCGTTCGGTCCATGTACGTCCCGTCAGTTCGTTCGGTACGATCTCCGAGGTCGAGACTGCTTCCAGCAGCGCCCTCGAGAACCTGTCGATGTCCAGTTTCCGTGTGTTTCACCGCGGTGTCTGCGCCGACGTGTTACGTCGCGTCGTTGTGGGTCCCGCCATCTCAAAGACAATGTATTGGTGATCGATGGCTGTATAGTCGTCGATCACCGCCCATCGCCTCATCAGCGGCACGATACTGTCCGAGATCATCGTCACGTCCGGTATCGAGGAGCCCACCCCCGGTCTGATGTACGTCGGTACGTGTCCCGTGTTCGCTAAAGTCAGGCTGAGTCTTGCTGCCATTTCCAGCAGCAGGTGTCCATGTCTGTCCATCCTGGTCATTCCCCACTCGATCGCTCTCGCATTGAGGTCACCCAGCAGCTCCCTTAATGCGTCCTCCAGTCTGCCCGTCTTGTCCTCGAAATTTCTGGCGGAGCAGTTTGGAGTCAGGTAGAGGCTGACGTAAATCAGGCCGCCCACCCTCACCCAGACGTAGTCGTCTCCTGCTCCGCTGTCGAGCACGCGCGTTCTGGTACCCCTGACCCAGATGGCTGAAGTACCCGTGCCGTTCGGGAACCACGTCGGGGTCGTCATATCCCTGCATTGTTCGCTATGTATCAGTACGGCAGCGTCGTGTTCAGTCGCGATTTGGGGAAGCAGGAAGTGTGCTTCCTCGCATCTGTGCATGTTTCCTTGTAGACTTGTCAGCTTTTAGGAATTATTACTATTTTTTTCGTTATTGTGATTCTTATAACAGATGTAATTAATAATCGAACTAATTTACCAATAAAAAGCATAACAAACAATTTCAATTAAAAAATAATAATTTCAGTTATAAAAAAACTTTACGAGGAGAGAATCGAAAGCAGTACCTCGCGCGGTGCCATACAGTTTTTTGATATTGTGCGTGAAATTAAACTTGACAAACAAACGCATCTCAGTCAGTAATAGTTAGATTGTAGACTTCGGACTGTTGTTATCAGCATCTTTAAGTCTTAATATTATTTTAATAAATGTAAAATGTAAAATGATAGCTCATGGTAGCGGTGAGTCTCGTGATGCTGCGGATGATGCTCGCTACTGCGTAGCGAATCTCTGTGTTGATACTGTCGCTGCGGGTGGTGCCATAGCTTTTGCAAAGGATATTTCCGACGTGACTTTCGAGTGTATCACTTCAATTCTTTCGATGAGTTGTCGTTGTCTAATCGATCGATCAAACGAGCCCGCCGAAGTTTGATCAGGATTATATGTTGGTGTCTCGTTCGAAGATGATAAGAAAGGTAGTCATGCTTGTCATGCCGAAAACTTCACAACGTTTAAAGCGTAGCTCCAATATTAAATAAAAGAATAGAAAATAACAGCCCTCATCCCGTTATCGAGGCTGTCCTCTCTTCATATTGTTTTGTATGTGAAATATAATTAATTATCACGACCATCTGAGATAATAATGGAGAAACAAAAACTCCGAGAAAATAAGGGAGGGAGGGAACTTATCATCTTCGAACGAGACACCAACATATAATCCTGATCAAACTTCGCCCGCCGTCGGCGGGTTCGTTTGATCGATCGATTATATTTCGTGTCTCGTTCGCGATGATAAGAAATGTAAATTTTTAGAGTAAAAGTGATAATTCATAATTCTTGAAATAATATTATTTCATAAATTCAGAAAAAGTAACAATTTTCAACAGTGTGCAAGGAATTAACTCAATGTCGCTTGCGCAAACTCGTCGCTAGAAACCGGAATAGGTCTATTATAAAATTTGAAGAAAACCTGAGAACCAGAAGACCAACCAGCTGTTCGCCGAATAGTGGATATGTCCACTCCTCGTTTAAAAACCAAGGACACTGCTGCATAGCGTGCACTGTAGGCTGAAAACTGGTTGGTATCGATACCGGCTTTATTCAGTAAAGCTGTGATCCAATGACTAATAGTCTGCAAGGAGGCTGCACCGAAAGGCTTTACCGTCGAAATAAACAAACTTTTAGTGCTCTTTCTCAATTGAGATGTTAACTTAATATAGTCAATAACAGCAGAAGCAACGCAGAGACCCGGCTTTTCTTTGAAAAAAGGCAGAAACAATTCTGGCTGAAAACTCCGGGTCTTGACGTTTTAATCTGATCAGGAATTTTAATTGTATTCCTAAAGCAGATTACACAATGTTTTCAACATTAATTGAAGCTAAAGTTTGAAGTCTTTGAGCTGTTGTAAGAGCAAGTAGGGTTGCCAATTTTTCAGTATCCTCTTTTAACTTCAAATCACATAAAGGGTGTAATTATTCGATGAAATTTAAAACCGGAGTTTTACCGGAGTAAAACCGGAGTAAACCCAAGTGGAAGAATATTTAGGTTCCGATGGATTTTGGTTAAATACCCCTCTCAAGAAACGAGATATTAATAAATTTTCATTGCTATTAGACATCGATATTAGAGAAATATCGAAACGAGAAGTATTTAAATTTTTATAACTCGCACCTTTTTTAAATCGAAAATTTAAAAAATCGATAATCTCGGTTGATGTTGCATTAAAAACATCAATATTTGTTGAAAAGGCGAAATTCCCACCAACATTTTAAGCTTAATCACATTCACAGCCTCTTCCGAGAGTCCTCTTTTTACAAACGCCGACGTGACAATTTCCCGACTACTAATGAAAGGTGGGAGGCTAGAAGATGTACCTTGTTTCTGAAAGGAGACGATAACAATGAACAATTAGGTTCATAAGTAATAATCGGTCCGATCGAAAGCGAGGTAAAAAGAGGATACCAAGGCTGTGATGGTCAAAGGGGCACCACCATAACCCCAACCGCTTTATCATGAATAATCTTTCTCAATGTACACGAAATAAGTGCAAAAGGAAGAAAGGCATAAAATAGTAAATTGTCCCACGGAACAGTAAAGGCATCTACAGCCAGAGCTTCAGGGTCAGGATACCTCGAGAATTTTTTTTTACATTTTGAATTTATTCTTGTTGCAAAAAAATCCACCGGAAAAGGGCCAAATCGTTTTTCAATTTGAATAAACACTGATTGATTAAGATCCCATTCTGAATAAATGTTTAGAATTCGAGAAGCCTTATCAGCCTCTGTATTTCTGATGAAGGAATATAAGAAGCCCTTAACCAAATTTTTCTCGATTCGCACCATTCCCAAATTTTCCTTGAAAGTTCACTAAGATGTGGAAAATGTACACCACCTGCCTTGTTTACATAAGAAACGGCAGTATTATTATCTAAACGAAGCAATACTTCGCAATTAAATTAATCTGATGCGAAACATTTTAATGCGAAAAAGCCGCCAATAATTCCAGGTAATTCAAAGGGTTTTTTCTTTCCTCTTTATTCCAAAACCCAAATGCTCTCTCATTATTGCAAAACCAACCCCATCCCGAAAGATAAGAATCCGAGAAAATTTCGCGGGTAAAATTAAGACATCTGATTGGGTTTGAACCAATTTTGGCCTTCATTTTCCACCAATTGAGATCGTCTGATAAAGAATTATTAAGCCATACTTTTCCATTGTAATCACCGCCATTAAATTTTAATGCCAAAAATGTTTGTGTCTCAAGGCGTTTACAGTGAATAAAACCATATGCCACAGCCGGACAGCAAGAGGTTAAAACGCCTAAAAATGCTGCGAATTTTCTGATTTTATAAGGTTTTCCCATTTGGAAACTATTGACAAGTTCAGTTATACGAACTCTCTTTTTATCGGTCAGATTTAAGGAAAAATTGACCGTGTCCAGAATAAAACCTAAAAAATTGCATTTTCGGTTTGCGGAAAGAAAACTTTTGTCATAATTTACCAAGAAACCGAAATGCTCCAACAGGCCGATTGTTTTTCTCCAATTAGATTCACATACATTTTTAGATTTGTGAATAACAAAAAAAACGTCTAGATAAACAATAAGGAAAATCCGCTGAAGCCTTAAATGATAGATAACAGGCTTCATGATTTTAGTGAAAACATAGGGGCTTGAGCACAGACCAAAGGGTAAGCACGTGAATTGATCAATTTTTCCATCAAATCTGAGTCTTAAATATTTCCTATGGGATTCGTGAATTGGGACAACAAGATAAGCGTCTTTGAGATCTATTGTTCCCAGAAAGTCTCCTTGAGAAATCAAGTTCATCGCAGAACGAATATCCTCTAACTTGAAATGAGGAGGATCGACACCGTGAAATGAATCTTATATCCATTTACAAGCCTAAAATGAATTTATCGGACGTAATCTGTTCTGTGGGTTCTTGAAATTCCTTTTGAACCTCAGATGACGACGCTTCTGTTGTTGACCCACCTGACGATAATTCGCAGGTGGGTTATTGACGTTTCCCTGATCCCGTGATCGTGGAAAAGATTTCGGAGTAACTTTCTCCTTGATGTCCGAACAGGCCTTTTCGATTTCTTTTAAATCCTTGACTTTTTCTTTCAAATTATCGCCATAAAGTCACATATCCGAAACCATTTTTCCACTACTGGCTTAACATTTTATTGAGCTGTGGAGTGATTAATGATTTCCTGGCAACTGACTGTTGATAAAAAAACATCAGTCAGCATTTGTCCAGCATGGCTTACGTAGTCCGTAAGGATTGAATCGTCAACTCCTTCGGCAGGAGAATTGAGAATTAAAGAAACTGCAGCACCCAGAGCAGCAATAGCAATTCCCTCACAATTTTGGGCGTCGATAAAATGCAGATCTCTTTTTTTGCGATATCCGAGAGAAGAGGTACAATTTCCAAATTTAATTTTGAGGCTTCAACGAAGAAAGAACCTTTCCGATTGTATAAGCCCAATATTTCTTTTTCATTCTTCTCTAGAAGATCCTCGTTTTTCCATTTAACCAAGTGTTGGTCAATTCAGAGTGATATTGAACGTCTTTGAAATTGCAATCGTTCAGATCCATTCCCAAAATCTTTAAAACCGCGTTCTTGGATGAAATATCAACAACAGGAGGCTCAGAATCTTTAAGAATTTCGGACTCCGTTTTTACTTCTGGAGGTGGATAATTTTTCTCCACCACCTCTTCACAATCTGAAGAGAAAAGAAACAAGGTCTGGGAAAACCATTTATTGTGAAAAATAGAGTCTAAATAAGTGCTTGTTGAACAAGTCACCAGGGAAAAAATTTCCGAAATGGTCTTGAGGACCTGACAAGCCGTGTGGGCGTTGTCTCTCGAATCTCGTATGGAGAAAAGGGAATATATCACTTACCAATTGAATCATTATCAAGCATTTTTCTGATAATGAGGCAGATTGACTGGGAATTTTCTGAGAAATCTGTTCTTTTTGAACATTTATAAGCGTTTCCCCAATTCTTGTCAAATTTGTCAATCTGATGTTGGAAATCCGAAAATTTTTCGTCAAATTTTCGTTTTGAATGATGATTATCACGAGAGCGTAATCTTGAACGTTTCCTTTTTTTATGCTCAGGCATAATGCACGCAAAAGGAAAAACTTTTTCACAAACTACGCAGAAAAAAAAATGTTACCCCTTGAATCTTTGACACAACGAAACAATATGAAAGAGAGGACAGCCTCGATAGCGGGATGAGGGCTGTTATTCTCTATTCTTTTATATAATATGTCTGTCACTTTATGAGCGTTTGTATATGAACTTGTAGTATAGGCATCACTTATTACTGGGTGATCTAGGTTATTACTATATGCACAGCGAGAACACGCGCGAGTCTTGTTATGCTGCGGATGATGCTCGCTACTGCGTAGCGAACCTCTGTCTTGCCACTGTCACTGCGGATGATGCTCGCTACTGCGTAGCGAACCTCTGTCTTGCTACTGTCGCTGCGGGTAGTGCTATAGCTTGTGCAAAGGAAATTTCCGATGTGACGTTCGGGTGTATCACCTCAATGCTTTCTATAAGTTGTCGTTGTCTCATGTCTCTCACTTTATGAGCGTTTGTATATGACCCTGTAGTATAGGCATCATGGGGTGATCTAGGTTATCGCAATTTGAACAGCGGAGGAGCTGATTATCTGATGAGTTATTTAACCCTTAATAGTCACACTGGGTCCATGGGACCCAAACAAATTATTTCGATGCCATACAACTTTTTTTTCCAATAAAACATACATTTTTTTTATATGCGTAAGCATTTCATTCTTTGCTTCTAAATCGGACCTGCGTTTGATGAAATAAATATACTTTTTGAAAAGTCCACAGAAACCGATATGCTTACTTCAAAGTACATTGTTTCCAGATTATGAAACCATTTTTTTAATTGTTTTGTTCAATAATTACAAGGATTACAGCAATTTTTGTAAAAAAAGTCATTTTTCACGTTTTTTTTGCATAATTTTCCTTGCATATATAAAATTTAATTTTTGATTTCTAACCAATATCCTTGTATTAAACAAGGTTCAAATTATACCTCACTATTTTTTCACATCGCTCAATGCATTATTTTATTATTTATAACAATTCAAAAACGCCTGGGTTCCATGGACCCAGTATGACTATAACGTGATTCTAGCTAAGTGTGACCACTAAGGGTTAAAGTGCATTTTCCGTTTTCGTGTGAAGCACTACACTTGACGCAGTGGTATGTGAGGTTACAATTTACACTCGGATGTTCCAGTCACTGACATTTTCTACGTACTTTACACACTATAATCTCGGCCACCTAACCACATTTGAATGGAATTTATATTTACGTCGGATATAAATTATTATGGCATTTTTTAGGTGTTTTTTTCATAATTAGGTGGGTAATTGCACTACGACTCAAATGTAAAAACATCCCAGTAAGGAATTTGGCGACAACACATTGACAACACGACGCCAAGCGAGAGCAAGTTGTGTTCTAGCAGCACAGCATTGCGCATCCTCGCGTAAATGTTGGTGTTAATATTGCAGTACGAGAATACAGAATATTGGCGGTACATTTAGAGCACGTTCATTGCTGGGTTATTGCAGCAGTGCGACAGAAAATTCGGAATGCGTTATTTCGGTAAGCTGAGAGCATATTGGAGATACACTGTAACGCCCCGGGGAAAAAAGTTCATATCTGAATATATCTGAATGTATCTGAATCATATCTGTAGAATCAGATATGATCAGACAAGAAAAATGGCCAGGTCTGATCATGTAATGTCATGACAGATCATGTATGCTTATATCTGAGCATGTATGATCATATCAGAGCCATTTTTATAATTTCGAGAGCAGACCCGTCCATATTGCAGCAGGTCTGACCAGATCCAATCCGTAGACAAGATCTGATCATGTCGGACAGATCTAATCTTATTAGACCAAATCTGATCTTGTCAGACAGATTTGATCCTACCGGACCAGATCTGAATATATAAGAATAAAATACCGTGGATCCCAGTAGACCTGGACATCTATGAACAATAGACCTGCCCATATGATAGAATCATAGTTTATCTGAACTATCACACCAGGTATGACTCCGACTATATCAGAGCAAATCTTACCCTAGTGAAACAGAGCAAACCTTATTAGAGCAGTCCTGAAGATATTAAAATGTTCACATATATAGAGCGGGTTTACACGTCATCACTCGACGTGTTAATAATTAACAATATTATAGTAACTCACATGATCCCATATAATACAGTGAGGTGAGATGCCGTATCTGATGGGATATCGTTTCATATATTTAGACGTTTTCATGTGTGAACAACTGAACTGCATATACGATAAGGTATGGGTGTATAAGACTTCGTATATTTTCCAGGTTTGGTATCGTATCTGATGGAATAGAATTTTATATGAACGTACCTGCTCATACATCACATCATATATGTTCAGATATGGTTTCACGCTGCCAACTCGCCTTGGTACCTGACCAGATAAAAACATATATGAGATCTATATAGCAGAGTCTGGTACCGTATTTAATCGGATATGATCTTATACGAACAGATACGTTCAGATATCACATAATGTATGTTCAGATACGAATTTACGGTACCAACTCGCCTTGGTACTTAGTCAGATATAAACAGATATGAGTTCGTATATGGTCAGGCCAGATACCGTATTTGATCTGATATGATCTTATATATGCATATATGATGTGGAATATGATCAGACCTAATCATATATGATACTGTAAAATGTCAGATATAAATATATCTGATACATATATGACAATATCTGAAACATATATGGACATATCCACTCAGACATGACATTTTTTCCCGGGGCTCCATTGCCGGTAGAAACGAGGCACGTTATCGCGATATTGAGACGGAAAATTTGGAATACGCTATTCGACAAGGTGGGGGCACATTAGCGACATGCTGTGATGTTCCGTTACCGGCATATTTAGAACACGCCGTAACGCTCCTTCGTCAACATAAACGGGCTCGCTCTTGCGGTGTTGTGACCGGCTAAATGATGTTCTGCATTACCTATGCAATGAGCTTTGGTACAGGTCCATACGATGTGGTCACTGGGCTCACGCTGAGTTCTCGGATTATGAGTCTCCCGAAGGCTACGTGTGTGCTTTTTGCCTCTACAAAGCTTGACCGGTATTCTCCACCTGCTGACGAGCATTATCTACCATAACGCCCAGTACCGGTCAAAGCAATTTTTTAAAAGTGTTGATTGTGCCAAAGTTTTAATTACTATTGATCTCAATGATTGTTATAAAGTTAGAACAAAACTTTGAGTTTTTTTCTTAAAAGTTGAATGAACAAACATTGATTTTTCACTGAGTAGTAGTACTTTTTGCTTAAGTGGCCGGCAATACCCTTCCTTACTCTATGCCTATGCACACTTTCCTTTCATGACGGAAAAAAATGATCCAGGAAACACGCAATATACGATGAAAGATGTGAGTTTTTTTTCTATTTTTATTCATAATTATTTTGGTAAGGAACAGCTCCGTTTTTGACGAAGTGGCGCGTTAAATGTAAACGTGCTTCACTTGCATCATTTGTGGCTCTATGAGAAATAGCGCGGGCCGGTATAAATGTACTGTTATCTTGTTCATTTCTCTAACGGCCCGGCATAAGCTGACTATTTTCTTCTTTGTCTAATGACGCTGGCAGGATGGAGTTAGAACAATTCTTGCTCCGCAAATAATTGGATAAATCAATTGTTGCCATAGTTACTTTGGTGGCCTTTTCTAATTCTAATAATATTGGTTTTCTAAGAACCCGGACACACAGCGGTGAAAATACCAAAGGCGATTTCTACGACCCTTTGTGCTCTTGAGAGGCGATAATTAAATGTCCTTTCGATTGACCCCTTGTCCGGAGTACCTTCAAGAGGTTTCATCATGTAATCGCGAAGGGCAAAATCTTTGTCACCTGGCATAAAATATAGAACTTGCATTGAATAGGGCGTCGGCAAAATTCGCGCTTGAGGCAGTTTCAACTCATTTTTTTCGTTTTTTTAAATACAGTTTTGTATTTTTGAAAACACCACCATCAGAAATTTATTTTTGCTACCAACGTCTACATACAGCAATCTGTACTTGGCACCAACAAGAGCGAACAGAACAATACTAGGAAACTGTTTGTAGTTGTCATAATCGTTCCCACTATTCATAGGAGACTTTAGCATCACATGTTTTCGATCCATTGCGCCTATTACGTGTGGGAAATTCCATTTCGCTTCAAAATCTTCCGCAACATCCAACCACTTCTGTTCGGATGAGGGTATATGCAAATGTAAATAATGGAATAATTTTTGTTGTCGGGATGAGATGCATTGTGATGGGAACGGAGCTGATAGAGAAGGAAATGAACAATCATCGGAAAGAGGTAAGAAGGAACACAAAGCCAAAACCCCTTGCAACAAAAGGGCAAAAAACGCCAGGGGAAGATGAATAATAAAGACGAGGAAGAAGATGAAAGCCTTATTGAGGCGTTTAAAGTTTTGTAGCAATGCGTGGAATCTCCTGCACTGAGAAAAAAAATCATTGATCGAATGTCATTGGTGTTATTGAATTAAATTTGGTTTATTCAATTGTAAAATTGTTGGTGTAAATAATCGGATTTATTAGTCTAAACAAAACGCTATTGACTCCAATAACATGATAAAATTGAAAGTTTTTTTCATTCGGAAGATATATTGTTGGCCGAGAACAATATATTATTGAAACTATTTGAAAAATTATCGCGAACAAATTATATAGTTTGGAATGCAATTTCTGCAACGAACGAAAAAAAGCGTTTCAATTCATAACATGAATATTGTTGATTCGAGTACACAAGAAAAATTTAATTTCGCTCGTTTGATTCAAGTAAAATTTCTATTGAATAAATATGTTATTTTATTGTTTTCACCATATCCGATATTGATTTTCAAGTACATTATTCGTTAAAATATTGATATTTTATTTTGATTGAAAAATATTGAGCAAATGTCTGAATCGGTTAAAAAATTATGCGAAAGTAAAATTTGTTTCTTGCACATGTAGTTGAAAAAATTCAACGAAATCATGGCCGAGCGCCACTGAAATTATAGGTGTGAGGAAACCCGTAGTTCTCGGAGTAACCGTTAGAAGCCGCACGCGCGCTCGTTTCTTGTAAGCGTAGCGCGAACCGAAAATCTACTCAAACGCTGGAAAAACTCTAAAGAGTATCGCTTCTTGGCCTGTGGCTAAGATCAAAATGTAGTATCTGTTCTAATCAGTTGAATATCTGATATTCTCTCCATGGATATTCCATTGGATATCTGATATTCTCTCCAATATTATCGTGGATGATCATTCTAGTGCCCACTTTTTATTTAAGATTTAAAACAAATTGAAAAACTTACGTCCCATGGGATATTCGTTTTGATGTAGTAAAGAAATAATTAATTCTATTGATTATATTTTTGTACGAAATAAAAAATGTTTGTAACAACCGCTTAATTATTTCATCCAATACATCTACGGATTGTATATAGAATGATTTCAATAGAATATAATTTTATTTGAAGGATAATGTAGATATTCAGAGAACAGAAGAGCTTTCCGAATAAAATAATATGTTATTTAAATCAATCACATTTTCCAATATTTTATAGTATTGTAACAATCTCATATATCGGTGGCACTCCGCAGCAGCAGATTTATTTGGATCAACAAATATATTTTTTTGATTCAATTGGTTTTTTTCTCAGTATGCGGATGGATATCAAACGTTTGGGCAACACATCGTTAACAAATTGAGGAAATACGATCCCATCACTCTTGCACATGTCAAAAATGCCATCAACAACATTATTTTTCAAGCAGACACTCGGAGTGAACATTACCCTGGACACTTCCCACAACCTGCTCGCCGGAAAATCTACACGTCACTGCTCACGAACTCGTCTTCCAAAAACGAATATAAAGGGTGTCCCAAAATTCACGCAAGATTTGAATTCTGCGCTAATTATGCGGTAAAGTGTTGTCAACGAAAAAAAATACAGCGTGAGAGCTGACAGTTTAGGGTTATTCAAAATGGAATGCTACACGAAAGAACTATGCGTTTTCATTGTTGAGCAATATTTAAAAAATAATTACGATTTGGTAGCTACAGTTCGCAATTTTCGAACAAAACATGGTCGGTGATTTAACTTCATCAACTGTGAAGAGATTAATTGAAAAATTCAGGGAGTCGGGATCAATTAATGATCTTATACACTCTCGCCGTCCTTCAACAAGTCGTTCAACACAAAACATCGAAGCTGTTCGTGAGTGTTGCTGAGAGTCCAGGAACATCAATTCGGCACCGTGGTCAAGAATTGGACATTTCGAGAAGCTCTCTACAGAATATTCTCACGAAAGATTTGCGTCTTCATGCAAATCATGGCCATGGAGGCCATCTACCCGATATGCTGTTCCATACATAGCCCTATACTGTATACTCAATGAATCAATAAAAAATGTACAATTTTTTTATTAAAAACCTGCGATTTCTATGAAATCACGTCTTGCGTGGATTTTTGGACACCTTGTTTAAATAAAAGTTCACTGGCATCGACACCTCTACCACTACTTTCAAAGCCCGATTCTCCGCCTCAAACATCTACCTTATTCATTTCGGAAATGACATGAACCAGTAATGTAAAAAACGAAACTTTTTTTGTACAGCTTAAGCGAAATTTCTTAACAACGAAACTTGTGTTTTTCTGTTCGATTAACGCAACTATTCTACTTTGAAATTTTATCTAGAACGAAATACACTAATATACTATCAAACGAAAATGGTTTTTTACTCACCTTTACATATTCCTTGAGGGCTTCGATAATTGCATCGCAAACTTCGGGAACTATGATGGATATCGTTTATTTTGACACACGAAATAAGTACTGCTTGCAGGCTCGTATAAGAATCTCCTGTTGTTGAATATCTGAGCGTTATTAGTCATCTTCTTTTAACTACGATGGTTTCCTGAAAATTATCGTCCTTGTTTATTTTGTCATTGAGAAGTAAACTTAATTGTCCAAATTCGCTTAGCCCCATCCTCGTGAAATTGTGCACCCTGTTGTCGATAACTGTTTCCCGCACTAGGCCATTTCCGTATTCGACGAGACTTTTATAGTATAGTATCTTCGCCCAGATACGTTTTCTTTTATTAAACTTTGTTAAATTTTAGTGTATTGGGCCTTTGAGGATACTCCTGACTGGAAATGTTGTTTCGGCAGCCGGATCACTGATCAGGCAGGTTTGAAAATACTGCCCGGAATACAGTAGAAGCGCCTGCCTGATCTGTGCTGGATATTTGTTGGATCAGTGAATCCGGAGAACGGGTGTAATAAAGACAAACTAATCAGTCCTGAATCGGGTAATCTTGCGAGGACCTTGTTAGGGCGCCGAAGTCCGTGCCTGATCTGCGCCGTATGTCTGCACGATCATGCAGTAGTACCCAGATACCGATGTAAGAAGGCAGCATTAGTCAGGCCTACATACGACGACCCGAAACGCGTCCCTCACATGGCTCTGTTAAGGGTGCCTGTCCAAGGCCTGATCGATGTTCCTTTTCCCATCCGTGCTCCGAGGTTGGCTAATCCAGTAGACATCCGGTGCCGATCCGCCATACACTTCAGAGTGTATGTCTGATTTGCGCCGCATGTCTACCGGGTAACCTTATTCGGGGCCATCAAAGTAAACAACTGAGTTGCTGCGTGCATAATTTTGGCAAGATTCTAATAAAAGTAATATGGTGTCCCTGCGGACGCCGTCATCATCAAATCAAGATACAAAGAACGAATAAAAATATATTTGAAGTTTGCATCGTGGGAATGCAACGCTTTTTTTCGTCCCTTTTCATTCGTTCATTTTTATCATCATCAAAAGGTAATCAATCACATCAATAAAAATAAATTTTATTGACACAATTTAAACATTTTTTTTTACAAAATCATTGAATTTGCAGCGACGCAATCTTCAACCCCATGAATAAAAATATTGACATTCTTTAGAATATAATTAGAATGATAAAAACATGCAAACAAAAAAAGAAGCTTTGCACAAGTGTTGGAATGGCTAAATAGGTTGCGCGCTTAGCTCTAGAATTAGAAGACGTAAGTTCAATTCCGAGGGGAGGTAAAAAACTTGAACGAGGCAGGATACGTTTTATTCCAATTATCATATAGGCAGGATCATAAATAACACATATGGAATCAAAAAATACTACCAGAATTTTTTTATTCGTTATTTTTTATTTATTTTTTCATTTCAGGCATACATATGGCAACCGGATCAGAGCCTGAAAAGGTATACGGATCAGTTACGTTACCGGCATCCGCATCATGGCCGGATTCAAAAAAGCGTTTCACGCCCGGTAAAGCTCTGATCCGGCGGCCTGTACCGTGCCGTGGTACGCAATACGGTATGCCGGATGCAGCTCTAGTCTGCCCCTTAGCAACATTTCTAGTCGAGCTAGCGTGCCCCGGGCAAATTATGGATCGCACTTGCCGCGCGAGGACGCCTTAATTTACCGCGAGCCCGAGGCTGCCGCACCCGAAGCGTACGTACCGACCAGTCTCAGACCGGCTTGGCCAGTCTGGACGCGGGTAATTTCTATTTTTTCGGTGATACATTTTGACTACTTTCAGATCTCAGATTTAATCAAGATAGTTCATCAGAAAACAGATGTTTTTATTATTCCTTATTGGATAACGAAGAGATTGATCTATATACAAGCCGTATTATTGTATGAAGAAATCATTTTACACGACAAGACGCGTGGGTCCACATAGACTCCACTTGCCAGAACAGTTAACATGTCCGCGCAAGTAAAAAAGTGGTACTAAACTTGTAACTTCCATTTACCTGTCGCTATACCGTGGCACCTCCAAGTTTATTACAACTCGATGGTGGGAAGGTTCAGGTTTTTTTTCGTAAACTTCTTTGCAAGCAAAAGTTGAGCTTTGCACGCATCGAATATATTACAAACGAACGTGCATGATAAATGTAGAATGTACATTTCACAGAAGATACTTTTCACTATTCTGGAAACATCTTATTTATAGGAACACGACTGAAGATGTTGTTGGCGATGCTTAAGAAAACTAGACCAAACGTTTCTTCGAAAGGTCCCTGAGTTTCTTTGAATACCAGGTCCGAATTCTCATTCAAAAATTTGTTCATTTGCGTGCCTAAAAATCCGAAACAATTTTTTTTCTTCACTCGAAAATACAGCTTGACGTTGACTCATCGAGGCAATGTATACAAACAAAATGGTAAGATTTCCTAGTACACAGGTGAAACGATCGAGCAACACTCGTAAGTTTCCTGAATTGCGGAACGGAAGAAAAATGGAATGGATATTGTGCATGAAAGCATTTCCATGCACAATAAGTGACGTAACAATTCAATTTGGTCCAATTTACCGCGCTTGCAACGCAATTCTTCGACCGATTTCTACAGAATTTCCGGTATATACAACCATTCCCCCTGTGTCCCCAGAAATCATAGCCTGAAATATTTTTTGCCAATTTTGCAGTATTGCTTGTACGTACTGAGGAGTGGATCACCGTTGAAGAGATTGGTGAAACTGAAAATCACCTTCTTCGGTGACATTTTTATTTGATACTTCGTCACGTTCAGGTATGTCTCGCCATCTTTGTCGTATCGCTGGCAGTGGATGGCGTTTTCCGATTTTAGACCCACTATAAACGTGTTAAATGATACGTCGTTCAGTGACATTTATTTTTCAGACGTACATGTTTGTTTCAATAAACTTAAACTTAAACTTCAATTAGCTTACGCAGAGTTATATTAGCACGACCGTTTCCTGTGATAGGCAGGAGCAAAATTTTTCCCTTCATAACGTAATCGCCAACAAAGTCGACTTGATCATTGTATACAGTTGATCGTAATATGAGGGAGTCGGTGCCGAAACTGTAAAAAAAAGAACGAAGCACTGAAATATAATACGAAAGTAAAAAGAAGACCGATACCAAAAGTAATGGACGCGCGATCGGCGTGCGGCTTCAGCGATCTCCCGTGTCAAGCTCCATCGCCCAAGGTCCGTACTTGGATGGGTGACCGCTTAGCCGCGCATTGGGTCTCGCGCGCTATCGACCGGAAAGCAATGGTTTTTTTAGTCTTCGATGCTAAGCACAATTGGAAACCAGTAGAATATCTCCGGAAACAGGGAAATAGTATTGGGAAAAAGTGAAAGGGATAAGATCATAAAGGCTCGCAAAGGCGTACGGCGGAAACTTTTGGAATTACGTTAAATGAGACCGGTATAAATCGTGTGTGTATGTGTGGCTTATCAGGATAATACGAACGGTTCATATATAACTTTCAATCCTTTGGTAAGACCATGAACCTTGACATTTTTATAATCCTGCCTTAACGAGACAACGCCACCGTTGTCACCAATAGATACAGTGTTAACTGCCAACGGTTCGATCGGCAAAATTTTGAAACTCTTCAGACCTAAAATCATGGTAAGCAAAATGCTGAATGAGTATGAGTACACGTGGACATTCATGTGGATAAAAATTATACGACGGGCTTAAGGTATTCCTTTCGCGGAAGACCATATTTTGTGGGGGCATAAGCATGGCCCTTTTGAGTCATTGATAAATTACAGTGGCGTTTAATAAAAACTAAGTTACTATCAATTATTATACCGAACGATAAACTGGAAGAGATTTTTACACTTTTACTGAAAAGTCGCGTGCATGCAAATTCTTCCATTAGTCTCATTTTTCCAAGTTTTACCATTAATATTGTTTTTAAACATTCGGTGACCCCCTGTTTTTACTGTGGTTACGGATTCTTTAGAATCTATTACACGCGTGAGCGGTTTATGTCAGGCATATAGAATTATTAAGAGAATACACTATTAGAAAAAAATGTGGCTAGCGTGTCATCTCCATAAAGCGCCGTGAAAATGACACGATTTTCCGATTTAGCGTCGGAATTTTTGGATAAAAGTTCGGTAACTTGGCTTGAAAATTTATGAGTATACTGGGATGTATTTTGATTTCGTTCTAGACGAAAATTAATTAATTGGTAAATATTCGGGTTTGTGAAAGGAATACCTTAAGATGCGATACAACCGAAAAAAAACAAATACCATCGGCCATCGAAATAACTGCGTCAGTGACCGCGGCAGATATGCACTCCACAAAATTTGGCACACTGCTACGAGGACATTTCTTGAAATGGCTGGCTGGAACAAGAATAAGATAAAACTGGTAGGTCTCCTGACATTTTTCAAAATTTCATGTATTTCATTTTAGTAATAATGATAATTCAGTTTGTGTCGCTACGAGCGGATTCATAATTTGCGAATTTTTTTCCGTGAAAAAAGGTTTTTATTGTTCCTGGTGAGTAAAACAAAACGATTCTTTTTCAACGTGTCCGTTCTATACTTAGCAAGAGATGTCGAAAAAATTGGCCTTTAAATTCTTGGATTTTGTCGCGTCTGAAAAACTGGTAATCATCATGTTCGCATGCTTTTTTTAAATTGCCGCTCAAATGAAAAAGAGCAAATGCTGCAAAGCGAAATAGGCCCCTATAAGTTATCGTAGATAAGTTTCCACAAATGCCTGATTGCGATTTCGATTCCAGGGAAAACAAGACTGGCAGTTTGTCTCTCAAAAGAATATCGAATTAAATCTCATAATAAGATATTCAATACTAGATCCCGAACATGATCGGTGATCAACTCTATGGTCGCTGAATGTACTAATTATTATTGATACGGTGATACCGCACCATCCATTGAAACAATTAAAGGCTAATTCATGTGATGAAAGTTTAAATAACAAACCGCTTGCCGTTATCGTTCAACAATTTTTTTCCCCATACTCATCAAAAGCGATAATCTATAAACGCAGGGAAAATATTAATATTGAATTAGTAAAAAAAACGTGTCGACTAGGACATTGGATATTGTGTTCCACTTATTTGATTGTATCCTATTAGATTTATTTCTTCGTTATTTTTAACGAAAAACACAAACAAAGCTCCATGAAGAAGCGTACAACAATATATATATATATATATATATATATATATATATATATATATATATATATATATATATATATATATATATATATGAGGTATTCCACGTGAATCCAGTTGACTTTTACCCTGACCCCCGCCAATTCGATTTATTTATTTTTATCTGATTCCATTGAATCGAAAAGACACCCTGATTTTTTAAACATTTTTCGAAACAACCCTTTGCCAATTTTTTTTCCGAAAAAAACGCCCCGATTTAAAAATCTGAAAAAATTCCCAAAAATGCATTATATGTAAAAAATTTCAAGCTATCACCCGCAGTGGAAGTATGATTTTTTCTGTGCTTTTTGAGGAATTGACGTAAAAAAAATCCGAAAAAATCAAGAACCGCTTACTTCGGGCGGATACTCAAATCTTTTGATACCCACCATGAATTCTTCCGACCATTTTTGAATAACCATTTGGTTATTCAAAAAGATTTGTAAATCGGGCCGTTTTTTCGGAGAATTCTTTTTCTTTTTGACTAAGGGTTGTTTTGAAAAATGTAAAAAAAATCAGGGTGTCTTTTAGAGTCAATAGAATCAGATTTAAAAAAATCGAATTGGCGGGGGTCACGGAAAAAGTCCACCAGATTGACGTGGAATACCTCATATATAATTATTGTAAACATATAATGAATAACCCAAACGGACTAAAACATTTCTATAAGTTCTATTATCATATTATTAAACAATAATTCGTGATACTTACGTAAATCCGCCGATCTCGATTCGACGACGAACACCACAACCATTAATCCTACGATGAAATTCATGGCGAGTTTTTTCTGCACTTATACCCAATCGCCGAGTTTATTATAAACTGATTTTTTGGTTACTAATATCACGGATCGATAAAGTGCTCAAAGAGGTGACAAAGAATAAAAATAAAACGTCGTATGATTTATGCCGCTCGGTGGCGAACGTGCCTCAAACAATTCGTGAATACGAACTGACTTGGCACTGCAAAATGTATCCTTATTTAAAGGCAAACCGCCCCACCATTGGAAACCGCCGTTTCTGGACGAGGAAAGAAGTATCTTGACCGGTACAATGAAAACGCGATGCCAGGCAACTGAAAAATGATGCGTCATGGAATTTTTCTTCTTGCTTTTGTTAAGCCAACCGCATAAAGTGCCTTAATTAGAGCAAATACTTTATTCTCATATCCATAGAATAAGAACAAATATAAATACAAAATAAAAATATATGCTCATATATTTTTTCGTTAATATAACTCGCTATGTCTCATGGCTTGCGTACGTGACCAAGCGACCAACGCACAAAGCAACTTTGTCTAGGATTAAGTATCGATATTTCTCGGCCTGCATATGCGCCCGAGCTCTCAACGTTTATATAAATATTTTATAAGATTAAATTTTATTGCGCTTCGCCTTCGGCGTGAGTCCGTTGTCCAAAACCCTTGAAACACTGCGGACTGAGTCAGACTAGCGCGTGGGAATATATACTTATCGATGGGTCCCACGGATGCATTCCTAGAAATGCAGTCACGTAAACCCTTGCCCCACTATCGCTATCCGACAAATATCGGCCCTGCGTAGCACGGGACTGACGACCTATAAGTCAGAATCGTGAAATCACTGTTACGAAGAGGTTCTCTCCTAAAGACCTCTACTGTTAGCTGCTACGCTAGCGATACGCCGTACAGTACACGGGATAACACGCGCAAGTTTTCATTAAGAAACTCCGTAAATTACGCGAACGCGTTTGTTGTAACGTTTAAACCATCGCGCTAATAAACCGGAAGAGTGTTATCCGCATCCGAGTAAAAATAACATCGATGTAACGAACTGATATAAGTGTAATTAAATCATTGACACAATTAACTCGTGATCTTCTCCTTTGTGTTAACCTGAAGACACCTTGTTCCAAATCCTGGCAAGCTCTGATTCTTCACCAGTTTCGCATCGTACTCACCAAGGTTCGTCCTCTTTCTGTAAAGACGTCGACTGTTTGTTATAACAGGAGTCCCAAGGAAAGAGACCTTTGATCAACATTTCGGCAAGTATCAAAATACACGTGAAACTCATCTCACTTCCAATATTGGTCCTGATTCTGACATCGAGGAAAGACTGCGCCGTCGATAAAGACACCGTTGGGCTACAGACCTATTGTTACGCGTATTACCATTCTGACACGTAATACAGCCCTGGAAAGGCTTCATCAAAAACTTAACCTGGCGATTCGAAAACCAGAGGTTCTTTATAAAGACGCGTTATCTTGTGATGTGTATTTTGCACAAGGACAGAGTTTATAACGAACGCTAGTTGGATTCGAGTCATCGAGCCATTTTGCGTAACATAAAATTGGCGATCCTGCCAGGATAACCTCAATGAAAAATCGTAATACCAAAAGTCAAGTGAAAACTGGTTACCGAAACTCCACGACGGAGGGTGTAAAACTACGAACATTGAACCTGTGCACGAGTGAACGTTGAACAGACATTTAACTTAGTTAATTTTGTGTTAACGGAGAAGACATTGCCACGCTGAATTTTCCGTAAGTGAGTGACGGACAATTGTGTATTAAGGAACTTGCACGTACCGCGCATCTATAAGACTTCGCTGCAGGAGCACGAGCACGGGAAGGATTGAATAAAAACTGGGGGAGACACGCCTTCAGAAAATAACCTCAACTCCGACGGTATGCTGGATCATCAATCGACGCGAAAAGTCTACAACCGATCGTTGTAACAGCGTTCGCCTCTTCAAGAACACCGAGATCAACATCATTCGACCAGTATTGTATGCGAACACTGAGTAAGAGTAAGTTTAAAATCCTGCTCATTATGTAAGGGAATTAGAGACTCTTGCGACAAAACTTTTCCGCAGTTAATATTCTGCGCACGACAAATTAAAAATAGGAAGTTGTAACTACCTTATTCCCAAACAACGTAGTTAAGTAATTTTGTGTGTTTAACTTTAAAAGAACCACTAGCATTGGAAGCTATGTCCAGTCCGAAAGTAACGAAAATAGATACGGCAAAATAATAGTGTCTCGTTATTACAATAAATAAAAGACCCGGCGGTACCGAAAATAAGTAAATTCATAAATCTAGTGGTGCTAGTCGAAGTTTGTCTTTTATGACAAATACCGCCTATTCTGGAATTATTTTGAGTAACAACATAAAAAAAACCATCTAATTACTCGACCACATAACATCTCAGATCACAAGAATCTTTGAGACTCAACATCGCCCGACATTTATTATAATTAATACATATATGTGTGGAATAAGAAAAATAATTATATATATATATATATATATATATATATATATATATATATACACATAGGATAGGGAAGAAATAATAATAACGTATGAAAATATACATACGTAGACGCGACGAAAACCAAAGATAATGTCCACAGCAGAAAAGAGTATATCGGGAAGAAGCATTATAGTTGGAGAAATCCCCAACCATGTAAAGAAACTCAAAAAAGACACTTCACGAATCCTGTTCAGTTATTTTCTGTATTATAAAAATCACCCCGAATGGGAACCCGAAGAAGATTTATACACGCTGAGAAAATCTGAGCACATAGAAAAAATAACTTGGAAATTTCACAAAGATCCGAAGAATCACCCACAATTATTAGCATATCACGATCTACCTCATTCATTAGATTATATTTTAGTGACCACGGGGAAAAAGAAGATTGAGGATGTTCAAGAACAAAATCTTGCCATAGCACTACGTTTAGAAAATCAAATCGCTATCCCTAAGACAAGAGAATTAGAATCAGAAGCGTCCAGCCTTAGCGAACTTAGACCACCACGAAAAAAACAGTCCACAGAAAACCCTATACTTGTAAAAAGTCTTGAAAAAGCTGAAGTAGCAAACTCTCAACTCACTCTCTTGGTAAACAAATACTTTGACGAAGGACTTACTTTAAAAGACAAAGCGGTAGAAGAAGTGAAATTACGAGACACAGAAATCAAACAATTACAGCACGCCCTTCAGGAATCAGAAAACAAAATAAGGATATTGACAGAAAAAATCAGACTGCAAGGACAACAAATCGACAGATTCGATATTGAGAAACTAGATTTCGAAAGAACACAACTCGAATTAAGAACGGAACTAGTTCACGTACAAAAAAGTTACGATAGTAATCTTGTCCTTGTAGAACGGATAGGTCAAGCAAACCTTGAACAGAACGACCTTATTAAAACTTTCGAAACTCGAAACCTCGACCTCGAGAACCAATTCGAAAAAACTTTACAGAAAAAACAAATAGAGTTCTCAGCAAAATGCGACGAAATAAATGAGCTCAGACGTAATTTACAGGAGACCCAGACAGAAAAACAGCAATTGGAAAGGGAAAAATCAAACCAAGCAATTAAACAAAATTATTTACAAGATCAGGTAGAAATCATTAAGCAAGAGGCTCAAGGCTATCGCGAACATATCGAGACCCTTGAGAGTACGAATATCGCCCTACAATCACAGATTATAGCACAGAAACAATACCTTGAAAAAGAAACCAGTGAGACCCAAGATCAATTCAAAGCCTTACAAGAACAAAACGCTCATAGACAGGAGCAAGTAATTAAAGAAATAAAAAGGAACTACGACGTTCAGTTCGATCGACAACTAAAAGAAAAAATACGAGAATTCCAAAAAACTGAAGAAAAACTTATTAAAGAGAAACAGCAATTTGGAGAACAAACGAGGCTAGAATTCCAACAGAATAGGGAAAGTATATTACGAGATTATAACGTAGAAAAAGAAAGGTTAGAGAACACCATTTTAGAACTACGAGCTACTGTTGAACAAAAAGAACAGCATATTAGAAAATTAAATTCTGGTATAGACGACTTGAAACGAATACACCGACAAGAAATGAATACTCTGACTATTACCAAAGACCAACAAGACCAGACGAACGAATACGAAATGCGAATACTGAAAACAGAAAATACTCAGCTCCGACAAGACCTACAGACTGTAAAAGACCAAATGAAAAATCTCGAAACCATGATGAGACAACTTATACCGAAACAAGAGTCGCAACCTACCTCCTCACAACCAGACAAAAGGCCATCTCAGGATAACAGACGACCACCAAATCGATCTAATCGAAATCAACGCAGCGCACCACCACCTGGAAATCCAGACGACGACGACCCCGATGACGATGATGAAGACGCTGATAGCCAACCTAACGCCAGAGGAAATCATTACCGACCACATCGAATGCCTCACGACCTGCTACCGAACCAAACCGCACCAGCCAAGGAGACTATTGATATAGTACCCATTTTTACCGGAGACACGGGAGAAGGAGCAGTCAACATCTCAGAATGGACAACGAAAGTTGACAGAGCACGACACTGGACAATGCCAGAGCAACACGGGTTGCTATTGGAAAAGATAATGACAATGAAAATCAAAGGAAGAGCACAAAGTTGCATCTCGAACGTTGATATCTATACATACGACCAATTGAAAGACGTCTTGATAAAACGAGTTAACCCGGTGAAATCATCATTGTTACTCATGAACGAGTTGACGGCATGCGTCCACACTCAAGGAACGATCCAGGAACACAACACTAGATTCCGCAGAATCTATATATCTTGGCTAAACGCTAAACGCCTCGAACTTAAACAAGCTCATCAAACGGATGAATCAATCACCATATATTTACAAATATCTGACAAAGACATCATTCAGACTTATCTGCAAAGTCTCAAGGAAGACACACGAGCCTATCTCAGAACGAAGGACATATATTCGCTCGCACAAGCAGAAGCAACTGCTCGAGAACACGAAGATTTCAAAAGAAGCATCCAAAGACAACGAGGAATGTTTCATGAACCTCAACCCCAACGAAGGCCGGAAAAACCCAGATTCAACCACGAAAAATCAAGATTCAGTAATAAACCACAAGAAGACAGGAAATTCTTCTCAATGAACAAACCAAACGTCCACCACACTGAGTACAACGAATACGACTCACATGACGAAGAAGAAGGACAAGAAAGCATGACGGAAGAAAAACGACAATATCAGAACGATATACAAGAATTCGACCTTGACTCGATAAACACAACCAGTCAAATGAAAAAGGCACTTGAATATATTATGGTAATGAATCATCCATACAGAAAGTGCACTTATTGCAAAAGGCCCGGACATACGGAACTTTACTGCAATCAGAAGGAAAAAGATCAAGGTATTCTGAGCCCCTTCAACAAAATTACCAACCAGAAAAAGAAAGCCACTCAAAAAGGAAATCAAAATTTTCGGGAGGCTCCGCATCCGAAGAGACCTCCTCAACAGGAAGTCAACACGACAGACGAAGAGCAAGAAAGCACAAGCGACGACGAGAGCATTTACGACGAGAGCACATCTCCGCAATAGATCGAGGACATCTTTTCACTGCCAAATTCGATTTCGAACAGACAACATTTAAAACTCTAACGACATTAATTGACACAGGAGCATCCATTAACATAATCAAAGAACATCTTGTGAAAGAAAAGCACATTATTAAAAAACCCATCCTCTTTAACACGGGAAAAACGACAAATAAAACACTCGGATATACGTTTATCAAATGCAAAGGAAACATTAACGACCGACGTGACAAATTTCATATAGTCCCATCAGACTATCCGATTAGAGAAGACGCTTTAATAGGAACTCCTTTCATCCTAAACAACGACGTCATAGTTGACTTACCCCGGAGGAAAATAAGAGTTAACAAAAAATATCAAGAAATAGAATCATCCGAATTCACTGTGCCTGCCGGACGGTTTATAACTATCCCCGTAGAAGTAGAGAAACGGAAAGGAACAGTCTTAGTAAGAACCCCTCAAGGAGACAGTATCCATCATATAAAGGAAGGTATTGTAAATATTCCATTAGCAAACGAAGGAAAGAAGAACATCACTTTTCAAACAAAAAACATTCAAATCTTTGAAGTGAAACCGAGGTTAACGAGCAACAAAACGAACCAAAGTAATAAAAGAATTCAGGAACTGAAAACCAAGACTAGACTGGAGCACATAAAGAGTATTAAAGAAAAAGATGAAATTTGGAAAATCATACAGAACTATTCAGATCTGTTCCAATTAGACCATGACAAGCCACCAAGTACCAACTTAGCAGAACACGTAATCGTAATTGACGAACCAACGAAACCCATCAATATCAAATCTTACAGACCACCTAAAATCCATCAGGAAGAAGTGGACAAACAAGTGCAAGAGTTATTAGAAAGGAAAATAATTCAACATTCTCAATCACCATTCAATGCACCCATTTGGATAGTACCAAAGAAGAAAGATGCGTCAGGAAAAACAAAATGGAGAATGGTGATTGACTATAGAAAATTGAACGAAAAAACAGCTCAGGATTCATACCCCTTGCCTGTTATAGAAGATATTCTCGACGACCTAGGAAAAGCCGCAGTTTTTTCTGCATTCGATCTAAGTGCAGGATTCCACCAAATACCAATGGAGAAAAAATCGAGAAAGTATACCGCTTTTAGTACTAACCAAGGACACTTTGAATACCTACAAATGCCCTTCGGACTAAAAAATGCACCGGCAACATTTCAAAGAATGATGAACACTGCATTAAGAGGATTAATAGGAAAAATTTGTTTTGCATATCTGGACGATATAATAGTTTTTGGAAAGACCATGGAAGAACATAATCAAAATTTGATAATACTCTTCAATCGACTGAGAGATACAAATTTGAAATTACAGCCAGATAAATGCGAATACGTGAAACCTGAACTCGAATATTTGGGACATGTTATTACACGTGACGGAGTAAAACCCAACGTAGAAAAATGCAAAGCTGTAAAAGAATTCCCCATACCTAAAACACCTAAGCAAATTAAATCATTTTTAGGACTCGCAGGATACTACAGAAAATTTATCCCGAAGTTTTCATCCATAGCTAAACCTTTGACTGACCTAACCAAAAATTATCAGGAAAACAAAAGTGGACCAATAACATGGACGGATAAATGTCAAGTAGCATTCGACACGTTAAAGAATATCCTCACGAATGATCCTGTATTAAAATATCCGGATTACACGAAAAAATTTGTATTAACGACTGATGCCTCAAATCAAGGACTAGGAGCTGTATTATCACAGGAAGGACACCCATGCGTTTATATATCGAGGACGTTAAATAAAGCCGAAACCAACTACACGACAACAGAAAAAGAACTACTCGCTATAGTTTGGGCAGTTAAACGATTCAGACAATATCTTTTAGGAAGAAAGTTTACAATAAAAACTGATCATCAGGCATTAAAATGGTTAGCTAATAAACCAGACCCTGCATCGAGGTTATTACGATGGAGACTTAAACTCGAAGAGTATGAATTCGACATCGAATACGTAAAGGGAAAACATAATGTTGTAGCTGACGCATTGTCTAGAGAAGCACATATGGAATTACCTGAGGACTACAACAAGGACAAGACATTTAACAACGAACTCATTTATCACATTGAAACAGATTCGTACGGGAACAACCAATATATAATTACCAGCAATATTGAGCAAACAGAATTTAAAATCAAACGAATAGCTCGAAGAAACACTTACAAACAGAGTAAAACAGCCCCTAATAAACTTAAATCAATGATAGACAATGTTCAGAAAGAATTAAAAACTATGAGCACCACGAATGATGAAATAAATCATGTGAAGAAAAGTCAGGAAACTCCTGAAAGCCGTAACCAAATTAATTACAACTTAAGACCAAGAGACTCAAACGCTATGAAAGATTTAGAGAGTTTCAGTGACGAAGACGAAAAGAATCAAGACGAGACTTCAGATCAACCCCAAATTGATTTAGGCGTAGAACTGCCATATGACTATTATCAATACTCGACATACAAGTTGTTTAACCCCAACAATTTGGGACACCTTTTAAAAGAGAAACCCAATGTAAAAGGAAAACACTGGATAAAGATCACCCAACCGACAGATAATAAACCTCAAAGTCTCTACTATCAGATTCTTAATAAAGTAAGATCCAAGCTTACCATCAATAAAATCAAAGGAACTAAACATGTTAGGATATTTACAGATGATGTAATGACCAAAGCAGAGAAGGAAGAGATTTTATCGATATTAAGATTCTTTAGTATCAAAGACCACGAAACACAGTATGAATATTGCTTTTCGACCTTCAAGGAACCTGACTACATAGACAAAAAGAAAATAATAGCAGAAAGCCACGGTACTAACCTAAGCTCACACTTTGGAGAGTATAAAACTATACAAAGAACAAAAGAACACAGGGAATGGGAACGCCTCGAAGAAGACGTAAAGCATTATATTAAGAACTGTAAAATATGTCAAAAATTTAAAGCTGTGAGAAATCGGAACATTGCTCCTGCTATTGTACCCGAACTGCCAGATAAACCCTTTGAAAAAATAGCGTTAGACATATTCGGCCCACTACAAAGATCGCGTTCAGGGCATGAATATATCCTCAGTATACAAGATTGTCTAACTAAGTACATTGTATTATGCCCACTCGAGACAAAATCTAGCTCGGAGATCATCCAAACATCAAACGATGATTTTATAATGATCCATGGATCCCCTGACATCATTTTGACAGACCAGGGACAAGAATTTAATTCAAAATTAATGAAGGATTTCGAACAATTACACGGTATTTCGCATATCAAAACTACCGCATTTCACCCTCAAAGTAATGGGAGCATTGAAAGAATGCATTCCCTTCTTAAGGAATCAATAAAAACCATGTGTGAGGGACAGATAGACAATTGGAAAGATATATTGAAATTGGTAGCCTTCGCTTATAACAGTTCGGTACACAGTGCAACTGGATATCGACCTGACGAATTGGCATTTAATAGAAAACTTAAAAAACCATCAAGCCTACCTCATAAAAAATCATTGACTTATGACGATTTATTAAAGAAGTGGACACATACGCACGACGCAATACTCTCAGAAGCACGTGAACGTTTACAATTGAAACAAGAACAAACAGCCAAACGATTAAACGAAAATAAAAATAAACTGGATTTTGATAAAATCAAGACGGGACAGAAAGTTTACCTTCACAACGAAAGTAAAAAACATAAGTTAGACCTTGAATGGTTAGGACCATACGAAATAATAGAAATTTACAAAGATAAGTCAAACGTTAAGATAAAAATCGATGATAAAGAAAAAATAGTCCACCTAAATAGAATAAAGTTATTCTTTTCAGAAGACGAACATAATGAAGATAACTAACGAAATTGATATTTTGCGAATGAAAAAGATTGATATTTACTATATTACACACTACGCACACCCAATTTATGATAGAATCAATAAACCAACCTGTCAAAGCGATTTTAAACAATGCGAACTAACTAAAATCAACGTCACAAAAATGAGCTATATCTCCCAATACGATAACCACGGAATATTATTAGTACCAGAAATTGGAAAACCTGTTTTAGTACTTCTACAATGTAAGAACTATACTAGCGAAATTTATATTAAGGAAGTTACGGTGTTAAAAAAACGATGAATAAATGTACACTAACGCAATATAATACTAAAACGCTCCTAAATGGAATTCCAAAAGAATATCGATTAATAAACCCGAGCCAATCGTACTTGGCAACAAACTTTTCAGAATTAAGTATGCGCGTAAAAAATGTACCAAAACAAATAGACACCACCTATCTCAAAGATATTGGTCGAGACCTAGAAAACATCAATAAAGACACAGAAAAAGCCGAAATTATACCTAACGACGATTAATTTTGGAATACCATGAACGGACTACTCGATAAATTCATAAAAATTCGTTTATCATCGTTAGGAACAAATAACCGGTACGATGTTTGTACTATTGCGATGCGGAGCAGTAACTTCTGTCCTTAAATTTATCAGAAACGGACTGTTCTAATGTTGTTGCCTCAGAGCCAATAAGAAAATTAATAAATATGAGAATAAAGCGAAAATAGAACTGCAAAAACGTCAAAAACAACTAGCATACTTGACAGAACGGCAAGAACAATCCAACCTCTCGGGAGCCCCGAAAAATATTGTAGCGGAACCAAAAGAGATAAGATCTTCGACATCTAAATTCATTATCGCCGAAGTTCAATCTAACTTGGGAGGTGTTAAGCCAACCGCATAAAGTGCCTTAATTAGAGCAAATACTTTATTCTCATATCCATAGAATAAGAACAAATATAAATACAAAATAAAAATATATGCTCATATATTTTTTCGTTAATATAACTCGCTATGTCTCATGGCTTGCGTACGTGACCAAGCGACCAACGCACAAAGCAACTTTGTCTAGGATTAAGTATCGATATTTCTCGGCCTGCATATGCGCCCGAGCTCTCAACGTTTATATAAATATTTTATAAGATTAAATTTTATTGCGCTTCGCCTTCGGCGTGAGTCCGTTGTCCAAAACCCTTGAAACACTGCGGACTGAGTCAGACTAGCGCGTGGGAATATATACTTATCGATGGGTCCCACGGATGCATTCCTAGAAATGCAGTCACGTAAACCCTTGCCCCACTATCGCTATCCGACAAATATCGGCCCTGCGTAGCACGGGACTGACGACCTATAAGTCAGAATCGTGAAATCACTGTTACGAAGAGGTTCTCTCCTAAAGACCTCTACTGTTAGCTGCTACGCTAGCGATACGCCGTACAGTACACGGGATAACACGCGCAAGTTTTCATTAAGAAACTCCGTAAATTACGCGAACGCGTTTGTTGTAACGTTTAAACCATCGCGCTAATAAACCGGAAGAGTGTTATCCGCATCCGAGTAAAAATAACATCGATGTAACGAACTGATATAAGTGTAATTAAATCATTGACACAATTAACTCGTGATCTTCTCCTTTGTGTTAACCTGAAGACACCTTGTTCCAAATCCTGGCAAGCTCTGATTCTTCACCAGTTTCGCATCGTACTCACCAAGGTTCGTCCTCTTTCTGTAAAGACGTCGACTGTTTGTTATAACAGGAGTCCCAAGGAAAGAGACCTTTGATCAACATTTCGGCAAGTATCAAAATACACGTGAAACTCATCTCACTTCCAATATTGGTCCTGATTCTGACATCGAGGAAAGACTGCGCCGTCGATAAAGACACCGTTGGGCTACAGACCTATTGTTACGCGTATTACCATTCTGACACGTAATACAGCCCTGGAAAGGCTTCATCAAAAACTTAACCTGGCGATTCGAAAACCAGAGGTTCTTTATAAAGACGCGTTATCTTGTGATGTGTATTTTGCACAAGGACAGAGTTTATAACGAACGCTAGTTGGATTCGAGTCATCGAGCCATTTTGCGTAACACTTTGCCAAACACAGAAAAACATGAGTCGCACATGAAAACAGAAGTCGTTGAGCTCAGGCTTCGGAGGAGCAATTAAAATTCCTCGTATCCATCTCCTGGTATAGGTCCCGCCGACTTAAGGATGATAAGGGACACGAAGAGTTAAAAGGTGATTTTGCATAAAGCTATTTATTATCGCCTTTTTCGGATAAAAGGAAATGTTTTTTTTCTTTTCGATTTGAAAATTGCATGCACTGAAACGTCGACGTGATTATACTGGGTTCAAGCGCTCGTGGATAATAAAAAAAAATCTTTTATTTGGACCGGACTCCGAGATCGATGAGAAAAATATTTGTTTTGTTTGAACTATTTGTACCAGAAAATGTCAAAGGCAACGTGTTAATATTTCCAAACAAAACCCTTGGCATGTTTCCCAAGCCGTCGACTTCGAGAGAGAGTGTCTTTGACAGTGATTTGGTTAGACAAATTCAAATAAAATGGGTTATAGCGACCTTCCGATAAACCCCTCAAAGGAGCACTTAAAATACGTTGTAGAAGTTTGCGACGTTGAAATGCAACAAAAATTCTTTTTAATTTTTTATTTTTCAATATTTACGAAAATCCTTGCCTGTGGGTTTAGGTCGTGGACCTCTAAGGACCGAAAAACAGTGATGTAATTTTCGTGGTCTACATTTATAAAATAAAATTTGGAAACTTAACTTTTATTTCAATGCAACGATGAACACTCTAGCCTCATTAATCGGAGGTATTCATATTACGTATTAAAATGCAGGTAAGTAACATTATCTATTGGTATTGCGAATCCGAAAATTTTGTTTATTTATGCAACAATAAATAATTTATGTTGATCTACGTTTTTGAGGCTTCTGTCGAAAGCAGACATAGACGTTTCCATGATGTGCAGGATGACTGCCCCATGGGTTGATGAATTTGAAAAATGCAAGATGAATCTTGTAAAGTTATATTATAACTATAGCCAGTGAAGCCAAATTTTCGAACCTCGAAGCTAAAAAAACAAGTTATCGCATTTTAAGGTCAAATTTTTTTCGTTTTAAATTCGGAGCTTTAAATGTTGATCAAAATTGTGCTACATAATTTTGTTCAAATGGCTCAACAGCCCATAGAAAATCTATTTATGAAGCTTTAAAGAAATGCCTAAAAAATATTCACATCTGTTTAAGTTATTGTACAGATGGCCTCGTAGAATGTTCTTTCGAGAAAACGCGCTTAAGGGATAACACCACTCTACCGGCAGAAGATAAGGCCTAACTTTGACAATTTATTTTCGGAGTATGAAAAACGTAATAGGATTTATTTGAGAGGGTTTATTTAACACATATTGAAGTAAAAAAAAATGTTATAATTTTCATGCAAAATGGTGGCGACAGAGCCCGTCTTGAAAAACGTATTTTTTTACGAATAGCTTCACGGGAGGACGGTTTTCTCGCAAAGTATAAGACCTGGAACAAAAACCAAAAAAAAAAATAATCTATATATTATTAACTATGGGACTACGTAGGGATTCTTTTTTACAAATTTAAAAAAAATGTCGCACCTTGAAAGAAATAAATCGATTTTTTGCCCCAAAAATAAGCAGTGAATTGTTTATAAAAAAAGTTCAAGTTTAATCAAAAACGGCTATGTACTCCCATAGAGAATGGAATTGTTAAGCTACTATTAAAATTTCAAATCGATCCATGCAAAGGTGTTCGAGTAATCCGTCCTCCCAGTTTGAAAAAAGTGGTTTTAAGAAAAACACATTTAATAGGGCTATACCAGTGTGAACGCTGAAAATTTGGGTGATTTTCGGGAATGTTTTGGAAGAAAAGTACTCAATTAAATGTTTCGGAAAATGAAGTATATATTTGGCTATATTTAACCTATATTACATAATTTTTTCATCTAAAAATATTGAGATCCAAGCGACTTATGCGCATGCCTTCGGAGGCCATAAAAAAAGTTCCTGCACTGCTGACATGATTCCGACCGATTGAGTAGCTGAAACCGAAAAAGGAAAAAAATGTCGTTAAACTGGAAGGTATTTCCTGTACAATGACGTAGGATTTTCGAAAAATATAAAAATCCAACAAAATGGCGTAGTTATGAAAAAAGTCTGTTTTCTTGCCTATATAATGGTGGTTTTTTTCGATGCCAAATCGTCAATTTTCATCCAATCAAAAATATCCTACGTCATTGTAGAGTAAATATATTCAAGAGTACTCAGTTCAAATTTCAAGTCAATCGGATAATTGCTCTCTGAACTACAATGTCAGCAAATTTGAAAAATCTCATTTCGAGAAAAACGCGTTCAAAGATTTAACTATCGATTTTTGCAAGATAAAATGGTTAGAGATACGGCCTTGAATTTTTTATAGGATATTCTTGAAAGTATAAACTGTCAAAAAGGCAAGAGAAAAAATTCATTTTTTTAAAGTGTCACACTGGTATAGCCCCTTAAAGTTGTACGAGGCGCCTGAAAGAAGTCCGAGGCGCTGCGGCAAAAATCGATAATTGAACCTTAAAAAAAAATGTGTTTGCTACAGGACCAATTACATATTGTTTTTATGACCCCAAAGTATTCTATAAGCAAAAAAAACGATTTTTCCAAAATCCTAGAGTGATGTTGTCCCTTAAAGTTGTGCGAGGCGCCTGCAAGAAGTCCGAGGCGCTGCAGCAAAATCGATAATTGAACCTTAAAAAAAAATTCGCTTCAGGATCAATTGCAAATTGTTTTTATGACTCCAAACTATTCTTTAAGCCAAAAAAAAGAGTTTTTCCAAAATCCTAGAGTGGTGTTATCCCATAAATCTATCTGTTCCTGAACGCATCACTTCGCGCGCGCACCCCTATTTGCCCTCGAAACACCGTCCATAATCGATAATTCGAAATTACTTTTTCTTAACGCTCAAAAGTATGGAGAATAATATTTAACAATATAAAAAAAATGATCTTTCGAAAATTGTCGTTGTATACCCTTTAGTGCGGTTCGCAAGTCTAGCAGTTAGATTGGTCCATTTTTCTTGTAAGTTACGCCGCAAGTCGATAGCAAGATTTTTACTGCATCCTTCTTACGACGGGCGTTTTTTTAAACTCCATTACAATGACGAGCAATTCACCGTATTCGGTCTTATATTTTCCATAGAGTGTGTTCCACTCCCAGTTCCACGAGGACAATTTTGAGGTTGGCAATTATCCGAGTGAATTTCGCCCTAAACGAGTTTCCCAAAGAAATCGTTCTCGTTGTTTTTTAATTATATTATACGAGCTCAGGGCGTCATCTGCAAGACGTCTTGAATCGGAAACGAGCGTGAAGATAATACCACTGTAAACTGAGCGCTTTTTCGAACATCCTCTCGGTCGTTTAATTAGTGCGTTATTTGAACTCCTCGTTCTTTTTCTTCTTATACCAGGACATCATTGTTTTCTCTTTGTCCCCAACGGAAAGCCAGTTTTTTTCCACTTTTGTCTACTCTCTTGTCATTTTCGAGACATTTATTCGGCCGTATTATTGTGACAGGGAATGACAAAAAAATGAAACTTTGTCGTAGCAACACCGATGAGACAAACGTTTTGCGATAACGATTTTTATTCATTTTATGAGCATTACCCTACCTCGCCCTTTCTTATCATTCATCCCTCATATTCTTACGAGAACCCATCTTTCCGTTGAAGACGACGTCTCTGCATTTACCATTTGTACCACGGGCATAGGGCAATTGCACTAAACCTATACCAAGCTTCACAGTCTCAGAACCATTTTGTCGAGAATTGAACACGGACTATATCATACAAACACATGACGCACACGTATACATGTCGGTCTAGGTAGACGATGGGAAGTAATTGAAAGAAAAAAAAATTCGACGCCACTGACGTTTCCCATGCCTCTGAAGCTACGTCACGCCCGTTTTAATTTTTCTGCGTAGATACGAATCTGGAACTCTCACTCGCGTCTTCCCGATGTTTTGACCTAAAGGCAAGCACGCCAACTACTAGACCAGCACTTTACTGTGTCATGTGATTTATTGTATCAGAACAGGGGTACGGCAATCGGCTGTTTGTACAAATAAAATGCTCAAAAAAAAGGTTCAAAAAAATATCTGCTATTTTCATAAATTGTCAACCAGTGCCTCTCTGGGGACACGAATTTTCAAGGGTCAAATGGATTTGCGAGTGATATTTTATGAACAAACGCCAGTCTCTTCGGCAAAAGCGCCCGCTACTTCAGCATTTTTGAAATACTCGCGACGCCTTTGTTCATTAGTAAAATGACATCTCTTCTTCAGTGAAACGATGTTTCGGCCGTTGTCATGGGCTTAAACTAATAAAAATAGTTTGGAAACTGAATCAGGGAGGACGATTAACCGAGAGAGAATACATGATCGATGTGCAGCAAATCTTTGTGTTAAGGACTTATATTGAGATAACATTTTTGAAAATGTCGGTTTTTGGTTTTCGACGGAGTCTTAAAATATAACTTTTCAAGAGAATTCTCAGAACATTTGAAGTCGATTCGGTTAAAATTAAGGGAGATATGAGCGTTTATAGGTAGGTTCCGCGAATCGGCGGACTTTAAACGCGTTTTCTCAAGATCTCAAAACTCATAGCACCGATCAATTTCAAATTTTACAAGCTTCTTTCACATATCAAAAAACAACACTTGAACGAATGCATTGTTTGCGATGAATAGTTTTTATCAATACTTTCACGTTGGACTGCGGCTATTTTTTCAAGAATGAATATTTTTTTAAATCCTTCATCCAAGCACTAGATAATTACATGCGAAAACGAAATACGTTTGATTTTTTTTTGTTTCGGACTATTTGTTTCCGGAGAGCAGTGGTGAGCGTGACGTACGTTTTTCCAACAGCGGTCTGGACAAACCATTGTATCTACCACATTTATAAGTACTGTTCAGTAAAAGATACTTAAAACCATACACTCTAATATAAACAAATTTCGAAATCCCGCACACGTTTTCCCAGAAAAAAAATCACGAAAATTGCTCTTTTTTCCAGCCACGGAAACAGAAGTTACTAGGCGTTACTGTAGCTGCAATACAAATATTGAGACCTTTTTTGGAAATTACGCGTCTAGCAAAGACGTAAAAGAATCTCGAAGAATATTTTATGTAGCCCCGAAATTCAAGTAGTTTGTTGAATTTGTTTATAAGCAAACATTTTATATCCTCGAAATACGAGAGTTTTTTGAGGTAAATCATGAATGTACGTGCTGAAAACTACCTCCACGATTTTTTGCACTCTTTGAGCTTGGTGGATAAGTTGCTATAAGCAAACGCCGGATTTACGAAAATCGGTTATTATTGCTAAACTGTATGACATGACTGAATAAAATGGAAAGATATTTCTTAGGGATAGATTCTTCTAGGTGACCGATGAGATTCAGGTCAATACATTGAATTAAGGCGTCAAAAATCCTACGTGATTTTTGTATAGGGCTTATTTTGTACACAACATTATGCCGCACAACTTTTATGGCAAGCATTAAAAAAAACCCATTCCAAAAAAAAACACGTTTAAATACTGTTTTTTTTTCAATAATTTTGGGCGGCCGTCAGACATCATAGAATTGTCGGAATTTTTTAAGATACATTTTTTAGGGTGGTCTAAAGAACCTACAACTAATTGGCAACTTGCAAGGATCGTTGAATAGAAGTTATGTATATTCCGACTGGACGGGTGGTCGCTTGGACGCGCATTGTCTCGCGCGACACTACTGAGTGGAACACGATTTCACTGATAATAAATTCCTGATTGTAACGCAACTGTGGCCGATGCAAATGCGATATAGTAGTGCATTAGGAAGAGTGTCTGTGGCTAACACTTAGTGGGCTCTCAGTAGCGGGAAATAATTGACAAATGTAAAAAGGGATGGGATTGTAAAAGTCCAAAGGGACATACAAAGAAACATCGGAAGTAATCCAAATATCTATTTAATTACAACATACCTGGAATAGCGCCATCAATGATGATATTGATTTTGATCTGTTCGTGTAAAAATAGGCAACCTTGAATGCTCATGAATCTCAATTAGCCGAGGCTTTGCGAAAAATCCACACAGAATAAAAATAATATAAAACTTTATTAATAAATAAAAAGGCTACAAACAAACGGGCATGAAATTCGTTAAATGCGACTTTCATCGAGATTTTCCGTTATTCAGGAAAGATCTTATTCATTGGAACTTTATTGAAGATGTCGTTCGCGAGTTTCGCGAAAATCAAGGAAAACGTTTCCTCGTATTCAGCCTTAGTTTCTTTGAACATCAGCTCCGAATTTTCATTCAAAAACTTATTCATTTGCGCACCTGAAGAATAAAAATAAACAGACAAATTAATGTTTCGACATTGCAATACGAAATTCTTTTCATATCAGTTACAAATTTGTTTAGGATTGTGGGTTACGTACTGAGCATGGGATCATTGCTGAAAAGATTCGTGAATTCGAGCACCACCTTGGCGGGTGTGAATTTGCACTCGTATTTCGTAACTTTCAAATACGTTTCCCCATTTTTTTGGTATTTCTCGGCATACATGACGTTATCTGATTTTAGACCGACTGCGGGAACAAAAATATATAAAAATCACCGCAATCATTTGATATAAAGTGGGGTGATCGGACATTCGTAATCTCACTCATTGTTATGTTCGAACGGCCTCTCCCCCTGATGGGCAGCAATAAAATGCGGCCATCCATTGAGTAATCGGCCACGAAATCAACCTGATCGTTGGAAGACTTGCTTCGGAATATGAGTTTCTGAAGATCGATTCTGAAAAAGAATACTGTCTTTATAGGGAACGAAGGAAACAGGAAGCTGACTATCGCTCTATGTGTGGCGTTGAAGTTTGCATCGTTGAAACGGAACGAAAAGTCGGTTTCATTTTGAAAATTTCTTCGTTTGACATATAATCTAAACGCAATTTCTGCACATTTAAGTCATAACTCTCTAATAAAGATCCGAAAAAATATATAAATGATGCTCGGAGTCCAACCGGAATGAAAAATCTGAGCAATAGAACAAAATTAATTTTTATCGCCTTTCAACGTAACGAGCTTCAAGATCATATTGGATCAATACGAACAGATCGAAATCTATCTTGAATTTTTTGGTCAGCCCGTGGAGCTTGGCATTTTTATAGCTCTGCATCACCGAGACAGCTCCACCTCTTGACCCAATGGTCACATCTCCGGCTTGAAGTGGATCCAACGGGAGAATTTTGTAACTTTTCAGACCTGAAATCGCGGATCGAAAATATGCAGTGCAAATGCGTCGGCACTCATCAATGGAATGAAAATTGTACATGAGGTTTGGCGCCTATTGTTACTGAAATCTACCTGTAGCCATAGAAATTATTGCTTCGGTCGCTGCGTTCGATGCACACTTCAAAAATTCTGGCGAATGTTGATCGCATGAATGAAAACTGCTCGCTGCAATGAAAAAATCAAACACAATGCAGTATGTAAGCAAAAAGCACTTCCACATCAAAACATAATGTTATTCTGAACATCGATGACATCCAATAATTGTCCTTTTTTACTTCATGCGACTTCAAAAATCGGCTCGAGACAAGAAGACCGAATGGTCACTTGGTATTTTGTGATTCATCCGGGTGAGTTCATGAAAATTAACGGTCTCTTCTTCAATGGGAATGTTGTGAATATTTATTGCTTGTACATTTTTTAATGGTCATGCAATTAACACGCAGACTATTTTTGCGGATTATTCCTATTTTTGTGAATATTCATAGTATCTTTAATAAAGTTTTATCACGAATGGTTTTTCATAATTTTGTACTTTTATCAAGTAAAGCCAATAAAATATTTTTCATTACAATCCTCCCCAAAAAATCCTAGATCACCCGCCGGCCTTATGTTTGCAGTAATAAAACGGCCCAGGCCATGGAAAAATAGAGTACAGTAAGATGAACTGTATAGTTTATTACTTGTAGGGTTGTCCTTGGCTGACACAATTATAATGTAAATGCCCTGCCAAAAAACTATAGTGAGCTTAAGGATAAGGTTTTGACCCCGCCCCCCTCTTATCGAGCTGAAATTTTGCACAAGCCTTCCTTTTAATATTTGAAGACAACCCCTGAAGGGATTTTTGGCGGCTCGCAATAGCGGAGAACTTCTGAAAAGCTGTTACCACCGATTTGGTTGAAATTTTGAACAGATGTTCCACTTAATCTATAAAGACATCACCTAAAGGGATTTTTGGCGCATTCCAATAGTTTACGAGATATCGAAATAATTTTTTTTGGGTTTGTTTGGGTTTTTTGTTTGGGTTATATAGATATACTTTCAGGGGTAAACGCGGCACGCTAGCCACCAGTGAAGTTGGAGGAGTGCACTGAGAAAAAAAAACCAATTGAATCAAAAAAATATATAGCTTGATTCAAATAAATGTCTGTTCGCGGAGTGCCACCGATATATGAGATTGTTATAATACTATAAAATATAGGAAAATGTGATTGCTTCAAATAACATATTATTTTATTTGAAAATCTCTTCTGTTCTCTGAATATCCACATTATCGTTCAAATGAAATGATATTCTATTGAAATCATTCTATATACAATCCGTAGATGTATGGATGAAATAGTTAAGCGGTTGCTACAACATTTTTTATTTCGTACAAAAATATAATCAATAAAATGAATTATTTCTTTACTACATCAAAACGAATATGCCATGAGACGTAAGTTTTTCAATTTGTTTTAAATCTTACATAAAAAGTAAGCATTAGAATGGTCATTCACGATAATAGTGGAGAGCATATCAGATATCCAATGGAATATCCATGGAGAGAATATCAGACATTCAACTGATAAGAATAGATACTACACTTTGATCTTAGCCACAAGCCAAGAAGCGTACTCTTTAGAGTTTTTCCGGCGTTTAAGTAGATTGTCGGTTCGCGCTACGCTTACGAGAAACGAGCGCGCGTGCGGCTTCTAGCGGTTACTCCAAGAAATACCGGTTTCCTCACACTTATAATTTCGGTGGCGCTTGGCCATGATTTGGTTGAATTTTTGCAACGAAATGCGCAAGAAACAAATTTTATTTTCGCAAAATTTTTCAACGTGTTCAGACATTTGCTTAATATTTTTCAATGAAAATAAAATATTAATATTTTAACGAATAATGTACTCGAAAATCAAGATCGGATATGGTGAAAAAAAATAAAATAACATATTTACTCAATAGAATTTTTATCTGAATCAAACGAGCGAAATTCAATTTTTCTTGTGTACTCGAATCAACAATATTCATGTTATGAATTGAAACGCTTTTTTTGTTCATTGCAGAAAATACATTCAAAGCTATATAATTTGTTGGTGATAATTTTTTAGATAGTTTCAATAATATATTGTTCTCGGCTAACAATATATCTTTTGAATGAAAAAAAAACTTTCAATTTTATCATGTTATTGAAGTCAATAGCGTTTTGTTTGGACTAATAAATCCGATTATTTACACCAACAATTTTACAATTGAATCAACGAAATTTCATTCAATAACACCAACGATATTGGATCAATGATTTTTTTTCTCAGTGTGGGGATATCGATCGGCCGTACCGAGTGATATAAATATACTCGTGCGGGCTAAAACATAAACTTTAAAATTCGATTTCTCGTAAACTATTGGAATGCGCCAAAAATCCCTTCTGGCGCATGTCTTTATATATTAAGGGGTCACCCCCACTTGCGATTTTGAAAAAATCGATTTTTTTTATTGCATTCTTTGAAGTATAAGTATCCGGGCCCATACGGAAGTATGGGCCCGGAATAGATGACTCTATGTAAGTTTACAAAAAAAAATATTTTCTTCGTGTAAACTGAAATTGAAACTTTAAACGCGTTTTTCTCAAAATGGCATTTCTGAAGTCGGTGACCAAGTTTACTCGAACACTAATGAACCGACCTTCTTGAAATTTTGCAGGCTTATTTAATACATAAAAATGTAGTCTTTGATAGTTCGATTTTTTTTTCGAAAAAAAAAAATGGCCGTTTTATAGCCAAAAAACGGCCGTTTTTTTCGTTAAAATCGAACCATTAACTTTGACTGTCCGCCATTTTGTGAAAAACGAATATTTTTTAAAATCCTTCGCTTAAAGACTAGTTTATACTTATATTTGACTAAATCCATCCGCATTTTTTTTTCAGATGATCCATTTCGCCGCAATGTTGGTCACCGCAAACCATGTATATAAAAACATTATTTCATTGACGGCCATTTGCCACTAAACAATGTAATATTTTTCAATAAAAAAATTACTGAAAGTTCTTCAAGATGTGTTCTTTAAGATGGTATATTGATCGATTAAAAAAGTTTTGTAGTTTTCTTTAAAAAAAATCATGAAAAAGGCCTTTTTTTGCGCTACAAGTGGAGGTAACGCCTTAAGTGAAACATCTGTGCAAAATTTCAGCCACAAATCAGGGGTAACTGATTTTCGGAAGTTTATCCCTCCGTTCTTATCGATACATGTTATCGCGCTCTCCGTTTTGTCCAAACAAACAAACCCAAACCCAAAAATCATTGCGCGTCGCCAAAAATCCCCTTAGGGGTTGTCTTCAAATGTTAAAAGGGAGGTCTGTGCAAAATGTCAGCACCATTGAAGGGGGCGGGGGTCCGGAACTTTACCGATTTTGTCTTGAACGCAATTTTTGTTTCAAATTTTTTTCTTGTTGATATATCAATTTGATATGATAAAATATGGATGAAATTTTCGCTTTTAAACTTGGGATCTTTTTACCAGCAAAATTATGAATGCAATTTCAGCTTCAAAAGCTTTCTCGGTTTAGGTATAACATGACTATTTTATGACGACGTTGACTCTTGCACGACATTTCGCAAGACGGCCTGTCCATCGAATTATTGCAGTTACGGCAATGTGTACAATATTCAGGAAAATATTCGTCAAGACTCCCACATGCATTTCCCGCTGACATTAACGTCTTTGACCGTCTATTGGTCAGTTGGACCTCAATCTTCGCAGAGTGTATACTTTCACTTTCTTATTCCCTCTCCAATGAACGCTAACAACGACAAATAACACTGACAACAATGTAACGTCATGTGAAAATAGAGAACATTTTTGCGCAAAGGATTTTCTTCTTTTCTTTTTTCTTCTTTTTTCTTTTCTCGTCTTCTTTTTTCTTCAATCAACCGCAAACGAAACTGGGACTGCGTTATTGCAAAGTGAGTTTACTCTACATCGCAGTCGCAGCAATAGGACCTGCGCAATATCTCAGACAATCGGGTCTGTTCACGATGTTGAAGTTTCCATCGTTGGAATGCAACGATTTTATTTCAATTTCGTTCGCCTAATTTTGTTGGCCCTCTGAAGCTACGAAAATTCACTGCAACATTTGTCAAAGATGTTTATAGCAGATATGCAACCTAACTCTGCAAGAAAGGGATTTCGTAAAATAACTAAATAAACGGTCTACAAAATTTCACAAAAATTCATGGCGTTTCAACGATGCATACTTCAACACCATTAATTTTTATATCGATATTTTTTATATACAGAAAAATGTGTATTTTATATCTATGGAAAATTATTTTATACATTAATAATTAACGATATTGCCCAATGTCTTTGTACAAGATATTGTGCTTGCACAAAAAATGACGCAACATCTCCAATAGATTTGGAAAAGAAACCAAAAATTTCGATTTTTGCAGATAAAATGCAGCCTACAATCTAAAGAAGAGAGCAACATCGCGCTAGTATGTCACGAGGGATTACGAAACGCTGTATGCTGTCAATGAGTCAAAACAGGTTTCTTTTAATAGATAGTACCTATTTACGACTACAACTTCACCTATTCGTAATATGTCCCATAAAAATCTATCATAAAATATATTTCATTGAATAGAAACAAAACTTCCTCATGTTAATATAAAAACGCGACAGCGGTCTCGAAGCGTTAAAAAAACTAACGAATCGTGTACCAGCTCGATCGTAAAATAATTTACATCGCCCGCTCATGTTCACCTTTTCTACCTGTTGCTAAGGAAACTATTCGGACCGGCATTAACGGCGAACAAAATTTTTATGAAAAGAGGAAACTTATTTGCATATAATGAAGAAAAAAAATCAAACGATCCCACAAAAACCTCGATGTTCATTCACAAGCCAGAGCGATGACCAACGAACAATCAGCGATCGATATTACTCACGTAAATCTAGCGAACTTGTTTCGACGATTAAAGCGACCATTATCAATACTCCGACGAAATTCATGTCGACTGTACAATGTTCTACGATTCTTTCAAATCAAGGAGTGCATCTGCGATCGCGGCGTCACTCACTGATGGCTTTTTGTTTTCCCGTTTCGACTGAGTATATAGAACACCGTGAAGAATAATCGATCGTAAAGATGATTACTACTCGCCGATGGCTTATGGGAGATGGACGTTTCAATCAATTCACTGGTCTCGACTGATTCGGTGTGGGAACAAGTTTCTCTATTTAAACACAAGCCACCCTACCCGCATGCTTTCTCGCTCTTGCTTGACCGAAAAGTGACGGTTTTTAATCGACAATGAAGTTGCAATGCCATCGGAGGTCGACCAACGAAACGTCACGGAACTACCGATTTTTCTAAATGGCCAAATGAAATAAAAAATACATTGAGTTTTATCCTATCTCTCGACATTGAAGAGCCCTCTTTCTTCCACACACACGCGCGCACACACACGCGCGCGCGTGTGTGTGTGTAAATGTATGGAAAAATATATATGTAAAGCCAGGATAATGATTTCGTAATCCCTGAGGTCACGTATTCGAGCGTGATGAACCTTGAAAATCATCAACGATCCATCGACTCCACAGGCAGCGAGGTCGGTGAGCTGTCGAAAAGAGTCTAAAAATAAAAATCTCTCCGCGACATGGTATTCCATCGACATCCGTTATGGTCTTCCGGACGCTCGTCAATTTTTAGCAGCTTATTCTTTCGGTCGCGTGTCACGAAGAAGCAATATACGAACGATGCGAGGGATATGACAAAAAAAGATATATCAATATCCTTATGACCGAAAAAATTAGGTCATTGGACTTTTGAAGACACTGGGAGATATGGTGGCATGATGACGAGACTTGCGGAAATGAGTGATGGGAAAACTACACGTGTGACCGGTGTATGAAGGAGGTCCTGAACTTCTAATGAAGCAAAATTAGTGTCATTGGAATCGTTTGTAGAGAACATAGTTTGAAGATTTGAGGTACATCGCATGAATGTCGACGGACATTTTGTTCTTTAATAGTTTATGGAATACATATGCGTAAGCGATGTCTGTAACGTACACGATATATACCTACTGGATGTTAAACATGTATTCAAGTTGTATATGTATACAATATGTACCAAAATCAACTCGCAATAATATTATTACTCATATCCAAATACATGTTAAAATCGAGCTCTCTGATTCAGGGTTCAATGGTGGTGCTGGATCATTTTCCCTCCCTTTTCGTTTATCCGGAAAATTCGAATAACTGAAATTAGAATAATTTTACGATCAATTAATATTTCTCGAATCTGGCTAAAGATTCTCGAAGCGGATTTTACAGCTTCAAACGGCTTTTGTAAAATTTCGATACCAAGTAGGGCTCAGATTTGACAAGGTTTTTTCTTTTCTACCTAACTTCTATCTACAATTTTTTACATAGCGTCGTATTCATTATACGCACAATTGAATATAATTTAAATTCATTTTCAAACATATATGTATATATATATGAATGAAGGCGGCTTCGACCGAGTCGCTATAAATAATATAGGGGCTGCAGCTCTACAGATTGAAATACCTAATTATTTGCGTAAACTTTAATCACTCTAGGAGAAAACGTAATCGCAGCGTTTTTCCCAGTTGAAAAAATCATACGTGTCATTGACTACGTAAAACAAGTATATTGAAATCAAATATTTTAGATTACTCGCAAATAAAGCAATTTTACGTTCAGGCATTATGCATTCAACGTGATCGCAGACATTCGGAGCGGATAAGACCTGTGCTCATCGTAATGTTTTTATCACCGGGACGGCGTCGGGAAAAACGTCTTCACGAGCATATATTGTGCAATATTTTAACATAGCACGTGGAATATTAATAGTCCTGACGACGGATTTCTGACTTCGTTTCGATCTCTGCCTGTGAATGCCTATGTATCAGGAGTCTACAAAAACAAGGAACAGATGACGATGCTGAAGGTAATTTCCTTGCGGTCACAATTTACAAGCAATACCTGTGGTATAGATATGTGTTAATCTATCTATGCATTGTTACAGCGCTCGTGGGGAAAACTTTAGTTTTTGAAAGAAACGTCGTTACTCTATGTCGAAGAGGAATTGCTTTATTTGACACTTTGACAAATATGGGATTTCTTTACGAAGATTATGATACAAATCGAGCGAAGAGCTCGTGCAGATGTTGCGTCACTTGAGAGTCGACGACGACTATCGTTTGGCGTGTGGCTACCTGAATTGTGACTGTGCCTGAGTTACAACTAACTACGTTGTTGATCGGAGTCGCCTTTATATACTTTATCTTATTGCGTCGTTTGTAAATATCATCGCTTTACTCATCTGAAGGTTACATGTTTCAAATATCATGACGTTTTTCGAACACACACACGCTTAGCTGTACATTACGGTGCGTTACGAGGTTACACCGACCTAGAGGCCCGAAAAAAATGGCCAAACTCCGATTTATTTTCTAGATGACGGTTGGTGAAAAAGAAAAGCATTTTTTTAAACAAACGTACATATATTAGAGGCTTTAGAAAAATCACCAAAAACTATAGAAAAACAATGAAAACATGGCCGTCGGCTGATGATGACATTTTTTCGCTACGTTTGGCGGTGGACACTCTTCAGCATAAACGGTCCATTAGAAATCTAAAAACCGAACGCGTTATTCAAGTTAATAATAAACACGAGTCGTTGACGATCGTCGATTTTTAAAATCCGTTTTTTAAGTGTCGACGAATTGAAACCCGAGCATACAAAATATATCAATAAAAGTCTATTTTTACGTAATTATTAAAAAATAATGATCGATTTTAGAAAAGTGAGATCGTTAACGACCCTGAAATGTTTTTCATCGTATCTCCTGCAAGTTTGGAACCAATTCATCCAGTGGATCTCGAGATATTATGTCCACCGACATTGAAAACAGTGTTTCGAAAAAACGCGTTTAAAGTTTGAAGTGCTGCTACCGTTCGTCCGGCCGATTGTTAGAGGCTGTGGCTCATTCAATTTTAGGACTAATTCAATGAAATTTTCGAGGAATACAGCTTAAGGCGAAGTAGAAAATCTACCACGTGACATATGAGTGCAAGAGAGATAGCTGAAATTTTCGAACAGAGATTTCTCAGAGATGAATAATATTTAGGGAAAAAAGAAATCATTAAGCTCTGCGTCAGGGAAATATCCAGAGCCTAATGCTTTGTTTTTTTTTTCTAAAAAAATTAACCATCTATGAGAAGATTGGGTTTGAAAATTGTGAGGTTATGTTGACCTTTTACATTCACTTAAAGGTCATACTATCGAATAAAAGCATTTTTGAAAACGCAATTTTTTTACCCACTTACAAGTAAACGTTGCGAGGTCGATGTCTCCGATTTCGATTAAATTTGGCATGCTTATAGAATGGGTAAAAATAGGCGACACGTATTTTTTTATATCGGCGGAACCAGATTTTTAAGGGTTGAAAAGCACCCTCGAAAATTGGGGGGTTTTTCGTTTTTCGTCGATAACGTTTTAACGGTACGAGATATGAAAAAACTGCACATTGCAACAATGTTTATTTTTTCGTGTACTATACGTTGGAGATGAGAACGATGCAGATAGCAACAAATTTCATATTGCTTATTGCAAAAATGCAATTTTTTCAACCGTATCTCCGAGAATTTTTAATCGATTGGGATGTAAATTTGCATACATGTAGAGCATGGAAAAGTGCGGATACGGATTTTTTCTTTTTCCGATATCTCACAATTAAGCAGTTGAAACTGCCCGTCGATTTTTTTGCGGAGAGCATCGTATTATCAGCTAGCCTTTTGGAATTTCGGTCTAAATTCACGTCAATATATGTTCGTGTTATGACGCAATTGCATATTTGTAACATTCCAGCCCCCCCCCCCCAACGGTCCCTCTCTCGAAAGGCAAACGTTCAACGTTCTTACCGTGCGGCATGGACGAAAATTTGTAGAAATAAAAATGGGTTACAAAGAAAGTATACAATCAGCCAAAATAGTCGATACACATTTTCTCGTTTTGGCGGAACGACACTTAAGGGGTCAACGCACCCTTAAAAATTTCGTTCTTTCTATAGCTCGTGATCGGGCCGAAATAAAAATAAAGTTCGAAAGGAAAAAATGTTGTATTCTTCGACTACTAGACGTTCATGATGATAATGATGAGCACAGCAATAAATGGCGTATTGTTTATTGCAATAATTCGTGAATTACTTGTGAAAAATCGCTCTTCAGTTTTCCATTAATATGGGCAGATGCAAGGATCGCAATCACGGACTGACTTCGTGCTTCGGCAAGCAACTGGATTACAATTGTATATTTACGAAGAAATTCTCCCCTGCCACGTACTGCCTTTGAAGATTACAACACAATCGGAAAAGTGTTCTCACGCTTACTCATTTAGGAAACGTTTCAACTCTATGTTTTTTATGGATTATACTTATTACAATAATAATAGTCATGATAAAAGTGTTTGAAACAAAGAAATTTCTTACACCACGCACAAGTGATAATAGCTGCTTCGCCGCATATACCGCATGTCGGTACGTTTTGTGAAAAGCAAAATTCTACCGGATTTTCGAAGTTTGGTGGTCTTTCTTCTTCGTACCCGCTTTTGTACCACGCATATTTAAAAAGGTTTGTAAACCGTGGAGAAGAAAACTGATTGTGTGTAAGAGATTGTAATTTAACAATATTGTCTCTCAAATGCAGATTGACGTCGTAATTGTTTAATATTACTGCGTCAGAAAAGTGTTTGACGAAGTTTTTCCATACACGGAAGCCATAAACATCAAGAGGCTGTATCATTCCAGTCGTACCTGCAGGAATTACTAATTATCATATGGACTAATTGTCTACAGAACTAATGAAACTGGGGCAATATCTGTACCTGCTGGAATGGTTAAAACTTTAATATCTTTCCCCTGCATCCATTTCTTTAAATGCAGTTGGACATTGAACGCTCCAAGAATCCAGAAGTATTACCGATTTTGGACCCGTATTGGGAATATATACTTCTTGGAACCATCGCTTGAAATGATTAGTCGTCAATTTTCAGATTTCGAAGTCAATAGAAATATATTTTCGGTTCTGAACATAGTTTGTTCCACTCGGAACCAAATTTGCCAGTAGGTTCGTTTAAACCGATCAACATAGGCGCCAAAAGCTTGCCACTCGCAGAAACCAAAGGCTGTATAGTATAACTGTGTGTTGTTGATGTTTTCGATTGCACGACTGTCTCAACGGATTTCTGCCCTTCTTTTGCCAATGTGCGGCCTGTATGTAGCTCTAAATTGAATCCACTCTGATCAGAATTAAATGTGTTTTCAGTCCCAACGTTGTCTATGTTGACTTTCACCATTTCTATAAATTCGATAGCTTTGTTTTGAAGTGTATCAGCGTTTAATAATTGTTGTTTTGTTACATATTTAGTAATTTTCCGTGACACAATTCCATGTTGTTTTTTGAATGTTTTTAGCCAAGAAGCGGATGCTTGGAAATTTACGGCTGGTATTTCTACAATTTCTCGTGCACGTAAGGCCCATCGTCGAAGATCTATATCATGGACAGACAGCCTTTTATCCAAAGCATCATTAAAATTGTTTAACGTGTAGTGAGCTATCTTTGTTAACTCTTCTTTGTAGGTGCCACCCTTATTTATACTATGGGCTCAACGACGCAACTGCGGCTCTGATTTTACCTTTTTGAATTTCGTTTGAACACATCATAACTTTCTATTCCCATTTGCCCCGGATCTCCAATAATCTACAGCTCTTGTCTTGTATTCGTAACTCAATTCTTCTATATCTTGGGTACATACACTTTCATCAATTTTTGGATCTATGTATCGTTGTCCGTGCCAATCTTCTTCACTGTCATCTACTATTGCGGCTGCTTCATGAATTTCATATGGTGACAGAAAATCCAAGCCAGTTTCGACTTACATTTTCATAGGTTGATCCATCGCTTCAATGATCATGTTTTCTAGATCCTTACTGAACTGTTTTTCCTGTTCGGTGATTAGAGTGAGAGGCAAATTCATAGCACTTATCCCTATGGATAGAAGTTGAGTAACATTCACCGGATTAACGTACATTTTTATTTGTATTTCGAACTCAAAATGTGTGGCTGGGTTCTCCGTCGTGACTGCAGCAATAATGATCGTTGATGAATTTATATGACTTGAAACCCAATTGATAAATACACACGAAAAAAATAACGATGACACACGCTATTACCAGAACTGCTATTAATCTTTAATAAGGCGATTTCAAGGTTATCATGAGAGCCGCTCTTTGCACCGTAGTCGCTCTTTGCGAAGATTTATTTCTTTCGTTCGTTGGTCCTGCTGTTTGTGAAATTAATGTTAAAGATAAAGATTAAATTATGCTGCGTTATAAGCTGATAAAAATGTTTGCATCATTCTGTTCATGAGTTGCAGCGGCAACCCAAAAACGCTGTCATCTCTGCAGATAATGCCTTCGATACGGTGAGCGGAGTGGAATTTCTTCGTAAATATACAATTGTAATCCAGTTGGTTTCCGAAGCACGAAGTCAGTCCGTGGTTGCGAGCCTTGCCTCTGCCCATATGAGTGGGAAACTGAAGAGTGATTTTTCACAAGTAATTCACGAATTATTGCAATAAACAACACGCCATTTGTTGCTGTACTCATCATTATCATCATGAACGTCTAGTAGTCGAAGAATGCAACATTTTTTCCCTTCGAACTTTATTTTTATTTCGAAAACGAGAAAATGTGTATCGGCTATTTTGACTGATTGTACTTTCTTTGTAACCCATTTTTATTTCTACAAATTTTCATCCATGCCGCACGGTAAGAACTTTGAACGTTTGCCTTTCGAGAGGGGGACCGTTGGGAGGGGGGGGGGGGGGTTGGAATGTTACAAATATGCAATTGCGTCATAACACGAACATATATTGACGTGAATTCAGACCGAAATGCCAAAAGGCTAGCTGATAATACGATGCTCTCCGCAAAAAAATCGACGGGCAGTTTCAACTCCTTAATTGTGAGATATCGGAAAAAGAAAAAATCCGTATCCGCACTTTTTCATTCTCTACATGTATGCAAATTTACATCTCAATCGATTAAAAATTCTCGGAGATACGGTTGAAAAAATTGCATTTTTGCAATAAACAATATGAAATTTGTTGCTATCTGCATCGTTCTCATCTCCAATGTATAGTACGCGAAAAAATAAACATTGTTGCAATTCGAAGTTTTTTAATATCTCCTACCGTTAAAACGTTATCGACGAAAAACGAAAAACACCCCAATTTTCGAGGGTGCTTTTCAACCCTTAAAAATCGGGTTCCGCCGATATAAAAAAATACGTGTCGCCTATTTTTACCCATTCTACAAGCATGCCAAATTTCATCGAAATCGGAGACATCGACCTCGCAACGTTTCCTTGTTAGTAGTTTACATTTTTGGAATCTTCCACTTTCTATTACAATTGGCAAAAGGTTCCTCTTGCTTCTTACAAGAGGCGGGCTCCGACCACATGTCTTAGGGGGTATCTTGATAGATAGAAAATAGTTAATGCACCTTTTAGAGTTCATAGCCAGAGTTCTTTTTCGGAAAGTATCGCAAAATTATAGCAAATTTTAATGAGGGTATTCTTTGCTTCCTCCTAAAGAAAATAATTTCTAATGATGGGCAAAAGTGGTGGATGCACGAAAAAACTGTTTGGCATACCCTAAAATACAGTAGGTACAAAAAGTATTAGCACATCTGATTTTTTTAAATAACGCTTTGAAAAAAGCTGAATATTTTGGCAAATAAATTTATTTTATATCCCGTTTCAAACAGAAAGAATGCCCGTTAATGAAAATAAAAAACATTAACAAACAAAAGTTCAATAATAACAACGATTCCGTAGTAACATAAGTATTTGCATGTTAAGAATTAAACTAATAGCTCATTCCTAAGCCAATATTCAGAGGCACACAGGCAAATGCAAACATTACAAATTTGAACAAAGTTTCCAAAGTTTCCAAAGAAAGATTCTAGTAAAGCGACCTGGTTCAGTTTACAATTGCAATTGCTAGAGCAATCATGTTGTCCAAAAAAAAGGTGAACTATCCCTGTCCACGCGAGGAAAAATATTTACTGCGTGGCGAAGGTCTAAGTTACCGCCAAAGTGGGGAAAAATGAAATCTCAATTTTTCACCTGTACGATACGTGATAAAAGAAAACAAGAAGACACTCATAGTACAGAAAATAAACGACGTTCTGGCCGTTCAAAAAAACTCAGCCCACCAGATCATCGACAGCTTATAAAACTTGTGAGGAATCAACCGTTCACAAGTGCTCAAAGTGTAGCTGCTCATATTGCTACAACATCGGGCAAGGGTGTTTCTGTTCAAACCGTAAGAAATGTTCTCCATAACGCTGGACTACACAACAGAATGGCGAGAAAAAACCATTCATAAGCAAGGTGAATAGATTAAAACGGCTTCATTTTGTTAAAACATATACTATATGGAGAAGCCTATAGAATTTTCGAAACTCGTAATATTCTCCGACGAAAATAAATTCAATATTTTCGGATGAGATGGAAAAAGGTTTGTATGGCGAAGACCGAACGCGACTATACAGCAAACAATCTGCAGGCCACAGTCAAAGACAGTAGTGGACATGTCATGATTTGGGGCTGTCAGGACTTGGCTTCCCGTGGCGTGTGAAATTTGCCTTTTATCGAAGGCAAAATAAAAACAGTGAACTATATTATGGTGTTGCGTAATAATTTAGCGAACGGTGCATCGACATTGGGTATAAGTGACATGTTTCGTTCCCAGCAAGACAATGACCCAAAGCAGGCAGCCCAAAAAATTAAAGAATGGTTGTTATACAACGTTCGTATTATGCTGGTGACTCCTCCGCAATGACCAGACATCAATCCAATTGAAATGTATGGCCTTGTTGAAGTTTGAAGTAAGAAAAACTAAGGTTTCCAATAAAAAAATATCTCAAGCGTTGAACAGTTGAAAAATGGCAACAAATTTACAAAGAAACAACATCATAATTAGTTGAGTCGATGTAAAGAAGATTGCAGCATTTTATATGCTAATGGAACGCATCGAACATATTAAATACTTTTGATTTGGTGAATTTAACCATTAAAATGATAATACATCTTGTGCAACTATTTATTCGACTGTGGAATTTCTGTTATGATTGAATAATTTTTTTGTAAATTTTTTTCTGGTTTTCCATTAACGGGCATTTTTTCCGTTTGAAGTGGAGTATCGAATAAGGTGGTTTACCAAAATATTCTGCATTTTTTCGAAGTGTTATTTCAGAAAAACGAGGTGTGCAAATGCTTCTCGTACCTACTGTAGATCAGGGTTTTCTTACGTGCAATCACGTTAGAAAAAGATACTATTTTTTGGATCACTCTCACACTAACTCAACGTTCCAGCAGCGGAATTAGGCTAGATGTGTCACATACGGAGCAACTATTGCATTGTCAGTCAAACAGGAGTAGCACCACGGTTTGCAAAATATTGTGCCAGGTTGGTTATTCAAGTGCCGTCAAACTCAAATTAATTGAAGAAAAAGAGGAGGTTCGGAGGAATAAACGTATTGACATATCGATATCTTTATTACAAACAAAATGGATAAAGTTCCGAAAAGCGAAAACCGAATTTCGATCTGAAATTTTGCACATACCTTCCTTTTAATATTTTAAAAGATCCCCTAAAGGATGTCTCAAAATGACCTGACATTTTAAATTACACGCCATATTTTTGTGGCGAACATGGAGTACTAGTCTTTGACAACTGGCATCAGGAAATATTGCGGTTTAGTCATCGAGAATTACATGATTAAGCAAGGAAGGAAGAGATTCGGAGCATAAACGTATTGACATATCGATATCTTTATTACAAAAAAATGGATAAAGTTCCGAAAAGCGGAAACCGAATTTCGATCTGAAATTTTGCATATACCTTCATTTTAGTATTTTAAGAGATCCCCTAAAGGGATTTTTATCGATGCGCTATAGTTTTCGAGATATCGATTTTTGAAAATTACTGTCTTACCGCGCTCCTACTTAAGGATGTCTCAAAATGACAGGGCATTTCAAATTACACGCAATTTTCTGTGGCGAACATAGAGTACTAATTTTTGACAACTGGCATCAAGAAGTATTGAGGTTTAGTTATGGAGAATTACATGATTGAGCATCGCATAAAAATGGTGAAAATTCACAACAAAAATGGTGAACATTTTGCAGAGATGGTTCGAAACGTCCGCAACCTACCACACTGTGGGTGAGACAATGCAGTTATTGCAGACGAAGCAGTGGCGTAGCTAGGGGGGCAAGGGCCCTGGTGCATAGGGAGAGAATCGGGCTCTCCTCCCCTCTTTCCGCGCAGTTTGAACTTATTGATATGAAAATGATTGATAGGGAATAAGAATAGGAAACAGTGGGTTGAATCATCCCTAGTAGGCTAAATCCATACGTCGTCTCTATCAAAATCTTCATGTGTTCAATGGAAGAAAAAGGGAGTAAATAAACAACGACGCACATAACAGTATAGAATATTTATTAATTAAAAGAAAAAACGATTTTTAAGAGAATTCCCCGCCCGATTTACTATCTCTTGCGCGCTTTAATGTTTGCGAATTCGTCTATAATTTCACTCAATTCCAAGTTTGATGCCGCCTCATTTTCTATTGCAATCAACGATAAATGTCGGAGGCGATCTTGGCCAATGCTGTTTCTTCAATAATTTTTTATAACCTTCAGTTTACTGAAAGATCTTACTGCTGCCGCGGAAGTAACAGGAATTGTGTGAAACAGTAGCATCGCTGTATACACTTCCGTAAGGTCACATTCGAGCACGCCAAATTTCGTTATAATTTCTTTGCAAAGCTGGCGAATAGACCACGTCTCCATCAATTGAGGGAGGATCAGATGATATACATTAAGAAATTGGAGCGAAAAAGTGGGTCCAATTATATCACAATATTTCTTCTGAAACTGATCACATTTTTTGAGTAAAATCGTTTCATTCCAGCTGAGCAGATTTTTTGGAATCAGGAAGTCGAACGATTTACAAATTGCACTCATACCAATAAAACGCGCATCTAACTGATTGATTATTATGTCGAGTACACTGTTGAAAATAGTTACTCTAAAGACTTCTTCCTGGTTTTCGAATCGGTGATCAGAAGCCAATTCATCGAAATGCTTTTTAGTTTTTCTTCGTCGCTTTTCTGGGAAGGTAGGATCGATGTCGTATTTTCTCGCGGTTTCGGTGGCCTTGGACTTGAAGGACTCGAAGTCATTTCTATACTTTTTCAATTTATCCGTTGTTTCGTCCAAAGCCTTACTCGCTTCGTCCAAAACGATATCACGTTTTTGCAAAACTTTGGAAACATAATTGATATTGTTCAATACGCTGTGCATGAATTCACAAACAAATACAAACTCAAAATTCAGCATTTTTGATTTTATAATCTCTGCTTCACTGCGTTCGTCTTTACTGGAACTCTTCAGCGTTATTTCGGACAATGCTTTGATGATATCGAAAAAACGAAGTTTGACTGCAGTTATTGAATTAACCCTGCTGGACCATCTTGTTGGATTCAATTTTTTCAAAGTAATTTCTGATTCACCGGTGAATTTCGATAAAAGGTCCCAGCGCTTAATGCTGTTTCCAAAGAAGTTAAATAAGTCTTGAATTGTTGCAAAAAACTTCTGAATTTCGACGGAACCTCGAACGGCATCATTTACGACCAAATTCAAATTATGACTGGCGCAATGTACGTACTCTGCGTTTGGCTGAATATCTTTAACTTGTTTTTGCACACCATTATACGCACCACTCATTACACTGGCCCCATCGTAACCTTGCCCAACACACTTTTTAAAATCAAGACCCTTTTCGGAGAACAACGTAGTAACTTGATTTACCAAATCCGCGGCGCTGTGTTTAGTGACTGCGTGGAAACCTAGAAATACCTATCTTACTTCAATGTCGATTGGTTGTCCATTTTCCGATCTTGATATCACTGCATATCTTACGACAATGCTCAGTTGATCCACTTTTGATATGTCCTGCGTGGTATCCATGATGATGGCAAAAAACGGTAACGCCCTAATTCGATCCAACAAATGATTCTCGAGTTTGGTGCCCAAACACTCGATCATTTCATTTTGAATCGTTGCACTCAGGTATCTTGTTGATCCTAAAAACATGGGGATATTAGAAAACATCAGATTATGATAACATAAATTATAAACACAGTAAACGAGATAATTTCTTACCTTTGGGCATATCCAAAACTTGACGCAAGATGTGGTCGTATCTAGCGACGAGTTGGACAATTGAGAGAAAATTTCCGTGGTTTCCTCCCTCACTCAGATCCTCTCGATGTCCTCTCAAAGCCAAAGAACTCTTCGCAAGAGTAATTATAATATCAAATAATCTGCGAAGAACTTGTCTCCAAAATGATGCTTCTTTGCGAATTTCATCTTCAAGTTCTCTGTCGATGGTGGAACTTTTTTGCCACGCTTCATATACAGCGCACGCCTCCGTGTGTGCTTTCGAGGAACCATGTTGCTTGATTCTGTCTGATAAATGCCTCCAGTCCCGAAATCCAGTGCACCATGCATTTATTTGCGAAGCGAACAACCAACACGGTTGGCAGTAGGCAGCATCCAGCATTTTGGAGTAACATATCCAAAAACGATCAACTGGACCGTATTGTGACGTAGAAACGTAATACGTTTCTGAAAAGCTCCTGTTGTCTTGGTGGGGGTCCTTCGGAAAAGGTCCCGGAGGTTTCAAAGGTCCCTTGTCAAGAATCAGACGTTTTTCGGTATCACTCAGTTTCTTGTTGATGTAATTTCCCAAGTCATTTGAAATTTCGAGAACTTTTGAAGATGTAGAAATTGATGATTCCTCTACCGTAGGTTGCACGGAAGCGTCGAGGTAGTCATTTTCAGCAGGGGCATTGATGGTAGTATTTTGAACGATGACTTCGGCACTTTTGAACGATGTTTCGGCTGTTGAAGGAACTGTAGCAGAAAGCGGTTTCGTAAAAAAGCTATCTAGCTTGGGCAATTTTTTTTTACTTTCTTCTCTTTCTTGTCGTTGTTTCCGCTTTGCGGCACCGCTACGTTCCTTTTTTCGTTCCATAATTTTTAATTGGTAACTATCGAAATTTTAGAAATCCGGAGTACTCACTGAGATTTTCCTATTTTGCTTGTTAATGTTTAGTATAGATTACAGCAAGCTCAACAGAAAAGAACCATAAAACAGCTTGTTTGGTAATAATGTGGTAAAATCAATGTTAATTCATAAGAAGATATTATCGTTTCTATAGTAGCTCGTTTGTCAATTTGGACTTGAGTTTAGGAAAACGTTGGTTATTTTTTATTGCCGATCAGGTTGAGAGCTATCATACATTATACGGTTAGCGTTGTGCTGCAACCTGTATCGTACATATCTTGTCATCGGAATTTTTTTTGCGAAAATGAGTTTTACCAGAATTTGGTGCCGGATGGATGGATGTACGGAATAGAAATCATAACATTAGTGGTGATACTTGATGAAATAAGGCTGGTAGTAGGGAATTACGAAGTACAACAGTAACAGTCAGCGACACACCTAGCATCAACTACTGTAGTACGTCCCAGACCCCAGAAAGTTGAAAAAATCGCCGGAAATATCATAAATAAGAACTGATGCAAGGCAAGAGCGAATGAAAACTTCATTAAAAAGTTGATGGGCGGAATTTGTGAATTAATCTCACGACCGTCAAGCACGTGAGCTGATCCAATGTGCTACGGGCGGACTCATCCAAACTACCATATAACTGAAATAACGATAACAAACAAACAGCACATGCTTATCGAGGACGCTTGGCGCATGTGTTGAAAATGTTAAACAAGGAGTTTAATCATTGGTGGTGTTGATTTAAATTTAAAAAAAATAAAAAATTGAATTTGAAAAAAAAAATTTTTTTTTTTCAGTTTTTTGAATTTTTTAAATTTTTCATTTTTTTCAAAGCTGAGGCTAGAGGGCCCCCTGAGCTCGAGGGCCCTGGTGCACGGCACCACCTGGCCCTATGATAGCTACGCCACTGAGACGAAGTTTCATGGTCGTGTTATCTCGCGCCACGGCGATGTGAATTGGATCCAAGATCGTGCGATTTGACGCCAATGGACTTCTTTCTTTGGGGTTGTCTGAAAGGAAAAGTGTATGCCAATGATCCACAGGCCATTCCAGAGCTCGAGGAAGCAATTGACGCACGATTCATGAAATTAGTCCGCAATTATGCCAAAATGTTATCGAAAATTTCGTCAAAAGAGCGAACGTTTGCAAACAGGGACGAGGTGGCTGTTTATGGGATATTGTATTCCACACATGACCTCCATGTTTGTACGATAGATTAAAATAAAAATATTCGTACTTTTCAAATAAATGATACGTTTTATTAATAAATAATAATGTCAAGTCATTTTGAGACACCCTTGACATCTATCGCTGACGGGCTCAGCTCTGGCTTTACCTATATGTGTTATAGCGCTCTCCATTTTGTGCGAATGTGGAGTACGTGGAACACTAGTGTGGGCGCAGGGCACCTTGGATGTGCGTGTGGAATCGTGGGGTGAGTAGAACACTGGTGTGGCCCCAGGGCACCTCGGATGTGCGTGCGAAATCGTGGGATGCGTTAAACACTAGTGTGGGCGCCGACAATCTCGGATGTGCGTCGAATATTCAGATAGACCCAGAGCATCATAGATTCATTCTTTTGTTTTCGCCAGTCCATTTTTTGGAGGTGTAATAGATTTCTAGGGTTTATTTATTAACTTTAAATATTTTTGGGATTTTATGTATTTTTTTTGTATCTCTAGTTTCTGATTTTTTGCCAGTTTTTAATTTTTGGGATTTTGACTGTTTTTTTCCCATTTTGTATGGTTTAAAAATGTTTTTTTTTTCTTTTATTTTGCATGGTACCTTCTTATAATGCTTGGTAACCGGCCGCGGTAGCCATGGAAGGAAGGTTACTACCGCCCAAACTTAAGACGTGATATCCATTTAGACAGGAAGAAAATAAACAATAATGAGCGATTTTTTAAACTAAGCAATAATTATTCTACAATTATTAAACTTTAGGTATACTTTAATAGTATATTTAAGTATACAAAACAATTGTTAAAAATTAATTTATCATCAAAATGGCGGAGCTGTCGCAGAGTGCTACAGCAAGGTAGCCGCGGGAGTTGCGAATGCGGCGTGCAGTTTAGCTTCCCGTAGACATTGATTTGCAAAAAGTTCAACGATTTTTTCAGTTAGAGCAGTTTCTATGTGACGACAATTAAAAATAAGAAAATCCAAACTAGAGAAAATGGCACGCATTTACAAAAAAATCAACATTTCACGCAACATTTCTGTAAAATGTGGATTAAAAAATTAGTTTTTATCCAATTTTTCAAAAACAATTTTCGTCAAGTAGAAGGTACCAATATTATCAATATTTCTACTAAGTTTCAACTCATTCTGCTTAATAGTTTTTGAGTAATCCTGCACGCTAATTTCGATAATGCAGTTTTGAGTAAAACACATTTGAAGTTCACGGCCGCTCCGAATCCGAGCGGTGAGGCACACCATTGACGGACTGTAACATTTGAATTTTTTCGAACTTCGCTTTGAAACTTTGGGAAAATATTCTACATATATAGTTCTATCGATTAAAGAAAAAAAAATAAATCAATTTTTTTTATCGTTGTAAATGTATATCCCGCCTTAACGAAGATCCACACAGAGCGGAGAGCGCGACAACATATACAGGGTGAGGTACATAAAGTGTTACAGAGCAAGGCCGTCATACTGGACCACCCTATTTTTTTATCGTTGGAGGCGCTGAATACCAAGGTTAATTCCACTTTTTTTAATGGAATGGTACATTTTTTCTTCAACCATCTTGTGGAGCACCTCAAGCCGCATAAAAAACATTAGGGGGTCAAAGTCGTTCAAGGTCATTCAAGGTCAGTATCGATTATACAAATCTAAATATTTCGGATCACTACCAAATATTTGGTAGTGATCCGAGATATTTAGTTTTGTATTACATTTTAATAGGTGACCTTGATTGAGCTTGAACGACTTTGACCGCCTAATATTTTTTATGCGGCTTGAGGTGCTCCATAAGATGGTTGAAGAAAAAATGTATCATTCCATTTTTTGAAAAAGTGGAGTTGACCTTGAAGTAGCTTCAGCGCCTCCACCGATAAAAAAAAGGGTGCTCCAGTATGACGGCCTTCTCGAACATTGAATCTTTTGTCTGAAACATTTTTTGGATATGATCAATAGTTTGAGTTCTATTGCTCTCTAACACTTTATGTGCCTTACCCTGCATAGGTTAAGCCAGACCCGAGGCCGTCAGCTATAGATATAGTGCCGACAGTTTAGACATTTGTTTCTATTTTCAAGGGCCTTTTTCTGTATTCAAGCGGTCTTTAAAAATAGTAATTAACTGCGATTACAAAAATGTTTTTAAAAAAATTGAAAATCGGTTGATAAGTTTTTAAGTATTCGCTAGGAAAAGGTCGAAAAAATTAGTTTCGAAAAAAACGCGTTCAAAGTTTTCGTTCCGTGTTTCTTGATATAAAGTTATGTTTTTTCTAGAATATTGATCTTACGTACATTGAAGTATCTAGTCGCGTGCGATATGACGGTTCTTCATCTTCATGATAGTTTACAAAACAATAAGAGCCTGTACTTTATCTATTGTAAATGATGCCACGCGTGTAGGGACTGAGAGCACTTACCGCCGCGCTACCCGTTCTCACTACACTATAACTCCGGCAATTTTCGGACTTGTGCATAAACATGTTGCCAACATATTTTTCAATACATGCGCTTTCCAGAATTAATTTTTAATAAATCCTTCAAATTTTGCTTGGGGGATGTGGGTAAGCTACTGTACACGCTCTTGCACTGTGACTTTACCCCTTAACTGACATTGCGTATAGAAAGCTGAGAGCTGTCCATGGTAAAATTGCACGCGAGGTTTAAATAAAAAACTTGAACATGCAAAAATGTTGCTATTTCTGGCAGTTTTAAAATTGTGACGTAACGCAAACCTTGACCCCCCCCCCCCCCCAAATTGCGTTACGTAATTTGCGTACGGCCCCTTAGGTGGCGACGCACTTGTACCAGACAATGTAACTGATTTCAAGAGATAACGCCGAATGTATTTCCTAACTTTACGCAAAATATCGAAAATTTTCTTCCGATGTACAATTTGGCCAGAACTATCACTTGAATGAATACTACGTAACGTAAGGTCGATTGAGTTCTTTGCACGCTCGAGTATGCATTATTGGTGGTACAGAAAAAATCGGTAATGCTTGTAAAAATGAAAATAGTGAGTTATCAAGTACTTTTTGAAACCTCGATAGACCCAATCGGAATAAAATGGCTCGCGAAGGCGTGAAATTATCTTAATAAAGTCAGGGCTGATGGACCCGTTGACCTCGAATGTAACATCAATGTCACACAATTTGTACGGAATGTATGGCAAACTCCCCTCCATGGTTCTTCGCTCTCTCGGGCACATTTATTCAACGCTCAACTATATACGCGTGCGTGTCCACCGACCGCTGTTCAACTTCGCTTATGAATATTCAGGATTTCATAATCCATACAATATTTTATCATAATACCCGGTCAGACCGGAGAAACAGAAGGTTACGTGAGGAAATCCATATGTGTACAATGAAAACTTCTTCGCGTAGGCAAGCAAGAAAGAACGAGGAAAAAAGCGAGAATACACGTAGAATAACCTCTATTATTTGCAATCCAATACGTGCATGCGCAGTTGTTTTTATATATCACGTGCTTGTTGACGAATTTCTTATTGTAACCGCAAGCCGGATTGTCCAATATTCGACTGCTCGAATATTTAGGTCGGACGTGCTTGATAAAGATGTGGCGTAATCGACGACGCGTGGCTTCTACTCGAAACACGAATTTATACTTTTTAGGACTGAACATGTAAAAATTACCTCCGCGCGTATCGAATCTGGTTTGGCATCTATGTGACTGAAAAATCCTGCAAATATCAACCTTAAAATTGCATCTTTATATGAATTATAAAAGGGAAAAACGACACCAAGATAGTACATCCACAAAACTGTGAGACAAAAAGTTTTGTAATTTTATACTAATGTTGTCTAGGGTATCCTGCATACGTTTGTGGAATTTGAAATACATTGACCATCCCGTTATCGCGATATTCGCTATCGAAATTCGAATTTCTAACACGCGCTGCATAGGACAAGTGCCGGAAAACATCGATCATATTTCTGTCGATAACGAAAAAATGACGCAGCAGACGCTCATAAAAACGGCCTAATAATAGATGGATTTCATACGGTTATTATGAAAAAAATAATCACTTCAACCCATAAACTTTTAATTGATGAGTGCCCAAAGTATGAAATAAGTGATGAAACGTGATCGGCCAATTGAGTTGATGCGGACGACTTGGCAATGCTGCGAACGATGCGTGTTCCGAGGACTCCTTTCTTTAAACTTAAGGGCTCGCTTATATTAGGTCGACTGCCGAAGGCAGCAGTCGACCTTGCAACGCCGAAAACATGCCTAAGTCGACTGTTGCCTTCGGCAGTCGACCTAGTGTAAGCGAGTCTTAAGGAGGTTGTAGCGGTCCATTTGAGTCCAATGACGGTGTATGCATCTTTTTCAATGATCCTCGAAAAAATGCGTTCGAGCTATATATTTGTCCTGTAGATACTGGTTTTCCATAAAATATATAATTAAAGAACAAAATGATGGATTTTTATATTTTTATTGCATGAACAAGAAAAACTTTTGTGTTACTACCAACTTGAAAAAGTACATTATCGATGATTATTATGAAAAAACTGGGTCAGTAAATGTTTTATACAACTCAGAATAAAATGTCCAGTCATTTATAATTATGCATGTTTATATTTTTATGTCACGAGATTATTTATTATATTCATTAATAAATATTAAGCGTGGCCGAAATACGGCAACTCCGCGGACATTAAGGTTGGCAGCAATACTCTTCATTCGCCAGCCAAGATCCGTAATCTTTTATCAAACCTTGATGACTTCATATTGAATATATGTGGTTTACGATGGGTAAGACGGCTTTTTTTTTCTTCTACATCATTACGAAGGTTTAGTTTGCGTCAATCCGTTAAAAAAGGTTAATCTTGGTGCCAAATAGCGAAAAAGGTTACATCATCCATAGTATGAACGTCTAGCCCATTTGACCGCACGTAAAACTGCATACAGATAACTATTTTTTCTTTCTGGTGTTTTTGGGTGAACATTTTTTTCTTTAATTCGTAAAGACTCAGAACAGTACAGACACCCATATAGGGTCGCCGGTCGTCACATAAATGCCCGCATTCAGCCATTAAGGAGGTACACCAGCTTCATACAATGTTGCCATGCTAAACCATGGTAAAATTTCAAAATGGTGATAGATCAATAAAATTTGGTGAATATATTCTTTAGTATTATATATGTCAATACAATTTTTTTCAGATTTTTTCATTGTGCCGTTATCGAGTAATTGAACATTGAAGTTCACGTGTATAAGCATAGCGTTTTTATAGATATAGGTATATATTCCGGGTATAAGAATAAACGCTTGTGAATTATTTGTAAGAAAACGGCACAACCAAAAAATCTGAAAAAATTTGTATCTACATGAATAATACTAAAGAATATATTCACCAAATTTTATTGATCTATCACCATTTTGCTGTAGCTGGTGTACCTCCTTAAACGGTTTGATGATAATCGGCCAATAATTCGTCGACCAGCATTGGGGTACTGTAGGCGGATGAACGGCTTGCCAGATCTATGCCAGCCATTCGTGGGCCAATACTATCGCATCGATAATATGGCGATCAGCATTGGGGTATCGTAGGCGGATGAACGGCTTGCCAGATCTATGCCAGCCATTGGTGGGCCAATACCATCGCACCGATAATATGGCGATCAGCATTGGGATATCGTAGGCGGATGAACGGCTTGCCAGATCTATTCCAGCCATTGATGGTTTGTTTTTGGGCGTTTTGCAAATGCAGGTCGTTAAACTCTAATACGTAAAAACAGGGGATAAGGTTTCGAAAAGCATATCCCACTGATGAAGCTGACATTTTGCACCGACCTTCTTTTAAATATTTTAAGAGAACCTTTAAAAGGATATTGGCGACTAGCAATAGTTTTCGATATATCGTATATTGAAAATTATTTATTGTACTGCGCTTCTACTATATTAAATAAACCCAAACAAAGCCATCCCACCTGGCAAGTGATATGCACATACGGGCGAGCACTGTTTGCCAGGAAGCAGCGCGGCCGGAGGAGTGGGGGGTATCTATCGGATATATAGATATACTCGTATGGCGTGAAATAATAAACTTCACAATGCGATATATGGAAAACTATTGCTAGTCGTCAAAAAATCTTCAAATTTTCTGAATTTGAGAAAAAAAATGTAGATTGGCTTATCATAAGCCAATCTAGTTTTTTTTTCTCAAATTCAGAAAATTTGAGGGGCAGGAAACTATTCGTCTATCTATTTGACGTCGTTTGGCAAAGTTTCGACGGGATCTGAAGAGCCGTTTCAGAGATTTTTGGGTATCTACAATTGCTCTACCATACCGACCGCGATGAGGTGTCATTCCGTCTTAACCCTGATAGACAAGCGTGCTGTGAAAATTCACATGTCAGCATTATAGCGGCAAGAGGACAGCATACAGTGGCCCACCGTGACTCCAATATGCTGTCTTTTGCTTCCGCAATAAGCTGCAAATTTGCGCCACAGTGCGTGGTTTGGCGAAATAAATGTGATGCCAAGACGGCAAGTTTGCAGCAAAAATACGCAACAATTACCTGCTGCAACAACGGTACTGATGCGGCAAACTCCAGATTTGGAGTGATGTCATTTTTATATCGCGTTTCAATCATAAATGCACCACGCTGTGACGCTCCGTTGGCGGTAAAAACGAGGCAAGTTATCGCGGCATAGAGACGGAAAACTTGGAACACGTTATTCCGGCAAGGTTAGGGCACATTGGCGGCACGCTGCGACGTTCTATCGCCGGCAAAAACAAGGTAAGTGGTTAAAACCATAGGCAGATTCGCTACGACAAATGTCATGATCCTAAAATTAGTTATATAAGTTGAACCAGTTGGATGGTCGAGTGGTTAGCGTGCAATAACAACATCATCCCCGATACACAATTCGGCTTCAAACACGAACACTCGACCACCCATGCGATCCACAAACTCTTGTCAGACGTAAATAAGGGGGTTGGAAACAGCCAACTAATTGGAGCAACCCTGCTCGACCTCGAAAAAGCATTCGACTCGGTCTGGATAGATGGCCTGCTCTTCAAATAAAAAAAAAAAAACTTTCCTGACTGGCTCATCTACCTCATATGGGACATGATCTCAAACAAATCTTTTATTACATGGGACGGAACAAACACCTCATCCGTAACATTCAACATAAGAGAGGGCCTGCAACAAGGCACCGTCAACTCGCCAATTCTATTCAACATATTTACCTGCGACCTCCTAAAACTATTCGGGCTAAATAATGACACAAACTCATCAGCTATCGCCTTTGCAGACGACGTCATAATATACACAAAAAGTAACCGAGCCACAATTGTGAGAACAAACCTCGAGGAAATCACAGAAAAGGTAAATCAATACTACAAAAACTGGAACCTCCGAGTTAACCCCCTCAAATGCGAAACAATTTTATTCAGAAAGCCATTACGCAATTTATCAGCAAAACGCAAAGCAGGCAACGCTAATTTTCGTATACAAATAACGACGCCAGGAACTATCGACAAAGTATACATCCCTCACAACAAATCAGTTAAATACCTAGGATTCCACTTAGACTACTTAATCAGAGGCAACATCCACCTAAAAACACAACTCAACAAAGCTAAAAACGCTCTCCAAGCCAACAGCGCTATCTTCCATAACAAACACCTATCCAGCCGAGCCAAAGTTATTTTATACCTGCTACTAATAAGGCCAATTATTACCTACGCGGCACCTATATGGTGGAACTCTAACCAGACAACAATTGAACAAATTAGAGTATTCGAAAGAAAATGTCTACGAGCATGTCTAGGCATGTATAGATCAACCCACACTGAATACAAACAGCTTATTAGCAACAAGCAAATATACGATCATGCCAATGTCCCAAGAATCGACTCATTCACACTGCGCCTCACTAGAGATTACTTCAGCAAATTACCGCATATCAACAACGCAACAATTAACTCCCTAAGTAACCAAGACGCACGAGATTCCGAAAGACAAATTAAGATAGGATACACAACGCCGCAAGCATTCCTGTACTGTGACGACAAAGGACTAATACAAAACGCAGACAACATTCCCATTCTGTATCATTGGCGAAGAAACAAGGCCAACAAACGAATCACACTAAAACACAATGACCCAATAACCAACAGAGAAAAGTTCACAGGCTCGACAGCAATCCCTACTCGCGATTTCAACGACTTCCACAGACTCAAGTTCGACAGATATTGGTGGCTAAACCGCAACTCAGCCCACATGGGAAATCTAATTATAAGAAAAAGACAATGGAAGCTCAGCAGAGCTAACATGCTGCGGCAATTTAGATATTAAGACTATTCCTGTTATCCTTAGATGTACTTCAACCTGTAAATATTGTAATATATATAGATTTTATTAATTTTAAGATATAAATTTATATACTGACAATCAAAATTATGTTGAGGTTTTTTCCCGTTTTTCCTCAAACTTTACTACGTGCCCGTCAGTGCGCATATATCACTATGGTGACAATACCCCGTAAACAAGTGACAGTTCCTAGTACGATAAATCTATCAATAAGATTAGAAGATAAGTATAATTACACGAGCCCTACAAGCGTGTAGGCATATGTATCAACAAACCCAAAGATGTATGGCTTTTTTTTATTTGTTTATTGTAACCCCGAACCAAAGAAATGTATAATCAACAACAATAAACATTTTTCAAAAAAAAAAAAAAAGTGGTTAGCGTGCTTGCCTTCTAAACCAGCCCATCGTGAAGTTCCGGGTTCGAAACCCAGCGTCGTACTTTCGAAAAAAATAATTTCGGGCATGACGTGTAGCCCTCAGTCATACGCGGGCGTCGCACACGCGAACCGGTACGTGTGTGCGATTGTATTCAATAAAATTATTTATTTTGCCCTCTTTTTATTCATACCTGTCTACGCCAGTAATGCAGAACCCCATTTAGTCGGTCATAACACCGCAATAGCAGGCCTCATTTATGCCGACGAAGGAGCGTTACGGCGTGTTCTAAATATGCTGGCAACAGAACGTCACAGCATGCCGACAATGTGCCCTCACCTTGCCGAATAACGTTTCAAAGTTTCCGTCTCAATGCCGCGATAACGTGCCCCGTTTCTACCGGTAATGGAGCGTCACAGCGTACCTCCAATGTGCCTTCAGCTTGCCGAAATAACGCATTCCAAATTTTCTGTCGCAATGCTGCAATAACCCAGCAATAAACGTGTTCCAAATGAACCGCCAATATTCTGTACTTTCGTATTGAAATATTAACACCAGCATTCGAGCGAGGATGCGTAATGCTGTGCTGCTAGAACACAGCTTAATGCGGCGGCAAAGGATGCCATTTTTCCGTCACAACTTGCTCTCGCTTGGCGTTGCCAGTGTGTTGTCGCCAAATTTCTTACTGGGAAGTCTGCAAATCGTGTTTTATAGAGCAGCCGATTTTCCAATTGCACGAGTTGCCGGAACTGCACTGTCAACAATGGTAATAAGTGCGGTGAGGATGAAGGATTGATTGGGCTTGCCTGTGACGTTGCCACATGCAGGAGCCATATGTTCCGATATTAGTATGCGAGCATGAATATCCACAAACTTTCTAAATGCTGGCATATGAATCGGGCAAATCCTGCTAAAAGTTTGCTTCCACAGACAAGAAGACCGCTGTAAAACTTATTGCCAATTGATTCACGGTCATTTTTTAACTTTTAAATAGTAAGATATTGTACGTATATAGGTTGGGAGCAGCCCCGGATCTAAGGGGGGGCAAACCGGGGTACCTGCCCCGGGTGGCAATTTCAGGGGGCGCCAAATTCTTGTATTTGAAAAAACGTTGTTTCACTGAAGCGCCTAGCATCCAGGGCGCTTTAGTGAGTTTCAATGGCCTCGTGATCCTATAGCCATCGAAAACAAAAGTGCCTATGAGACGAACTTTCATGAGGTATTCCTTTAGGCATATTTTGAAAAACTGCTCATGTTATAGCTCAACGAGTTATCGATCGATCTGACCGAAATTTTGGCAGGTCTCTCACGTTAAGTTTTTGGAAGGCTATACCTAAAATTTTAAGGTTATCGCGAAAATAAATTATCTTTTAGGGGTAAAAATTGTCAAGAAGATGGTAAAAAATATGAAAATTCGATTACAAAGCCTACTTGATTTTTAATTTTATACTTTAAAAAATATTTTTATAGGTATATCCTTCCAATAATGTTATACTGAGAACCCTCCCAAAATATCAGCCAGATCGATCAATAACTTTTTAAGTTATAACATGAGCAGTTTTTCAAAAGACGCCTAAAGAAATACCTTATAACGCCGCCATTTTGTTTTGTTTAAGAAATAAATAAAAATGAACACTTGAAAGTTGTGATAAGATAATGTCAAAATTTAAAAATGATGCGATCATTTCATCACCTTTAAAAAAATGTATGAAAAATGACTCATTTTTGGGCGTCTAAAGAGATTTCTCCCCTTAATCTCAAATGCTGGAGGGACGCCAATGTCAAGTTTTTGCCCCGGCTCGGAAAAATCGTACATCCGGGGCTGGTTGCGAGTAGGTAAATACGTTTGCTTTTGAATGGGACTGCCTTGCACGTAATACTTAAAAAAATGGATTTTCTCAAGAACGGTGCAATTGTTTTTCTTTCTCTATGGAACAAAAGATTATCTTAATAAAAAGTATTTAGAAAAGTTCGACTAACAGGAGAAAAAATATATTTCTATATTGAAGCAAAAATACGCCTATAATTTACCCAAGAAAATATTTGTCTGTGTCCACGTGTGTTTTTTTCTGATTTAACGTAAAGCGTATTTATGCCCGGAAATGATGAGCAATAACTAATTTTTATCCGTGAATATTTGCTACCATTGGCAACCTTCCGAAATAACTATTTATTCGTTTTAACTCTCCAAGGTTTACACCAAAACCCGCAGTCTTACTTCGAAAGCCGACTCTAGCCCTGACTTCGGCTTACTGCTCACATGAAACTCAAAAAAGCAATTAAAAGGGCAATTAATGAAATCATGTGTTATTTTATGGTAGCCGCTTTCCCTCTTCATGAATCCTAAACAATGCAATTTTATAGTCGATATTTGCACGATGCTTAGCCACATAGGCGCCAATTCTTGAAACCTTATCCCCCTTTGAAAATGTTGAAATCGATTTCGAAACGCACACGTTTTCGTTCAGTCGTTATGACACATCAATATTTATTAAACAAGCTTAAACGCATCCTGCGATTGTCTACAATTGGTGAAACTTGTCTCTTGTCTTCCTGTATATCGCACGACATTATGTTGTTACTTTCGAATGACGATGAGTATTTACATGTACGAGTGTATCGTCTGGAAAAAAAACATCTGAGTAAGGTTTGGATATTGACGGTTTGTCGTTTTCGGCGAAAGCTGATAATTTCATTAATCATTTGTCGTCGTCCTCCGCCTGTAGTTATTAAACAGAATGATGTTGAAACTTTTATCGTTGGAATGCAAGATTAATGCATTGTTTCAATCACCCAAGCTTTATTTGACAAATTTAGGATACGAAGAGTACGTAAAAGTTTTCTACGATAATCATCAGAGATCTGCAACCTAAATCGGTAAGATTTTCAATAATATAAATTTAAAAAACAATGGAAAAAAGTTCGTTTCAGCGGTGCAGACTTTAGTACCGTTTGACAAACGTTTAAAAAGTCGCATGGAATAAAAAATTCCATCTATGGAATGTCCTGTTGAATCGCCGGCACTATACGATCATTCATCGTGATCCCTTCCTCTGTGACAATCAATCAAGAGATTGTTCGAAAACTCGCACGGAATTTTCAAAATTCCAAGATCTATCACGTGTCCGGTTACTTCGCAGTTCCGAGGGCGTATTGTTTTTATGCGAGTTGTATCGTCGAACAGTCTCTCCTCTCGGACAACGTAACTGGGATAATAATGAATACGTTTGGCGTGCTTTCCCGAGCAACATTGGGGGCCTGCGAACAATCGATCGTTCAACTCGCACCGTTCTATCGTAGACATTGAAGTTCTCGAAGTTTCGCCAACGAGAGTGTCTATAGAGCCGTGCGTCTCGAAGTAGTTGGCCCGACGAAATTTGCTCAGTTCTTTGACTCTCTCCTCGTTATCACGCGGCCTCGAACAGACGCGATCACGCGACAATTGCCAGACGTTTTCTCGATCAGCCGCCCGATAACATGCAGTTCTGCAGTCGCATTTGTCACGAGGCTGGTTGGCTAGTCTAGCGGCCGGAGTTTTGTGGTTTTCCGCATTTAAGCTTTTCGAGTCTTCGTCGGGAAGCTTGGAAGAACAACATCGACTGTGAGCCGAAATCGTTCGCGCGACTCTTTGGCCCTTCGTCGTCTCGCCCGATACCTTCTTCGATCCAACTCTCAATCTTGTTTCGTCGGCTCTTCGACAGTTGATCTTGCTCTCGCGAGTTTTCGAAGGAGCCCGATTTGTCGAATCCCGACTGTGCGATTTAAATGACCTGGAGGGTTCGACCGCTCGACTCGCTCCACCAGAATTTTGTTCCTCGGCGGACTTGACCTGGCAACCGTTCGTACACGTGATTCTGTCAGCCCGCCTCGCATTTTTTCCGTCCAACGGCGACCAAGCCGCCATCCTGGAGTCTCGTCCGCTGCATTGTTCGCCGGTCGAGCCTGACCCCGAGTCCTCGGACGATGCGCCAGACGAAGATTCGGTAGGAAGCATCGTTGGCTTTCGTCTCCTATGGTAGGATACCTTTTTTTGTACTCGGCGAAGAAACTCTGAGCTGGGCATATAAGTTATCCTGCCTGCCCTTCTCAGCGTCTCCAATCCGAGTAGACTCGCGACGAGAGTACCTCTTGACGTATCGGTATAAATTTCTACAAGCTCGTCGTCATCTCTGTTACATCCTGGAAAAAGCGTCCTTTCGACTACCGTCTTCGATCGTACGCCAGACTTTGGCAACTCGGAGATGCAGTAGCATTCTTTGACCGGTTTTCTGGTAGGCACACTCGTCTCCGATCGGCTCTTGGAAGCCAACACGATTTTGTTGGCGACGCAGCTAGCCGGGTTACTCTTTGCTCCTTTCGCAAACTGTGAACGACAATCGGTTCTCATAGTCCCAAAGTTAGTCGATCTCAGGCTCGTCCCGGTACACGCCCGGCAGAAAGGATCGGAGAGGCCTGTGCATTGGACATGATTTTTATTAGTCGTTACTTTATGTCAAACTGGGAGACAAATCTGGGGAGAAATGTATGGTTGTAGTTCATTTCTGAGGCAAATAGTTCTCTTTGTCTGATTAATACACCGTGTATATTCTATGGTAGTTTTTGTGCTACGATAGTGGAACAAAGTCTTCCTCGTAACACAATAAAATATCGGGGAAGTTGAACATTGAGCACTGTATTTTAATCGAGTCCAGAAACTCGGATCACTGCTATGCTGAAAAATATTGTCTACGTAGACACACTCACAAACTACAAAGTATTCTTGATGATTGACGATTTTACAACTTTGCGTAGCTAACTGCGGTTCAAATTTTATCCTTGTTCCCAATTGTATTTTGAAAACGGAACCGGCAATATTCATCTGGTTTTTTTCTACCCCACCTAAATAATGGTCCGCTGCTGTTCCATATTTTCTAATGAAAATATATCTAAGAGTTTACTCGTGATATAAAAAGAATAGTGCTACTGTCAGCATTTGATGCAGGTGCTGTAGACGATATGTGAAGAGTTGCTAACTTTGATATCAAATATCTTGCGTTAGAAACACTAAAGCTCTTTGTGATTTCACAACGTTGTAATTTTTTTCTCCCGCTATGAATTTTAAGGGATTTTGGGACAATTGACAATATGTTACCATTCGATTCAAATTTATACAGTAAAGTCTTTGTCATATACTAAATGCACCCTCTGAATTTTAGATCAATCGTCTATACTGTTTCTATAAAATTTACAATTGAAGAAATACTTTTCAACAGGGTAATGCCTAATTGTCATAATGTAAAGGGAGACAAAATTGTCATAATGTACTGAGTAATTTGACAGTTTTTTACTCAGTACATTATGACAATTTCGTCATCAGTGTCATGCTGTACTGAGTGATTTGACAGTTTTTCATAACGTTTTAAACATTTTTTTACACTATTTCGTGCGTAAAACTGTTATTCAGCAATGAGAGTGGGCATCTCTCATTGGGTGGGTGAAAAAGTTTCTCCAGTTGTACACTTTATAGAAAGGGTGTAGACAATGGATTTAAAATTTGGAGGCTACATTCAGCATATGACAATAAATTTACTGTATACATTTGAATGAAATGGTAAAATATCATCAATCGTCCCGAAACTTCTCAATAATTGCTTTTAACAATGTTATCAGCATGCAAAGTACCGTAAGATACATAGTTTCCATAAGCATCATTCGTCCAAACGCTGATATTCTGCATGCAGCATCCCGAGATCTGATGAACACACATTGATCACCTAGCGAACACGAACCTATGCTACCAATAAAATGGTCAGTCAAAGAGTCCCAGAACAAACTAACATGACAGAGGACATTAAAAAGGCTATCTGGCAGACGATTCTGTTGTGCATTGGTAAGGTACTCTTTAATAAATATGCAAGTAGACCAAGTGTTTGTAACGTAGTAGTTACAAAGTGGCTAATAACCAGTTTTCTATACAACGTAACACATTTTTTTTCAATACATGGACGTCGGCGTTTGAAGAATTTGAGGTTAGAAAGCCCTTGAAAACTGTTCCCAGTTTTTCACTCCTCGGAAGTATCCGTAATACTGGGTACGTTACATTGATATCGAAAAATATATACGACTGTTTTTCATTCTTGTATTCCATGCGAAAAATTAATTGTTAACCTTTTTTCCTCACCTAGTCCGTTGATTTATTAATCAGATTTATCAATGGAATACTCGATCATTACGTTTGTCCGTTGTTGCTGAGACAAGTGGCAGACGCGCTTTTTCAATCAGAGGTATATTTGCATGTATTCGCATATATAACCGTGAAAGAAAACGTTTATAACTGACAGATCAGCCTGCAACAGCTGATTCTTCCAAGGCCTTCCAACCTGCGACGGACACAGAACACAAGGTGGGAAAGACGCCTTGCGGGGTTGCTATGGGAACGCACTAGAGAATATGATCTTCGAAAAATCCGTTTTTCGAAAAATCAATAATCAAAAATTGGGCAGTAAGTTGGCCCCCCCACTTTGACTAATCGAACTTTTTTTTTACGAATCGTTTAGTGGTTGTTTGGTAGCGTTTGGTAAACCATTCAAGTCGTTTGGTAGTTCTCCGTTTTTCGAAAAATCGATAATCAAAATTGGGCAGTAAGTTGCCCCCCCCCCCCCACTTTGACTAGAACTTTTTTTTACGAATCGTTTGGTCAGGGAGGCTAGAGTGGGAGGAGTTCAATCTCTTATGGAGAGACTTGAAAAAAGTGGCTACAAAAATGTGGTCATACTGGGATGGCGCCACTATTGCTAAGACCCGAGAAGTGAGCTGCGTGTGACAGAGACGGAACAAGTAAATAATGAGAAGTGAACTGTGCATAAGACAGCATGATACTTGAGAAGTAGGCTGCGTGCGAGAGAGATGCAAAATGATATATAGCCAGATCGCGCGCAAAAGTTACCCCCTCTCTAGCCTCTTACGCGCCCATCACACAATCATAGTAGCGCGTGTTCGTGGGCGAGCGACGCTCGGACCTCTTCGGAAAGAGCCGAGCGCGCCGAAGTTTCCCGACCGCGCCTTCGGCAGCTACACCAATACATGGACGCCGAGCTCGTTCATTTGCGGCCCAGCCGAAACGAAGCTTCGAGGGAAAAAGCAATCTGAGCACGACTCGCGCGTGACGTCACCCGACGGAACGTGCGAGGCTTTTAGATGATTTCAATGCTTATTTAGCTCTTGATTCTCTGCGTTATCAATGTATACAAAAAAATGTATCGGGCACCCTGATCGCTTATTTTTTTAGTTTATACGTTAATTTAAATGTAACAATAAATCCAAATTACAACTTATGTGTCGTCTAAAAAATTGTTTACACTCTACTCACACCCATCCTTATGCCAAATAAATTATAATTAATAAAAGTAAGCGGAAATATATTTATATTCGTATTATTATATTAATTCTCATACTTTCATCAAGCGATAAAGCATTATCCCCAAAAACAAGCGAATCATTCATCTGGCCGCGAATCGTCAGTACCAGAAAGTGCATATTCTACAAGCGATGAGATGGCCCCGTTGGTAGCGTTCCTGGCTTCGGTCCGCAGCGGCGCGGGATCGTTCCCCGCGCTCAGTGCTGTTTTTTACATTCTGATTACCATTAATTCTTATTTGATTAGTTATTTTTATTAGTTATCATTATTATTTTAATTAGTTATCTTTTAGTGTCGAAAAATTTATCGCGCACTCCGACCGCTTATTTGATTAGTTTGTATGTTAATTTTAGTGTAATAATAAATCCAAATTACAACGTATTTATCGCCTAAAAAATTGTTTGCGCTTTACTCACACCCGTCCCTATGCGAAATAAATTGTAATTCATAAAAGTAAGCGGAAATATATTTATATTCGCATTATTATATTCATTCTCATATACTATCATCAAGCGATAAAGCATTGTCCCCAAAAACAAGCCACATCCATCCGGCCGCGAATCGTAACTTACGAGAATGAATATAATAATACGACTATAAATATATTTCCGTTTACTTTTATGAATTACAATTTATTTGGCATAGAGACGGGTGTGAGTAAAGCGCAAACAATTTTTTAGAGGATACATAAGTTGTAATTTAGATTTATTATTACATTCAAATTAACGTACAAACTAATAAAAAAAGCGGTCGGAGTGCGCGATAAATTTTTCGGCACTAAAAGATGACTAATAAAAATAATATTGATAACTTAATAGAAATAACTAATCAAACAAGAATTAATAGTAATAATAATTTAAAAAAAAAAGCACTGAGCGCGGGGAACGATCTTGCGCCCCTGCGGACCGAAGCCAGGAACGCTACCAACGGGACCATCCCATCGCTTATAGAATATGCACTTTCTGGTACTGACGATTCGCGGCCGGATGTTTGATTGGCTTGCTTTTGGGGATAATGCTTTATCGCTTGATGAAATTATGAGAATTAATATAATAATACGAATATAAATATATTTCCGCTTACTTTTATTAATTATAATTTATTTGGCATAAGGACGGGTGTGAGTAAAGCGTAAACAATTTTTTAGAAGATAAATAAGGTGTAATTTGGATTCATAATTATATTTAAATTAACGTATAAACTAAAAAATAAGCGATCAGGGTGCGCGATACATTTTTTTGTATACATTGATAACGCAGAGAATCAAGAGCTAAATAAGCATTGAAATCATCTAAAAGCCTCGCGCGTTCCGTCGGGTGACGTCACGCGCGAGTCGTGCTCACATTGCTTTTTCCCTTGAAGCCTTCGTTTCGGCTGGGCCGCACATGAACGAGCTCGGCGTCCATGTATTGGTGTAGCTGCCGAAGGAGCGGTCGGGAAACTTCGGCGCGCTCGGCTCTTTCCGAAGATGTCCGAGCGTCGCTCGCTCACGGACACGCGCTACTATGATTGTGTGATGGGCGCGTAAGAGACCAGAGAGGGGGTAACTTTTGCGCGCGATCTCGCTGCACTGCTTGCACTGCTTGCTGGGATGCATATTCGATCCTCTTCCATCTCTCTTACACGACATCGATACTCAGCTTCCTGCTCGAGGTTTTAGAGATAGTGGCGCCATCCCGGTCTGACCACATTTTTGTAGCCACTTTGAAATGCACAGATTGGCCTCCTCCCACTCTAGCCTCCATGCGTTTGGTGGTCGTTTGGTAGCGTTTGGTAAACCCAAGGAGACTAGAGAGGAGTCGAACCTCCCGCCCACGGTCGTATATACAAGTCTGGGCACTCCGTTAAAAAATGCGTGACTCTAAGTGACGACTCTATTTGCGCATTCCACCGCGGCGCTAGGGAAGGGGAGGCACTTTTGTTTATACCGCGTTTACGGGACATGGCATGCACGTTGTGTGGTGACCAGGGGGCTGACACTGGTAGATAAATACTGTTCGCAAAATGTCCTTGCCGCACGATGGCGCTAGTAGTCGTGTGACAGGCATGCACATATATGTGAGTTGCAACGGTGTTTCGAATATTTTACATGAATAAAAGTCTAGTGAGAATAACTTTAGGAAAACCATTATTTGCGTGTATAATGGATTCTGTTATCGTTGTAACAGTTCGTGCTGTTATCGCAATAACGATAACAGCACAAAACGAAAGTATCGATTCCTTCAGCTGATCGGAGTATTTAGAGCCCAAGGCTGTCACATAACAGCCAACGCTAGGTAGTGGCGATTTCACGAACTAAAAAGCCGGGACAGAACGCGTTTTCGTTTATGGTATAGGAATAGTAGGCCAGTGCCAGGGGGCTGGTGGTGACGGTCGTATGTACGTGTGGCCTAACCTCGTTTTGGCGGGGTGATTTCGAGTGTATCGTAGTCACGGTTTTTATTCAATACGGAATAACAAAAGATGAAGTGCCTATATATTGCGATGCCGAAACGGTGCATGATTCCGGGATGCAGAAGTGGATACATAAATAACCCGAAGCACGTCTCATTATTTAAAATTCCCAATGATGACTACTGATATTTTCTACTACTTTTCTATTACTACTACTAATGAAAGGAATGCGTGCTACACGTAAATTTCGAATGTGCTTCTTTTCCGTAAACGAAAAAAAATGTAATTGGATTGAGCGATAGTTAAATCAGCATATCCATGTCAAAGACGATGAGTATCATTAACTAATGGCTCATCGCTCATATTTTCAGTTTATGCTTTTAGTTTTTGTGTTTGACTAAATATTTAGGATGTGGTACTTTTTCATCACAGCGACGTGAAGGGAAAGACAATTCGCATACGCGCATACATCGCACTCTGTCGCACATACCTCCGAGATAGCAGCGCTCCACGCTTTTGCGGCCAGTTCCGCAAAGAGGCGTCAGATTATGGCACGTTTTGGGGTATACGGAATATACGGGAGTGCCCAGACCGCCCAGACCTGTATATACAACCGTGTTTTCACCAATGAAACGATGGTCTGGTGACCTCACCTTCCCAATTACCATAACTTAATTACCAATTAATATTATATTATCCAAGAATCGACAAACGATCCAATTATGAAATTCCTAACCGACAAACGATGCGCATCGATTAAACCACCAAACGTTCAAAATAAGACCCAATTGAAGAAAAAAAAACGGTGATTCTCACACAAAATTTTCGTTTTGGTTTTCTGTATAAACAATTATTCGACAAACGTTGAAATTAAGCCAATCATCGACAAACGAATTATGAAAAAAAACATCATAAAATTGACTTGGGCGGGCCAACTTCACAGAGGTAAATTTCGGCCGCCATTTTAATGAAGTTGGTCAACCTGGTGTATCAGCGCTGCCCCCTTTAATTGTTTGTATCGTGTAACCGCCGATTCGTATTCTGCATCGGCGTTTGGAAGGAACAAATTTCTTTTTTTCTTATCTTTACGGAAAAAAAGTGAACCAGCGTCGTTTATGATGAGCCGCAGAAGACGCAGCGTGAATTTCTTGCACCTGCTCCAATCTTCCCGTAAGCAACACTTTATTCAGGAATGTTAAACTATTCCCGAAGTATACAGACGTGACCGGAGAACGACGCTTTCACCTGGACGCCACGAACTCCCGTTACACAAAACTCGTTTTTTCAAAACAATTTCTAAGTGGCTCGTGTGAATCTGAAGATAATGCGACAAAACGCTTTGCCCTTCAGGAAACTGCGAAACGGAAGCTCAACAATACTTTGGTTACATTGAGAATTCCATGGACTTTGCGCTTAATATCGCGTTGAAATATAGTAAAGTAAGGGTGATCCGAGCTCCCACCTATGCGATAACCCCACGCCGAATAAATTACTTTTAAACATAATTGATTTCACGCTTCATTGAGGTATTCCTTTCACAAACCCGAATATTTAACAATTAACTAATTTTCGTTTATAATGAAGTGAAAATAGATTCCAGTATACAAATCATTGTGCTGGTATAGTGGTTAGCGTGCGTGCCTCTAAACCAAAACATTGGGTGGTCGCAGGTTCGTTTCCGAGTCTCGTAGTCTCAAAGAGAAATAAATACGAGCGAGACGGTGCTCCTGTTGCACACGGGTGTTGCAAACATGGTGTGCGTGTTTGTATGCCTAAAGCCGTGATTTATTCCTCGACGAAACGAGACTAGATCAGAAAACTAGGAAGCGAACGTGGGACAGGATGTATCGGTATAGGTTTTTCACAGTTTCCTCATACTCATGGCAGAAAAGTTATAGTGAATGCAATACAGAGATAGGAATATAGAGTAGCGATGGAGGTAAAATATGATGGGATTGTAATAATGGAAAAGACACCATACAATGAAATCTACAATTATTACATCTCAGTATAGCGGTAAAATTTGAAGCCAAGTTACCAAACTTTTAACAAAAAATTATGGCTCTAAAAATAGTCTTATTGATATGGCGCTTTATGGAGATGACACGCTGGCCACATTCCTATCTAATAATTTATAAACTAAAAAATTCTAAAGACTGTAACAATCATAAAAACAGGGTCACCTGTCACTAAATGTTCGAAGACATATTAATGATAAAACTTTGAAAAATATAACTAGCAGAAGAATTTTCGTAGCTGCAACTTTTCAGAGAAAACGTAAGAGCCCAAAACGACTTAATTCGAGCAAAATTTTTTATTCCTGTTTATCGTTAGGTGTAATAATTGATTGCGACTTATTTTTATCAAGCGCCACTGTAATTCAACAAGATTCAGAAGGGCCCTTATGCCCCTACAAAATACAGTCTTGCACGAAAGGAATACCTTAATGGCCTAACATATATCACTTTGCTGTAAAGAAATTCCGTATTTTGTAAATACATAACCATGAGGTTCCATTAGGATTTTATAGTTGAGTTAGTTTCAAAGCTCAGTTTTGTCACGCCCCTGCACTAATGCGATATAATGGTGCATTACGAAAGAGTAGCTGTGTATAGGGTTAAAGTTTGCATTGCTGGAATATAATGAAGATTTTTTTCTATTTCTCATTTCCATCATTAACCAAAATCATATTTTGCAGATTCATGTCGTAGATCGCTAAATAAGAATCCTACAAAATATTTGCGTGCTTTTCATAGCTCAAATCTTCTAAGGAAAATTTGGAAAATGAAAAGGGGATCATTGTCGTTGCATTCCAACTATGAAAATTACAATGACATAGCTGTGTAGGTCTCTGGGGGTATCTCAAAAAGTGGAAATAATGAAAGTCGCAACCGCAACATTGAAAGTAAAAGGGACAAGGTTGGAAAAGTCTACAAGGACATACAAAGATACCCTAAACGATAAAAAACATATTTTTTGTCCTGTACAAAGGTATGATACAACGTTCAAACTTGACCTAGCAATGGTAAGCCATGTTTGACAGTGCATTATCGAAATCCAGTTTTGGAAAAACATCGCGCAAATAAGAAACATGCACTTTGCCTTTTCATTTCTGTATTCTGTTCACAAATTCTGAAAAGGCTTAAGGAGCAATCTTGTGAGCAAAATGAAATCATCAGCGAGTGGTTGGTCCATATATAATATATTATTTTATATTATATAAATTAAAAAATCACTTGCTCATGGTTTCATTTCGCTCACGAGCTTGCTCCTTAAGAAGTGTTTTTCAGAATTTGTGAGCGGAAAAAACCAATGATGATGCGAAATGAAATCTTGAGCAAGTCATTGTTCTATATATAATATAATACATTATATTTTATATATAAATATAATATATTATTTGATATTATATATAGAACAATCACTCGCTCATGATTTCATATCGTTTAAAAGATTGCTCCTCAAGAAGCGATTTTCAGAATTTGTGACTGGAATAAAGCAGTTAAAAGGCAATGTGCATGTTTCTTATTTGCAGTTGTTTTTTTTCCAAAACTGTATTTCAATAATGCATTGTAAAACATGGCTTATCATTGTTATGTCACATTTGAACGTTGTATCATAACTTTGTACAGGAACTCATCCTGCCATGTTTAACTTGGAGAAATAGAATGAAAACCTGGTTTCCTGAAATATCAGACTCCTTTAAAATTTTTATTATTTCACCGATTATCACAAAATCTAATACCAAGATATCACGCATGATAGTCAAATTTCGTAGAAATTGCACGAGACCTTTCAAAAACCCTGCGCCAAAAAACACTGCTGAAAATCAAAGCTTTGAAAATACAAGCGTTTTATCAATTTTCACTAAATTCGAATCGCTCTACCTCTTAGACGTTATTGTTCAAAAACTCACAGTTACATCCAACACTATGGAAGTTTTTGCAACTATGAAAAAAAGTGTACATCGCCGATTTTTCCGAAATGTTATTTTGGAACACTTTAAACACTATTCCGTTAAAATCTTTCGAAAAATGTTTTCCATGAAACCCAAGCTTCCTCTGTGGGAAAGCAACATTTAATGGAACCTTAAGGGGTTAGGCCACAGTAACAGGTATAAAACCATGTGCGAATTTAACAATTTTTTTTCGTATGAAAAAGTGATTCACTCATAAAATTAATTACACATCTATTTAGTATGAATATCAAGCTGTTAGAAAAAAAATATATATATTTTTTTCGACGTACAAAATGGCCGACTACTAATATTTTCTTTTGTTATCTTTTTTTTTCGGCGCTCCGCAGTGTGACATTTAGCATCCACAATTTTTTACCTAGAACAAAAAACAAAAATTCTCGTCAATCTACATTAGAATACCTAGAGAAGTACGGACGGAATTAAAAAAATATTGTTTGATTCAAAAGTTGTAGGTATTTTAATTGAGTTGTAGATATTTGAATGAATTTTCAGTGAACATTTTTTTGTAAAACTTTTTTTCATAAAATGAAAAGTTTTCGATTAATCAGAAATTCCGTACGTACTTCTCTGCGAAATGCAATTAGGAAAATAACTTTTAAATTTGAAGTAAATCGAGTGAAAATTGTTGAAGTTATTTGTCACGCCAATTGAAAAAAAAGCTGTTTGGAGAAAAACGCGTTTAACGTTTTAGGTACTCTATGGCCGTGCCAGAGGTGGGCTTACGTTATACGCTCAAAGTCGGTGAAAAAAAAAATGTTCTTGCTATAAATCGAATAGTAGTAACTTATTCTTATGAAAAAAAGCACCGTTTGAGCGAGAAAAAAAATCGATTTTTTGAAAATTCTACTGTGGCCTTACCCCTCAATTAAAATAGATACCCAGTTGGGCAAATGACATCAAGCGAATGCCAGAAATCGGCCATGGACCTGCTATAAGGAAAAAACTTTTCTTACTACTATAGCAAATGACTCGATTCCTTTAATTCTTCTGCAATCGCCCGTTTGCTTGTTCAAACAAGCCCGAAGTATAACGAATGATCGGAGCAAACGATTGAATCTTCTTTACAGGTGATACATCAGACTGCGGGACAGATCTGATCGCGCATGAAGATATAGCCTCTGAAATAACGTCCGTCGATGACAAAATGTCATCTGGGAAGAAGCTCGACGACGAAGACAATTCCGGAACGTGCAGCTACAAATCGACGATACTGGCTGGTCAAACCGTGGACGTCCAGTCTCGCGGTAGTACGGAAAATTCGTATCGAACAGCTCATTCCGGAAGTACATCGGAACGCCCGATCGTCGGCAATGATTCTGTCGAGACGTGGAGATCGGAAGTTCCGAGTTTTATGAACAAAGCTATAGACCTCCAATTCGTTCCTCAATCCGATCTGGACCTGAGTGAAAGTACGGAGGAGGCGCCAGGGACTCGTGGCGATCTGAATGGAGGCTTCGAGACATCGGAAAAATCGAGTCACGACTCGAGAGACACTAATTACAATATAAAGAATGATCCGGAGATTGCGACGTCGAGCACTGTGCGGTCACCGTATCGTCGTGTGGACTCACCGAAGTACGGAACGATAGCGCAACAGTTGACGAATGACAAAGATTCAGCCCTAATATTTAAGCGATTGACGCAAGAATTCATATCGTCGCCGCGTCGATTCACCGAGAGGCTCGTTACGATAATCGATGAGACGGAGTCAGGATACGCGAACGACGAGAGTTCGGGAGTCAATCTCAGTCGCATGACGCAGGAGTTTCAAAAAATGTGCAAGTACATACAGGACGAATCGATGCCCGAGCATATGAATTCGACGGTCGGCGTTTCGCGAAAATTCGAGGAGAGCAGACCCGCGATCGTCAGAAGGCCCGAGACCATCGAGGAATCACCGATCGAGGCATGGTCGAAGAACGAAGAAGCTCGCACGCCCGACACCCAGGACGGTGCTCGAAAGATATACCGAAAAACGCCGCTGAATCTGTTCAAGAAGAACGTACTGGTTAATCACGAGGGCGATTCCCCGGGTTCTCCCAACAGTACGCGACATTTCGTTTACCTAGAAAAGTATCTGAGCGAGCAGCAACCGCCGAGTCCCCGGACCGGATCTTCGCGTCCGATCGATCGCGATCCATCGTCGGGCGACATCGCGGAACAAATCCGGGATAAGATCAGAATTATCCAAAAGAGCGAGGAACAACTCGCCTCGCTCGACGATACTAATAACCAGACTTTCGAAACCTTCGACAGTCATCCGGCGCACGGGATTCAAGAACGAGACGCGTACGACCCCCAAGTCGATACCGACGTTCACGAGGAACTCGTTGAGGATCGAGCGATCGACGCGGACGAATTGTCCACGAGTCTCAGACTCGAACTGGAGAAACAACGGGAGAGGTGCTTCGAGACTGCGCGACAGATGCAGAAGATCGAGGAGGACGCACTAGCCTGTAACGAGGATTATACAAAAGTTTTGGAACGCTACGGCATCGATCCCGAGAACGAATGCCGAAAGACCATAAACTCGCTGTTGACTTATCAGATTTGTCGGTCTCGAATACGCCAGAACGATCGTGTCAAGAGGAACGAGGTGTCCAGTATCGATTCGGGTATCGACACGCGTTCGATATCGCGTACCCTTCTTCACGCTTCGAGCAAAAAATCATGTCACAATGAAGCGTCGTTGCGAGGCTCCGCTAAGATAGGTAGAAACAGTGAAATTTCTACAAAATTTCCAAGAACCCCGAGCACTCCGGCGTCTTTCCGTTCGAAAAGTCCTCGGCCGAGATCAGCGATTGGCGGAACGAACAGCGAGCTCAGACCGCCTGCAACGAGCGTTGTCCAACCGAAGAACTCGACGAAACTTGGAGCGGCGCGGCGAAGATCACCCGGAAATTTGTGTCCGACTGCGAAAGCTCTTGGACGCTCGCGATCTCGTTGCGGCGACAAGCTGTCGCTGCCTCGGCCTGTTGAGACGAATATACGAACGCCGAGGAAAAACCAAAGCAATGAAAATCGTACGAATACGTTGGGCCCGAAAGTGGTCGTGGAACGCCAGGAAATAACTAACGGAGTGTCCACTCCCGTGTTCTCCAATAACGTGCAAGCGAACTCGGTAAAGACCGCTCGAGCGACACCGGGAGGGATGAAAAGTCCCTGCTCGCGCTATCGAGTACCGTCACCGAGAGCCTCCCCGAGCGTAAGACCATCGAGCAAAGATCGAATCGCGCAAACAGCGACTCACACACGTACGGAAACTCCGTGCTCGACGAGATTCGTCAGGAGCCCGAAAAACCGATTTTTCGTCACTCCCGGAAAGACCGTGCCGATCAGAGAGACGAAAAGAAGATCGAAACAATTTTTCCCAAGCCTCAACGTCGACCTACAGCTAGAGGGACCTCAGAGAATCATAAAAAGCCCTCACGCACCGGGTATTTACAGAAGGGGAATGTGTACTGTGATATCACCGCTCAGCATGTATATTCGTGGCACCGACACGCATCTCATACAAAACGTTCAACCGAGGACCAATGAGATGTTACTCACACCGACTAAAGCAACTGCCTCCGCGGAAAAACTCGGGATCGAACTTGCTGCAAAAACCTCGACTCCTCTAAACAGTCCGTGTAGGGCTACTCTGTTTACTCGTGAAAAGGTAACATTTCGTGGGATTCTTAAGGCATTACGGTGTAACGGGTCGAAAAATAGCTGATTGCCGCGATTTTTTTTCGGTGGTTAAAATATGCTAATCAGTGTGATTTTTTGATGTCAAATCAAAACACTCATGAAGAACAGAAAATTTTTATACGTTTATTTTAACTTTTTTTACATTTTTTTAACGGTTGAAAATGTCTAAAAAAGAAGTTCTCACTTTATTATCTGAAACAAAATTTGTAAAAAGATTATTAATCAGTATGAACGCCGCCATCTTGCCATGGAGATTTTTTAAAAATCAAAATTGACAAAATGGCAGCGGTTTTAATACAAAGTATCTATTTTAACCTATTTTTCGACAGTTTTTCGTTAAAAAATATGAAGATTTCAAACAAAAAAAACTTCCATAACAAGATAAAGAATAGCGTGAAGAATGTTGTGGCAAAATTTAAGATAGATAGGTTAAAAACTCTTCCTTAGAGTGTGAACACCGTTTTGAAAAAAGATATTCCGAGAAAAACGCGTGTAAAGTTTCGAGCGGGGAATTTTCATATAAATTGTTTGCTTACGTTTGTGTAAGTACATAAACAGCACGTTCATAACCGTCTATACTATCGGATAATGCACAAAAAATCGATTTTTTGATAATTTTACACTGTGATGATCGCTTAAGGTAGAACGAGCGCATTTCTAATCTTTGTTCAAATTTTCACCAGACATTGTTCATATTATTATGCATGTTTGAGTAATATTTCATAACAATCAACTATTTAGATTGGGAGATAATAGGTTTTAAAAGTGCAACTTTTAACACTGCAGGGTCTGCATTGAAATTTAGACAGAGTAATTTTTTGTAAAACATATTTGTCCTTTATAATAAGAAGACATATGGCGACACCGCATCGGTCCACGTATCCAGTGACGTAAGTTTACACGGCACATTTAAAATAATACTGCAACACAAATTTTTATTTAGAAGTCATTTTTAATCGAACAAAGTTTTTAATTAGTTATGAATTAACCAACACTTTTATTTGTTAATGAAAATAATATAAACAATATAAAATATTAATATTTATAATGCAAATATTTTATTATGATAAAATTTTTTAATATTTATAACGCAAATATTTTATTATGATAAAAGTTTTTAATATTAGGAACACGATAATTTTTTTTCCCGAAATATTGGAAAATACTCTTCTGCGGTGTTGTTATATGGCTTCTTATTATAGGGGACAAATATTTTTTACCGAGAATTATTCTGTCTTTACTTAACGTTTTTAGCAAAACTGAATACTAAAGGCTATACTAAATACTTTTTTCACTCGTTCCCGAACTAGTTTGCTATCTAAACATAATATTTTTTCAAACATTTATAAATACAATAGAATGGTACGACGAATTATGTGACCTGACTGTCTGTCAATGCAGACCCTGCAGTGTGAAAAGTTGCAATTTTAAAACCCATTATCTTCCAATCTAGAGAGTCGACTGTTTTGAAATTTCACTTCAACTTGCATAATGATATCAACAATGTCTTGTTGTAATGTGAACAAAATCTATAGAAACCAAGAGCGCGTAGTCGTTCTACATACATATGAAGAATGTTTCTGGAATTCATTTTGCAGAAAATTTCGGGGTGGATCAAATGATCAATAAGTGTAATTAACCCGCGTAAGATCTTGCGGTGAGACAAGATGTAACAAAATGTATATTTTCTCTTGACGTTACAGTTTGCGTGATCGGCATGCAATAGAAATTATTTTTTTCAAAGTGCCTACTGTTTGTTTGGCCGATGTAGGCTACGAAAATGATTCGAACGGATCCTGTTAAGAGATCGACAACAGAAATGGGCCGAAAAGATTTTGCATAATGATAACAGTAACGAAGTAAAAAATATAAAAAGCAATTTTCGTTGCCTTCCAGCGATGCGAAACTCAACGCCTATTTGCACTATTAAATGAGGTTGAAGATTCCATAGCTGGAATGAAATAAAAGTTAATATTTCTGAATTCCTTTAATTTCTTTTGGCAAATTTTACCTACGAAAATCCCTCGACCATTTTTGAAGACATTCGTTTGGCGGCGTACAATATAAAACTATAAAACAAGATCTATAATAATGAAAATAGGGAAAATAAAATGTTAAAAGAACTTTTGTCACATTCCAACAATGTAAACTTCAACACCACACTATTAATTTCCATTAACAGTGACAATCTTGTTGACCAATAAATGTCGTTCTCGTAATAAAAGATTTCTATTGCTACTAAATTGCTGCTTTTTATGACGTTGAAGTTTGCACCGTTGGAATGCAACGATTTTTCTGTTAATTTTGCATTTCTCTATTTTAATGTTATCCAAAGCCTTTTTTGCAAATTGAGGTCGTGAATCTCAAATAAGAATTCGTAAAAACATTTGAATGAATTTTGCAGCAAAAAAAAAATCGTTTTTTGCTGCGTTCCAACGATGCGAACTTCAACATCATTACTTTTTCCGGTATAACATTTTTCTTTGCAATACAATCGATGAATTATTATCAACCGACCAAAGACACCGAAATTATACAATTTTTTTGCTGGCAAATTCGAAATTATTCCGATATTTTTGTTCGCCCGCAACACTCCGCCGCACGGTGGATATCGGTCTGTTAGGTACAATGGGTTGCTACCTCCGGGACGAATTATAACCAGCCAGATGGATAATAAAAATAAAGAAATGAATAAATGAGATGAATGAAGATGATGAATGAAGAAGAATATACGTTGCCCTCCAAGGATGCCAACTTTACCACTATATACATTCTTAACCTGCCTTTCTTCCAGGATTCCGAATCTCAGTCCGACGATAATGACGAAAATATACGAGAGGCCAATTTCGCACTTCCCAAGGTGACCTACGAGCTTCCCGCGCGGGTGCACACGGTAGGTGACAAATAACTTTTTACATTCGTGGACTGTAATTTTCAATAAATTCGTCTCCAAACGATTAATCTTCTTCGTGGTATTTTCAGGTCGACAACAGCCCGAGAAATATTGGCGGAGCTCGTTTTCGCGGATTGCTCCAGCCGATGGAAAATCGCGTCGTTGTCCACCACGAGGGGAGGATATTTGGGATAGGCGACAAGGGCGATGTACCTCAGAGTGGCAGCAGTCCTCTCGATTTGTCCATTCATGTGCAAAGATCGGCGAAAAAAACGAATTACCTGAACAGACGGAAGTAGAGTAGCGATGCGGCAAGTTCGATGTTTTTTCTACAATACAATATGAATTTATGAAATACGAATTTAAACGATATAATACCAACGCGGCCTCCGTGGTTTTTTTCCAATGTCAATCTGAGACTCGTGGTAAATCCGTCCTCGTCGATCGCCCGATCCTCGATTGGTGAATCGGGAACGTCAAGATTGTATGGTATTGAAGTTTGCATCGTTTGAATGCAATGGAAATTTTGTTCTTCTTTTACCTAATTTTGTTCTGTTCGTGTGGGCTACGGAAATCACTAAAACATTTTTGAACATTTTTATTAGAGGTACGTAACCTACACTTGCAAAACAAGAGTTTAGATAGCGGTGAAAATGAAGAAATTAAATAATGAAGATTTTTCTTTGCACTCCAACGATGCAAACTTCAACACCATAAGATTGTCACGGGGATTGTATACGTCGCGATCCCGAGCTGCGCGACCGTCATCGAACAAGTCACGTCATCGAACGTGGCCGATCGATGCTCGCGCATTCGGATAATTCTCATCTTACGCAATGTGTCGAGATATCGAACGAACATGCGTCGTGAAAGATTTGACGGAAAAGAACGTACCAGATTATTGTTTTCTATCTCCGCCTTACAGATAACGCGATAATACTGCGCAGAAAAATAACTGCGAGAAGCTGGCGGTAACCATCCCGAAATAATCCTACTCTAGCAATGATTATTAACACATATATATTATATAAAGAGAAAACAGCTATTTTATTCCCTTATTTTGTATATTCTACTTTTGAGGAGATTTCCGTTTTTCTTTCGTTTTCCCACTAGTATACGCGAAAATGTTTCATTCCTAACAAATGTTTAGTAGGAGAGAACGAAGCTAAAATTTAACACAAGGACTTCGAGGCTCGATTTTTCGTATGATGTAATTTTTAAATGAACATTCCACGTGTTTCGGGAGATTCGAAGGTGGTCGAATGAAACGAAACGCACGAAAAGAAAAACCCGCTATAAGGCAGCTACGTAAACATCCCCGTTTTCCAACCTCCTGATACTGAGATTATTTTTTACGATCGTTAATGTGTAATATTATTTTATTGAATAAAAAACGTCTCAAAACGACTTGAGGGTGCGTTGTGAATTGAATTCGTCGACGATTTTTTTTCTTCAAAATCGTTCGCTTTTCTCAACATGGAGAAAACGAGCCACTGTTTGTTCAATCGATCATTGATTGACGCGTGTTCTTGCGCAATATCGCCGGTAACGCGTCGTTAATATGGCTAATAAGTGTCGCGTGCAAATATACGCACATACACACGCGCATTTATGATTTTTTCTTTCCCACCAGTAATCGGCGGTTTTGTTCGCGAATACCGAAGAAGTTTTGACGAATTCGATGTGTAAAGTTCGGAACAATGGAGAACGAGAAATATCCAGGAAGCAAAACATCGGCGAATAATAAGTCGGCGCACAGCGAAGTTTCTGGAATCTCGACGCCGGACGGGACGAGTCGTGGAAAGTCATACACCGCAGAGAAGAATTGCAACGATACATTTTCACTCGGGAGAAAGAAAAGTTCCGTGGCGATGAAAAAAAAAATGTAGCCAGAATTAGAAATTTATCGCTTTTCAGTCAGTATCGAATCGATATTGAGAGGTAGAAACGAATGTTCACTTTCGATCGTTCTTAAGACTGCAGATCCGAGCTCGATGTCAAGAATCGTGAAAATGACTCATCTTCTCTCGCCTAAAGATCGACAAGAGTGCCGTGCGCCAAACTCGTTTCGTCACGATGTGCGTTTCGTAGATCGAGCCCCGCGCTCTGCCTTATCGCCTGCGATGTCGCAAACAACGATGACAGGAACGTGACTTGTTTGGGCGACTCGTTTCAAGATATCTACTGCGCAATTTGAATTAAGAACAGAGTAACAATCTACTCGCTTTTCTCCATGTTTTCAGCATTTGAAAATGTTCCCATTTGTGTCAAACAGTGACATTAAATTCGCATTGAATTTTATTTTCCGTTAGGTTTTTTCGCGACTATCAATCCAAAAAGTTTTCGATAGATTTGTGCATACGTTGAACGAAACTCTGATGGAAATACGCCTACAATGCCTGATCTTCCGCTTTTACCCGTCCATATTCAGCACAAAAATCCACATTCTTTCGAGGTTATCTTTTTGATTCCTCCCCAAACCCCAATTGCTCTATTTTTCTTCCTTTGAGTCGCGAAATTTGTTTGAACCGTGGACACATTTTAATGCACAACAAAAAGAATCCAAAGCGTCGGGTCGTTTTGTGGAAAGATGCGTTGCTGTCACGGGAGGTTACCGTCGAGAGGCATGAAAAATGCACGAACTTCGGGAATTTTGTATTCATATAAAATAAATACTTTTGGAGATGGATTTCAACGTATTTTATTCTTCTATCAATGGAATAGATTTCAATTGTAGTTATTTTAAATAGATAAAAAATGGCGGCTCCAACTCCCGTCAAATAAAACCATGCACGGCGTGTTTTTGGTTGCGCGGGGCGCACCACAGCCTTCCCAGTTCATTTGAAACAAAAACGGGTTAAACATTATTAAACTAGAATAAATTAGGGGGTCTCATCGTTTTTTGTTTTCTGAAAAAAACGGACGAAAACAATATTTCTACGACCATTTTTGACAATAATAGTTTCCTGATGGCACGGCAAATTGAATTTCCTTTCAATTGCGCAGAGATTCATGTGTATCGGCGCATGCGTTGAAGCTGTAGAGCGCACCGCGCGCTGAAAAATGCTGTTTCCAAAAAAACGCATATAAAGTCCAACGTTATAAGAAATCGTATTTAATATTTATTTCTGACAACTCAACAAATCCACGTGCTCTAAACACTTTAAGGATGCAAATTGTGTAAAAATCGAATTTTTCATCGTCATGAGCGGTAACCTGTCATTCGATTATTTTTTGGGCAGAAAAAAGGCAAGGCAAGTGCTTTCTTGCCGTTGAAAAAAAATCAAATTTTATCGAAACGGAAGTTAGAATTTTTCTATAATTTTCATAAATTCGGTACGTTCGGCGTTGCCAAAAGAAAAAGGACAACTCGGACTGTAAGAACGGAACGTCCTTCGGTGCCTGCATGATTTCTAATTTGATCCTAATTTCAGATCCAATCAAGCGACAATGATAGAATGCGTGGATCGCGGATATGCGGAGCCTTTCGACCGGCCTCGTGACGGTTTCGCTCGGGGGTCTCTCTCGCGAAAATAATCGGCACGTTCCTGAGGAAGCAGTGTGCAAACCGACCAATCACGTTTCCACCGTATCGACAGTTGAGCCTCGAGTGGAAGGTTGCACATGGCACTCTGCTTCTTGTTGTTGCACACGCCGCAGCCGACCCGCCCCCTCTCTGCACTAAACGGCGGAAAACAAGGCGGGGAACGATCAATAAATTCAAGCGCCCGTTCCACGACAGATCAAACAGCTTCGAACCGACCAACGTGCAAGTCACATCACAGACAGTGTTACTGTAAAACGTGCGAAAAACTTTACTGAAGAAAATGCCGGGCCCCTGCGGTGACAAGTGCAAAGGTACGCGATTTATTTTTAATATTTGTCACATTACCGGAGTCTTTCGGAATGTGATTAACGTCGATTTGATGTATTTTCATTTCGTTTCCTGTCATTAACAGCCGTCAATGCCGGTTACGGAGACTTATCAAACGTCACCAATGGTCATCCATTTCTATATCAGTTGTTGTCGAACCGAATTACGGGAATGAAAATAATTGAATTGTTCTAATTTCGTGCAATTTATTTTTTGTTCCCACTGATTATTGGAATGAATCTTACGAATTATCGTGGAATACATTATTTGTGCCGATGATTGTCTGTGAAACGAGCCCCATGTTTTTGTAGAAAAAATTATTTCATTTATTTCACGACGTTTTATTACGCTCGTCTAAGTTTTTACCACTACTTTATTTATCCATCTATGTTGTAATAATTCTTTAGTGCGTTTTATTCACCTCGGGAATTATCCATTGTACCGGAAACGTCGACGGACAAGGAAACAACTGCGTCTTTGTCTAAAAGGTTTAATGAAATCCAAAAAAATAACAAATAATTTGCCATCGGTAAAATGATTTCCAATTTAACGGGATGTCCAAAGTTCTACTGTGCAATTTATCAAATATTTAATAGCGCGCGCGACAAGTATGAAGCAATCAACCGGAACAGGTGCACAATAGATGTGAAAAATCACACTCGAGTGAGAATTTCGGAGCAAAACGTTGTCCCCGTATTCTACGGTTAATACAAACAAAGAAAGTATTTTCCGTCTGCAGAGAATCGATCTTCTCTTATATCCGCATTCTGTCAATATTTTTTCACCGCGTTATTCATGAAAATGGCCGGATATTTCCTCTCGCGATGTGCACCAGCTGAGCGGAAAATTCCGAACAATTTACACAACAATCGAGGCTTTAGAACTTAACTGCAGAATGTTGCTTTTTCTTTTCACGTTCGATGCGTTTCACATTATATTGATGGTACAAAAGGAATGGAAAAATCGAGAAAAGAGTAAGGAATAACACCGCTCTAGCGGCAGAAAATAAGGCCTAACTGACAATTTATTTTGGGAGTATGAAAAAAGGAATATGATTTCTTCTGAGAGGGTTTATTTAACACATCCTAAAGTATAAAAAAAAAAAGTATAATAATTTTCATGCAAAATGGCGGCGAAAGAGCCCATCTTGAAAAACGTGTTTTTTACAAATAACTTCACGGGAGGACGGTTTTCTCGTAAACTATAAGACCTGAAACAAAAACTGAAAAAATGTATAATCTGTATATTATTAGCTATGGGACTACATAGGATTTTTTTTACCAAATTTTGAAAAATGGCGCACCTTGAAAGAAATAAATCGATTTTTTGCCCAAAAAATAAGCAGTAAATTGTTTATAAATAAAAAAAGTTTACATTTAATCAAAAAACGGCCACGTACTCCCATAGAGAATGTAATTGTGAAGCTACTATCAAAATTTCAAATCGATCCATGCAAAGGTGTTCGAATAATCCGTCCTCCCAGTTTGAAACAAGTGGTTTCGAGAAAAAACCCGTTTAAAGTTGTACGAGGCGCCTGAAAGAAGTACGAGGCGCTGAGGCAAAATCGATAATTGAACATTTAAAAAAATGTTTTCGCTACAGAACCAATTGCATATTGTTTTTATGACCCCAAAGTATTTTTTAAGCCGAAAAAAAAACGATTTTTCCAAAATCCTAGAGTGGTGGTATCCCTTAATAGAAATCTGTTTATTTCGTGTTAAAAAAGTCTCTCCGAATAATATTGAAAACGTATAAAAAAAATACGGACGAGTACTACGAGTAATGTTTCCCCTGCGCGATCGAGCGCACCAGCGCGAAATGCCATAAAACTAGCTGGCAGTCAGTATTGTTCGGTTGAATCGAAGCCCAGATCGGCTTTATCGCCTATTATGCGCGTACCTCGAGCATTAGAGATCGCTGACTCGTCATTACGTACTTGCTCGATTGTACGCAGTTTCCGGCAGGCGCAATTGATAATTGGACCCAATGGGGGAGACGTCTGGCTCAGTTGCTATTGTTTCATTCCATTTTCTGAGTGCTGCACAGTTCGATACACACACACACACACACACACACACACACACGCACGCACGCACGCACGCACACACACACACACACACACACACACACACATTCATTTGTAATTTCTAATGTTCGCGTCACTGCTTCCTGTTTCCCTGTGACCGCTCAGTATGCTGCCCACGAACACTCTCCCAATCAAATATTGTATCGCATTTGCACGAGAGCACAGGCAAACTGGAAAATCTCTGCCGAGACAGGCGGTTGAATTGGATTGAGTTTCGGTTGGGTAATCACCGAAAACTCATTAAAATCGCCGTCAGCTCGGTAGTGGATGTGTAAGTCATTCCGCGGCTGAATGGTCACCCATTGGCGTATTAGCCGTAACGCAGCTTGATACGGAAAATCGCCGTAGCTGCGCACTGATGCCGAGTCAGTGACTGCTCGTGACTGATCCCCATACATCATTATATTTTTAACAATTAGCAAAAATCGTCTTAGCGATATGATTTTAATTAATTAATTAAATTTAATTAATTTTTTCAGATGTCTGCAAGGACGGTTGCAAATGCGACAACAACTGCAAATGTTGCGATGACGGTCCCGAGGGTGAGTTATAACGTGAAAAAAATTGTTGTCTTGGCTTAATAGCTTAACATTTATTGTTCCGACCATAATATATGTCGTTGGCTCTTTCCAGACAAATGTACCTGCAAGTCCGGTGGTACGTGCGACTGCAAATGCTGTTCCTGCAAATGAAACATCGACTTATGGACTAAGACACGACTCACTAAACATGGCTTTAATCTTTTATTCCGTTAAATCGTAATTACTACAGTATACGGGCAGATGGGTGAACAGAGATTGCCCATTCGTTCTTATTTATTTATTCGAGCGTATGGAGATAAAAAATAATGGATTGTCAGGATTTGAAAAAATCACGTCACTGTATTGGCGCATCGTGAAGATGATAACGATGGATGTTTCGACCGAATAAAGTTTTTCTGCTTTATGCAATTTGATATTTCTTGTTATTTTTTCAATGCCACTGCCGTTGCTACGCTTTATCTCTATAAACTGTACATCCTTATGCTTGCGGTACACGAGGAATTTCAAGAAATACAGTCCGACCTCCGAACAAGAAACCAAAAGCCCCACAGGGGAAGAGTTTTTCTTATATATCGCATACCCCCACCAAGTGCGCGCTCCGCGCTCACTACCTCTGTCTGTCTCTCTCTCTTTTCCGCATGCGATCCTCTCAACAAGAAACTCGCTCAAACGAGTTGCAACTTAGTATTCACATCGCCCATGCAAAAACGTTTTCGACTGCGCGTGGACATTTATCTCGCGAATTTTTGTTTCACGTTAATATACATACTATTGAATATTACTGTGTACTACTGTATCTGAATTACTATTAACTGTCATAAAATGACCGAAACGGTAAAGAAGCGTAAGAGATCAGACTGTAGTACATTTTATATGAAGTCAACACATATATGTATCTTTTTAATGAATACAAACAATTTCTAATAAACTTGTAGATTTTTTGTTACATTCACACACGCACACACACATACTCACGCACGCATGAACACATCAATTTACAGTACAACGTTCACTCTATTTTGCCCGAATAATCTCGCCCAGGCTGGTTTCTTAACCAGAGGTTCCGCGCACAAAATTCTCGAGCACGGAGTTCGAGTCGGAGTGGGGGAAGCGCTCGAGTGAGAAACTGGGGAAAGTTTCTTATTGCCGGGTTTCTTATTCGGAGGTCGGATTCTAATATTAAGGCCGTGTCGATCCCACCGAATCAATCTCGAAAATTCGATCATCCATCATGTACGCCGTATACGCGCAAGCAACAGAATCTTTCAACAATCGCAATAGTCTTGTATTTTGCATCGCCACAAGTGTCGCAGCAAACTTCGCACGAAGCTTTTCGTTTTGTTGAGCCATACAATTGTACAAGCCTTGGGAGCCGAAAAATAGGAAATACGACTCGACTGCGCACTGTCAAGTGCAATTTATCCTTTAAGGCAGTATTCTAGTCGCGAGATTGGAAAAAATCGATTTTTTTGGTATTTTCTTGAAGTATGTACTTTTAAGAATATATCCGCTAAAGAAAATTTCGAAATTTCCATTATTTACGCCAACAAACGCGAACAGAATAGGATCGACAGGTCGGGCCTACGAACTTCAGAAGCTTCTGAAGAAGCTAGAACTGCTTGCAGGGAAGAACGAGCTTCAGAAAATCATCACTTCGAAGTCGAGGAAGGCACACTTTACAAGGCAGGAATGGCCGATTAAGGGCTTACACCACTGTAAACGTATAAAATTAAGTGATTGTCTCGCGATTTTTTTTGGTAAAAGGACAAGTAGGAGGATAATAATATTCACGGATGTTATTTGTCAAATCTTCAAGTGAACAAAAAATAAATTATATTAAACAATTATACAAAATGGTGAAGCTGGAGCCATTCTCGCGAGGCATGTTCTATTCAAGACGCTCTGCAACACACAGAATAACTGACGCAAATTTGAATTTGGAAAAAAATTCAAAAATTTCTATTTATTTACTTGAGTGTAGCTAGAGAAATACGTAGGAGATTTTGAAAGCGTTAATTTTTGTGTAATTGGCAAGCATTTAAAGTAAAAACTCAATTTTCGACAGAAAAAAATTCGTTGATAACTAATGTTATAATTAACTCATGGAAAATCCCGTACGTTTTTCTCTTCGGAATGTTATCTTGAGAATGTGCTTGAAATTTGGAATGAAAAGAATGAAAATTGTTGGACTAATGCTGTGTGCCATCTTGAAAAATTCTGTTATGAGAAAAACGGTCGACGTCTCGCACACGGGCCAGCCACTGCCCTGCAGACCCACACGAGCCTGCGGACATTCGTTTTACAGATACCAAACTTTTTTCCCCTCATTCTACATGGTTCAAAGCATCTCGTAAGCCAATTTGTCGACAATTTTTTAAAACTTAATTCTACATTCTTTCAACGCGTTTTTCTTGAAACCAGTTATATTAACCAGGTGAACATAAAACACAGAGTTCTATTCACCTGATTGACTTCAAATTTGGTATGGACTTTCAGTATATATCCCTCGATCGCCCCTACCATTCGCATTGCGAAGTAATTATTATTATTGAAAAAATTAACTTTGACAAAAATGGGGTGAAAAATTAACTTTTCTCTCAGGCAGTCACTATTTAATTTTTTTTTCTCTGTGGTACCTGCCATAATGACATTCTTATTGATCTAGAAAATTAGTTTTATTTCTGATTCAGGTGAATGGGAGCTTCGGAATTATGTTAACGCCTCAATTCTTTTTTTCATGACCATGTTTAGGCGCCCATAAAGTTTTCAATTTTAGTTTTTTTTGCACAAAATTTGTTTTGTAATTTCTTGAAACGTTGTTGGAAAGACTGCATAAACAATCGACAATAAAAATATATATATATATATATTTTTTTATAAAGCCTGGAAAAGCATCCAAAATTTATGCTTCTAGACTAGAATATCCAGTCAAGGCAGGTGTCTAATCTAGAATCTGTAGAAAATCAATTAATTTTTTGCATTTTGTCATTGCATAAGGTCTAAAGAATATTTGAGAAAACATTATAGCTAAATCAGTAACCCGGGCGAAGCTATTATAGTTTACCGTGCGGTAAACTATAATAGTGTCGAAAGAAGGCTAAATATCTTACAAAGTAGTAGGTGCCTTTTATTGTTGAGTGATAGTCAACTAACAGTATGTTTCATAATGCCACTGGACTCTTGTTAAATTCTCATTGAACCCCTACCAAAAATTTCAAACACGTTTCTCTCTGAACCTTTTTTTTAAAGCTGGCGACTAATACACTAGGCAAAAGAATTAAAGGATATTGAAAAAGTCCGCCAATTTTAGGGTCATTTTCAAATAGCTGTAACTCCTCGAAAAATGGTCGTACAGCAAAATAAAAAAAAAGAAAATTGAAGGTGTGAATCTCTCGTTTTGAGATCTTGAGCTCAAACATTTTTCGCATCAGCCAATTTTTAGTAGCCATCAAAAAACCAAAGTAAAAAAAATTATCAAAATTTTTGCTCGTCTTTCACAGTTTGCACGGACTTTAATACAATTTTTTGAATGATCGGATTAAAATAATCGTCCAGCTGGGTTCTTCCCCTTTAATTTGAGCGGTGGGAGAGCTCTGTACGATTTTTTCTCGCTGAGTTATCGATGTTCAAAGCAAAAGTGACACTTTTGACTTTGATGACTGATTACTCGGAGACTAATGGTCGCACAGAAAAAACCAGAGGGTTTTGGAAACTGAAGTATTCTCTATAAGATGCTTTTATCATTTTTTTATCAAGATTTTTTATGCGGGAAAATGGATTTAAAAAAACGTGAAAAATGGCATATTTACGAATATTCTTTTAACTAAGGATTATTTTGCCAATATCGAATAGATCAAAAAAAATTTCGGTTTTTTTATGACCTCAAAGTATCCTAAAAAATCCCTCAAAAGTTTAAACGCCTGCGATTTTTTTTTCATTGTGTTCCGAATGATCGAAATTGGGGTTTTTGCCAAAAATCGATTAAAGGCTAAATCTACCACCTTTTATTCGTCTTGAGGATCACAATTTTTTTTGGCACTGACCCGAATTTCCCTGCTAAAAAATATTGATTGTTGAACAACGGAAACAAATTTTTGTTTAATGAAAAAAAAAATTAATTAAAAAAAAATTTTTTTTTGACAAAAAAAATTAATAAAAAAAAAATCGAAAAAAAATTGTTAGATTTTTTTATAGCGCTGAACGTTTTTCATGATACGACGGGCGATTGGAGTTGTTGGAATTCACAGTTCTTTGAATGTGTGCGTGTGGAACACACACACAAAGAAGCGTAAATCCAACCGAGCAACCTCTACGTGGTACGCTTTAGGTTACGCTAATGCCGGTGGTGAATAAAATGTTTATAAAAAAAAATCTTAATCTAATGATCGTGGGACGTGTGCGTAGGGTGTCGTATCGTATCGTAGGGATGTAAATTGTACACACGCACACATTCAAAGAACTATGAATTCCAACAACTCCAATCGCTCGTCGTATCATGAAAAACGATCAGGGTAATAAAAAAAATCTAACAATTTTTTTTCGATTTTTTTTATAAAAAAAAAAAAATTTAATTAATTTTTTTTTCATTAAACAAAAATTTGTTCCCGTTGTTCAACAATCAACATTTTTTAGCACCGGAAATTCGGATCAGTGCCAAAAAAAATTGTGATTCTCAAAAGACGAATAAAAGGTGGTAGATGTAGCCTTTAATTGA